>JAWPHD010001395.1:0-326191 GCA_037043455.1 Cyrtodaria siliqua | reverse complement strand
CATATGATGGGTGACATGTTTTGAAGTGGTTGGTCTATATAATTCTGGTAGGTGACCTGTTTTGTAGTGGTTGGTCTATATAATTCTGGTAGGTGACCTGTTTTGAAGTGGTTGGTCTATATAATTCTGGTAGGTGACATGTTTTGAAGTGGTTGTTCCATAAACATATTATGGGTGACATCTTTTGAAGTGGTTGGTCTATATAATTATGGTAGGTGACCTGTTTTGAAGTGGTTGGTCTATATAATTATGGTAGGTGAACTGTTTTGAAGTGGTTGGTCTATATAATTATGGTAGGTGACCTGTTTTGAAGTGGTTGGTCTATATAATTGTTAGGTGACCTGTTTTCAAGTGATTGGTCTATACAATTCTGGTAACTGGTCTGTTTTGAAGTGATTGGTCTTGATAATTCTGGTAACTGGTCTGTTTTGAAGTGATTGGTCTATATAATTCTGGTAGGTGACCTGTTTTGAATAGGTTGGTCCATATAATTCTGGTAGGTTACACGTTTTGAAGTGGTAGGTCTATATAATTCTGGTAGGTGACCTGTTTTGAAGTGGTTGGTCTATATAATTATGGTAGGTGACATGTTTTGAAGTGGTTGGTTATATAATTCTGGTAGTTGACATGTTTTGAAGTGGTTGTTACATAAACATATGATGGGTGATATGTTTTGAAGTGGTTGGTCTATATAATTATGGTAGGTGACCTGTTTTGAAGTGGTTGGTCTATATAAATATGGTAGGTGAACTGTTTTGAAGTGGTTGGTCTATATAATTATGGTAGGTGACCTGTTTTGAAGTGGTTGGTCTATATAATTATGGTAGGTGGCATGTTTTGAAGTGGTTGGTCTATATAATTGTTAGGTGACCTGTTTTCAAGTCATTGGTCTATACAATTCTGGTAACTGGTCTGTTTTGAAGTGATTGGTTTATATAATTCTGGTAGGTGACCTGTTTTCAAGTGGCTGGTCTATATAATTATGGTAGGTGACCTGTTTTGAATAGGTTGGTCCATATAATTCTGGTAGGTTACACGTTTTGAAGTGGTAGGTCTATATAATTCTGGTAGGTGACCTGTTTTGAAGTGGTTGGTCTATATAATTATGGTAGGTGACATGTTTTGAAGTGGTTGGTCTATATAATTGTTAGGTGACCTGTTTTCAAGTGGTTGGTCTATACAATTTTGGTAACTGGTCTGTTTTGAAGTGATTGGTCTATATAATTCTGGTAGGTGACCTGTTTTGAAGTGGTTGGTCTATATAATTATGTTAGGTGACCTGTTTTCAAATAGTTGGTCTATATAACTCTGGTAGCTGGCCTGTTTTGAAGTGGTTGGTCTATATAATTCTGATAGGTGACCTGTTTTCAAATGGTTGGTCTATATACATATGATGGGTGACATGTTTTGAAGTGGTTGGTCTATATACTTATGGTAGGTGACCTGTTTTGAAGTGGTTGGTCTATATAATTATGGTAGGTGAACTGTTTTGAAGTGGTTGGTCTATATAATTATGGTAGGTGACCTGTTTTGAAGTGGTTGGTCTATATAATTATGGTAGGTGGCATGTTTTGAAGTGGTTGGTCTATATAATTGTTAGGTGACCTGTTTTTAAGTGATTGGTCTATACAATTCTGGTAACTGGTCTGTTTTGAAGTGATTGGTCTTTATAATTCTGGTAACTGGTCTGTTTTGAAGTGATTGGTCTATATAATATAGGTAGGTGACCTGTTTTCAAGTGGCTGGTCTATATAATTATGGTAGGTGACCTGTTTTGAATAGGTTGGTCCATATAATTCTGGTAGGTTACACGTTTTGAAGTGGCAGGTCTATATAATTCTGGTAGGTGACCTGTTTTGAAGTGGTTGGTCTATATAATTGTTAGGTGACCTGTTTTTAAGTGGTTGGTCTATACAATTTTGGTAACTGGTCTGTTTTGAAGTTATTGGTCTATATAATTCTGGTAGGTGACCTGTTTTCAAGTGGTTGGTCTATATAATTATGGTAGGTGACCCATTTTGAAGTGGTTGGTCTATATAATTCTGATAGGTGACATGTTTTGAAGTGGTAGGTCTATATAATTATGGTAGGTGACCTGTTTTGAAGTGGTTGGTCTATATAATTATGGTAGGTGACATGTTTTGAAGTGGTTGGTCTATATAATTATGTTAGGTGACCTGTTTTCAAATGGTTGGTCTATACAATTCTGGTAGCTGGTCTGTTTTGAAGTGATTGGTCTATATAATTCTGATAGGTGACCTGTTTTCAAGTGGTTGGTCTATATACATATGATGTGTGACATGTTTTGAATATGTTGGTATATATCATTATGGTAGGTGACCTGTTTTGAAGTGGTTGGTCTATATAATTATGGAAGGTGACCTGTTTTGAAGTGTTTGGTCCATAAACATATGATGGGTGACATTTTTTGAAGTGGTTGGTATATATAAGTATGGTAGGTGACCTATTTTGAAGTGGTTGGTCTATATAGTTATGGTAGGTGAACTGTTTTGAAGTGGTTGGTCTATATAATTCTGATAGGTGACCTGTTTTGAAGTGGTTGGTCCATAAACATATGATGGGTGACATGTGTTGAAGTGGTTGGTCTATATAATTCTGGTATGTGGCCTGTTTTGAAGTGGATGGTCTATATAATTCCGGTTGGTGACATGTTTGAAGTGGTTGGTCCATAAACATTATGATGGGTGACATGTTTTGAAGTGGTTGGTCTATATAATTATGGTAGGTGACCTGTTTTGAAGTGGTTGGTCTATATAAGTATGGTAGGTGAACTGTTTTGAAGTGGTTGGTCTATATAATTCTGGTAGGTGAACTGTTTTGAAGTGGTAGGTCTATATAATTATGGTAGGTGAACTGTTTTGAAGTGGTCGGTCTATATAATTCTGGTAGGTGACATGTTTGAAGTGGTTGATCTATACAATTCTGGTAGGTGACCTGTTTTGAAGTGGTTGGTCTATATAACTCAGGTAGGTGACCTGTTTTGAAGTAGTTAGTCTATATAATTTTAGTAGCTGACCTGTTTTGAAGTGGTTGGTCTATATAATTCTGATAGGTGACCTGTTTCGAAGTGGTTGGTCTATATACATATGATGGGTGACATTTTTTGAATAGGTTGGTCTATATAATTCTGATAGGTGACCTGTTTCGAAGTGGTTGGTCTATATACATATGCTGAGTGACATGTTTTGAAGTGGTTGGTATATATACATATGATGACTGACATGTATTGAAGTGGTTGGTCTATTATACTTATGCTAGGTGACATATTTTAAAATGCTCGGTTATATATTTGTGATGGGTGATATGTTTTGAAATGATTTGTCTTTTATATGTATATATGAAGAATAAACCGTTTTGAAATGGTTTGTCTATATAAATATCATTGTTAACACTTTTTTCAAATAATTGGTCTATATAACTCTGGTAGCTGGCCTGTTTTGAAGTGGTTGGTCTATATAATTCTGATAGGTGACCTGTTTTCAAATGGTTGTTCTATATACATATGATGGGTGACATGTTTTGAATATGTTGGTCTATATCATTATTGTAGGTGACCTGTTTTGAAGTGGTTGGTCTATATAATTATGGTAGGTGACCTGTTTTGAAGTGGTTGGTCCATAAACATATGATGGGTGACATGTTTTGAAGTGGTTGGTCTATATAATTATGGTAGGTGACTTGTTTTGAAGTGGTTGGTCTATATAATTCTGGCAGGTGACCTGTTTTGAAGTGGTTGGTCTATATAATTATCATGGGTGACATGTTTTGAAGTGGTTGGTCTATATAATTCTGGTAGGTGACTTGTTTTGAAGTGGTTGGTCTATATAATTCTGGCAGGTGACCTGTTTTGAAGTGGTTGGTCTATATAATTATGATGGGTGACATGTTTTGAATAGGTTGGTCTATATAATTCTGGAAGTTGACATGTTTTGAAGTGGTTGGTCTATATAATTCTGGTAGGTGAACTGTTTTGAAGTGGTTGGTCTATATAATTATGTCAGGTGACCTGTTTTCAAGTGGTTGGTCTATATAACTCTTGTAGCTGGCCTGTTTTGAAGTGGTTGGTCTATATAATTCTGATAGGTGACCTGTTTTCAAATGGTTGGTCTATATACATACGATGGGTGATATGTTTTGAAGTGGTTGGTCTATATAATTCTGATAGGTGACCTGTTTTGGAGTGGTTGGTCAATATCATATGAGGGGTGACATGTTTTGAATAGGTTGGTCTATATAATTATGGTAGGTGACCTGTTTTGAAGTGGTTGGTCTATATAATTCTGGTAGGTGAACTGTTTTAAAGTGGTTGGTCTATATAATTATGTCAGGTGACCTGTTTTCAAGTGGTTGGTCTATATAACTCTTGTAGCTTGCCTGTTTTGAAGTGGTTGGTCTATATAATTCTGATAGGTGACCTGTTTTCAAATGGTTGGTCTATATACATACGATGGGTGATATGTTTTGAAGTGGTTGGTCTATATAATTCTGATAGGTGACCTGTTTTGGAGTGGTTGGTCAATATAATATGATGGGTGACATGTTTTGAATAGGTTGGTCTATATAATTATGGTAGGTGACCTGTTTTGAAGTGGTTGGTCTATATAATTATGGTAGGTGACATGTTGTGAAGTAGTTGTTCTATATACATATGATGGGTGACATGGTTTGAATAGGTTGGTCTATATAATTCTGGCAGGTGACCTGTTTTGAAGTGGTTAGTCTATATAATTATGATGGGTGACATGTTTTGAAGTGGTTGGTCTATATAATTATGATGGTTGACATGTTTTGAATAGGTTGGTCTATATAATTCTGGAAGGTGACTTGTTTTGAAGTGGTTGGTCTATATAATTCTGGTAGGTGACTTGTTTTGAAGTGGTTGGTCTATATAATTCTGGCAGGTGACCTGTTTTGAAGTGGTTGGTCTATATAATTATGATGGGTGACATGTTTTGAAGTGGTTGGTCTATATAATTCTGGTAGGGACTTGTTTTGAAGTGGTTGGTCTATATAATTCTGGCAGGTGACCTGTTTTGAAGTGGTTGGTCTATATAATTATGATGGGTGACATGTTTTGAATAGGTTGGTCTATATAATTCTGGAAGGTGACATGTTTTGAAGTGGTTGGTCTATATAATTCTGGTAGGTGAACTGTTTTGAAGTGGTTGGTCTATATAATTATGTTAGGTGACCTGTTTTCAAGTGGTTGGTCTATATAACTCTAGTAGCTGGCCTGTTTTGAAGTGGTTGGTCTATATAATTCTGATAGGTGACCTGTTTTCAAATGGTTGGTCTATATACATACGATGGGTGACATGTTTTCAAGTGGTTGGTCTATATAATTCTGATAGGTGACCTGTTTTGGAGTGGTTGGTCAATATCATATGATGGGTGACATGTTTTGAATAGGTTGGTCTATATAATTATGGTAGGTGACCTGTTTTGAAGTGGTTGGTCTATATAATTCTGGTAGGTGACATGTTGTGAAGTAGTTGGTCTATATACATATGATGGGTGACATGGTTTGAATAGGTTGGTCTATATAATTCTAATAGGTGACATGTTGTGAAGTAGTTGGTCTATATACATATCATTGTTAACAGTTTTTTAGCTCTACTGATCAGAGATCAGCAGAGCTTATGCCGTGGTGCGGAGTCCGTCGTCCGTCTGTCTGTCCGTCTGTCCGTCTGTCCGTAAACTTTTATTTGTAGCGACTTCACAGCTGAAACTACTGGATGGATATTCATGAAACTTTACAGAAATGTTGCCCATAAAGTCTAGTTGATCCTAGCAAAAATTCATGTTGATGTGAAATCCAAGATGGCCGCCAACGCTAAAAATAGAGTTTTAAAATACAAGTTTGTAGCGACTTCTTCTTGAAAACTATAAGTGATATTGATATGGGACTTTTTCTAAAATGATCAGCATGACATGATGTTGATCCTAGTCAAAAATCGTTTTGATTCAACGTTAAACATGGCTGCCAGCGGCCATCTTTGTTTACATAGAGTTATATAGTAAAAACTTGTAGCGACTTCACAGCTGAAACTACTGGATGGATATTCATGAAACTTTACAGAAATGTTGCCCATAAAGTCTAGTTGATCCTAGCAAAAATTCATGTTGATGTGAAATCCAAGATGGCCGCCAAAGCTAAAAATAGAGTTTTAAAATACAAGTTTGTAGCGACTTCTTCTTGAAAACTATAAGTGATATTGATATGGGACTTTTTCTAAAATGATCAGCATGACATGATGTTGATCCTAGTCAAAAATCGTTTGATTCAACGTTAAACATGGCTGCCAGCGGCCATCTTTGTTTACATAGAGTTATATAGTAAAAACTTGTAGCGACTACTTCTCTGAAACTACTTGGCGGATTGTCATGAAACTTTACAGGAATGTTGCTCTTGATGTCTGATTGATCCTAGAAAAATTTCAGGTCGGCCGGAAATTCAAGATGGCCGTCACAGCTAAAAATAGATTTTTAAAAAATAAGTTTGTAGCGACTACTTCTTGAAAACTATTAGTGATATTGATATGGGACTTTTTCTAAAATGATCAGCATTACATGATGTTGATCCTAGTCAAAAATCTTTTTGATTCAACGTTAAACATGGCTGCCAGCGGCCATCTTTGTTTACATAGAGTTATATAGTAAAAACTTGTAGCGACTACTCCTCTGAAACTACTTGGCGGATTGTCATGAAACTTTACAGGAATGTTGCTCTTGATGTCTAATTGATCCTATCAAAATTTCAGGTCGGCCGGAAATTCAAGATGGCCGTCACAGCTAAAAATAGATTTTTAAAAAATAAGTTTGTAGCGACTACTTCTTGAAAACTATAAGTGATATTGATATGCGACTTTTTCTAAAATGATCAGCATGACATGATGTAGATCCTTGTGGAAAATTATTTTGATTCAACGTTAAACATGGCTGCCAGCGGCCATCTTTGTTTACATAGAGTTATATAGTAAAAACTTGTAGCGACTACTCCTCTGAAACTACTTGACGGATGTTCATGAAACTTCACAGGAATGTTGCTCTTGATGTCTAGTTGATCCTAGAAAAATTTCAGGTCGGCCGGAAATTCAAGATGGCCGCCACAGCTAAAAATAGATTTAAAATAAATAAGTTTGTAGCGACTACTTCTTCAAAACAATAAGAGATATTGATATGGGACTTTTTCTAAAATGATCAGTATGACATGATGTTGGTCCTTGTCGAAAATCGTTTTGATTTGACGTTAAACATGGCTGCTTTGTTTACATAGAGTTATATAATGAAAACTTGTAGCGACTACTTCTTTGAAACTACCTGACGGATTTTCATGAAACTTCACAGGAATGTTGCTCTTAATGTCTTATTGATCTTAGCAAAATTTCAGGTCGGCCGGAAATTCAAGATGGCCGCAACGGTTAAAAATAGATTTTCAAAAAACAAGTCTGTAGCGACTACTTCCTGAAATCAAAATCAATCAGTAGAGCTTCAAGGTCATTGACCTCTTGTTCAAATAGTTGGTCTATATAACTCTGGTAGCTGGCCTGTTTTGAAGTGGTTGGTCTATATAATTCTGATAGGTGACCTGTTTTCAAATGGTTGGTCTATATACATATGATGGGTGACATGTTTTGAATATGTTGGTCTATATCATTATTGTAGGTGACCTGTTTTGAAGTGGTTGGTCTATATAATTATGGTAGGTGACCTGTTTTGAAGTGGTTGGTCCATAAACATATGATGGGTGACATGTTTTGAAGTGGTTGGTCTATATAATTCTGGTAGGTGACTTGTTTTGAAGTGGTTGGTCTATATAATTCTGGCAGGTGACCTGTTTTGAAGTGGTTGGTCTATATAATTATCATGGGTGACATGTTTTGAAGTGGTTGGTCTATATAATTCTGGCAGGTGACCTGTTTTGAAGTGGTTGGTCTATATAATTATGATGGGTGACATGTTTTGAATACGTTGGTCTATATAATTCTTGTAGCTGGCCTGTTTTGAAGTGGTTGGTCTATATAATTCTGATAGGTGACCTGTTTTCAAATGGTTGGTCTATATACATACGATGGGTGATATGTTTTGAAGTGGTTGGTCTATATAATTCTGATAGGTGACCTGTTTTGGAGTGGTTGGTCAATATCATATGAGGGGTGACATGTTTTGAATAGGTTGGTCTATATAATTATGGTAGGTGACCTGTTTTGAAGTGGTTGGTCTATATAATTCTGGTAGGTGAACTGTTTTAAAGTGGTTGGTCTATATAATTATGTCAGGTGACCTGTTTTCAAGTGGTTGGTCTATATAACTCTTGTAGCTTGCCTGTTTTGAAGTGGTTGGTCTATATAATTCTGATAGGTGACCTGTTTTCAAATGGTTGGTCTATATACATACGATGGGTGATATGTTTTGAAGTGGTTGGTCTATATAATTCTGATAGGTGACCTGTTTTGGAGTGGTTGGTCAATATAATATGATGGGTGACATGTTTTGAATAGGTTGGTCTATATAATTCTGGAAGGTGACTTGTTTTGAAGTGGTTGGTCTATATAATTCTGGTAGGTGACTTGTTTTGAAGTGGTTGGTCTATATAATTCTGGCAGGTGACCTGTTTTGAAGTGGTTGGTCTATATAATTATGATGGGTGACATGTTTTGAAGTGGTTGGTCTATATAATTCTGGTAGGGACTTGTTTTGAAGTGGTTGGTCTATATAATTCTGGCAGGTGACCTGTTTTGAAGTGGTTGGTCTATATAATTATGATGGGTGACATGTTTTGAATAGGTTGGTCTATATAATTCTGGAAGGTGACATGTTTTGAAGTGGTTGGTCTATATAATTCTGGTAGGTGAACTGTTTTGAAGTGGTTGGTCTATATAATTATGTTAGGTGACCTGTTTTCAAGTGGTTGGTCTATATAACTCTAGTAGCTGGCCTGTTTTGAAGTGGTTGGTCTATATAATTCTGATAGGTGACCTGTTTTCAAATGGTTGGTCTATATACATACGATGGGTGACATGTTTTCAAGTGGTTGGTCTATATAATTCTGATAGGTGACCTGTTTTGGAGTGGTTGGTCAATATCATATGATGGGTGACATGTTTTGAATAGGTTGGTCTATATAATTATGGTAGGTGACCTGTTTTGAAGTGGTTGGTCTATATAATTCTGGTAGGTGACATGTTGTGAAGTAGTTGGTCTATATACATATGATGGGTGACATGGTTTGAATAGGTTGGTCTATATAATTCTAATAGGTGACATGTTGTGAAGTAGTTGGTCTATATACATATGATGGGTGACATGGTTTGAATAGGTTGGTCTATATAATTCTGGCAGGTGACCTGTTTTGAAGTGGTTGGTCTATATAATTCTGGTAGGTGACTTGTTTTGAAGTGGTTGGTCTATATACTTCTGGCAGGTGACCTGTTTTGAAGTGGTTGGTCTATATAATTATCATGGGTGACATGTTTTGAAGTGGTTGGTCTATATAATTCTGGTAGGTGACTTGTTTTGAAGTGGTTGGTCTATATAATTCTGGCAGGTGACCTGTTTTGAAGTGGTTGGTCTATATAATTATGATGGGTGACATCTTTTGAATAGGTTGGTCTATATAATTCTGGAAGGTGACATGTTTTGAAGTGGTTGGTCTATATAATTCTGGTAGGTGAACTGTTTTGAAGTGGTTGGTCTATATAATTATGTTAGGTGACCTGTTTTCAAGTGGTTGGTCTATATAACTCTTGTAGCTGGCCTGTTTTGAAGTGGTTGGTCTATATAATTCTGATAGGTGACCTGTTTTCAAATGGTTGGTCTATATACATACGATGGGTGATATGTTTTGAAGTGGTTGGTCTATATAATTCTGATAGCTGACCTGTTTTGGAGTGGTTGGTCAATATCATATGATGGGTGACATGTTTTGCATAGGTTGGTCTATATAATTATGGTAGGTGACCTGTTTTGAAGTGGTTGGTCTATATAATTATGGTAGGTGACATGTTGTGAAGTAGTTGGTCTATATACATATGATGGGTGACATGGTTTGAATAGGTTGGTCTATATAATTCTAATATGTGACATGTTGTGAAGTAGTTGGTCTATATACATATGATGGGTGACATGGTTTGAATAGGTTGGTCTATATAATTCTGGCAGGTGACCTGTTTTGAAGTGGTTGGTCTATATAATTATGATGGGTGACATGTTTTGAAGTGGTTGGTCTATATAATTATGATGGTTGACATGTTTTGAATAGGTTGGTCTATATAATTCTGGAAGGTGACTTGTTTTGAAGTGGTTGGTCTATATAATTCTGGCAGGTGACCTGTTTTGAAGTGGTTGGTCTATATAATTCTGGTAGGTGACTTGTTTTGAAGTGGTTGGTCTATATAATTCTGGCAGGTGACCTGTTTTGAAGTGCTTGGTCTATATAATTATGATGGGTGACATGTTTTTAAGTGGTTGGTCTATATAATTCTCGTAGGTGACTTGTTTTGAAGTGGTTGGTCTATATAATGCTGGCAGGTGACCTGTTTTGAAGTGGTTGGTCTATATAATTCTGATGGGTGACATGTTTTGAATAGGTTGGTCTATATAATTCTGGAAGATGACATGTTTTGAAGTGGTTGGTCTATATAATTCTGGTAGGTGAACTGTTTTGAAGTGGTTGGTCTATATAATTATGTTAGGTGACCTGTTTTCAAGTGGTTGGTCTATATAACTCTAGTAGCTGGCCTGTTTGAAGTGGTTGGTCTATATAATTCCGATAGGTGACCTGTTTTCAAATGGTTGGTCTATATACATACGATGGGTGACATGTATTGAAGTGGTTGGTCTATATTATTCTGATAGTTGACCTGTGTTGAAGTGGTTGGTCTATATCGTATGATGGGTGACATGTTTTAAATAGGTTGGTCCAAATAATTATGGTAGGTGACCGGTTTTGAAGTGGTTGGTCTATATAATTATGGTAGGTGACTTATTTTGAAGTGTTTGGTATATATAATTATGGTAGGTGACTTGTTTTGAAGTGGTAGGTCTATATAATTCTGGCAGGTCACATGTTTTGAAGTGGTAGGTCTATATAATTCTGGCAGGTGACATGTTTTGAATAGGTTGGTCTATATAATTCTCGAAGGTGGCATGTTTTGAAGTGGTTGGTCTATATAATTCTGGTTGGTGACTAATGTTTTGAAGTGGTTGGTCTATATAATTATGTTAGGTGACCTGTTTTCAAATAGTTGGTCTATATAACTCTGGTAGCTGGCCTGTTTTGAAAGGGTTGGTCTATATAATTCTGATAGGTGACCTGTTTTCAAATGGTTGGTCTATATACATATGATGGGTGACACGTTTTGAATATGTTGGTCTATATCATTATTGTAGGTGACCTGTTTTGAAGTGGTTGGTCTATATAATTATGGTAGGTGACCTGTTTTGAAGTGGTTGGTCCATAAACATATGATGGGTGACATGTTTTGAAGTGGTTGGTCTATATAATTCTGGTAGGTGACCTGTTTTGTAGTGGATGGTCTATATAATTCTGGTAGGTGACCTGTTTTGAAGTGGTTGGTCTATATAATTTTGGTAGGTGACATGTTTTGAAGTGGTTGTTCCATAAACATATGATGGGTGACATGTTTTGAAGTGGTTGGTCTATATAATTATGGTAGGTGACCTGTTTTGAAGTGGTTGGTCTATATAATTATGGTAGGTGAACTGTTTTGAAGTGGTTGGTCTATATAATTATGGTAGGTGACCTGTTTTGAAGTGGTTGGTCTATATAATTGTTAGGTGACCTGTTTTCAAGTGATTGGTCTATACAATTCTGGTAACTGGTCTGTTTTCAAGTGATTGGTCTTGATAATTCTGGTAACTGGTCTGTTTTGAAGTGATTGGTCTATATAATTCTGGTAGGTGACCTGTTTTGAATAGGTTGGTCCATATAATTCTGGTAGGTTACACGTTTTGAAGTGGTAGGTCTATATAATTCTGGTAGGTGACCTGTTTTGAAGTGGTTGGTCTATATAATTATGGTAGGTGACATGTTTTGAAGTGGTTGGTCTATATAATTCTGGTAGGTGACATGTTTTGAAGTGGTTGTTCCATAAACATATGATGGGTGACATGTTTTGAAGTGGTTGGTCTATATAATTATGGTAGGTGACCTGTTTTGAAGTGGTTGGTCTATATAATTATGGTAGGTGAACTGTTTTGAAGTGGTTGGTCTATATAATTATGGTAGGTGACCTGTTTTGAAGTGATTGGTCTTTATAATTCTGGTAACTGGTCTGTTTTGAAGTGATTGGTCTATATAATTCTGGTAGGTGACCTGTTTTCAAGTGGCTGGTCTATATAATTATGGTAGGTGACCTGTTTTGAATAGGTTGGTCCATATAATTCTGGTAGGTTACACGTTTTGAAGTGGTTGGTCTATATAATTGTTAGGTGACCTGTTTTCAAGTGGTTGGTCTATACAATTTTGGTAACTGGTCTGTTTTGAAGTTATTGGTCTATATAATTCTGGTAGGTGACCTGTTTTCAAGTGGTTGGTCTATATAATTATGGTAGGTGACCCATTTTGAAGTGGTTGGTCTATATAATTCTGATAGGTGACATGTTTTGAAGTGGTTGGTCTATATAAGTATGGTAGGTGAACTGTTTTGAAGTGGTTGGTCTATATAATTCTGGTAGGTGAACTGTTTTGAAGTGGTAGGTCTATATAATTATGGTAGGTGAACTGTTTTGAAGTGGTCGGTCTATATAATTCTGGTAGGTGACATGTTTGAAGTGGTTGATCTATACAATTCTGGTAGGTGACCTGTTTTGAAGTGGTTGGTCTATATAATTCAGGTAGGTGACCTGTTTTGAAGTGGTTAGTCTATATAATTTTAGTAGCTGACCTGTTTTGAAGTGGTTGGTCTATATAATTCTGATAGGTGACCTGTTTCGAAGTGGTTGGTCTATATACATATGATGGGTGACATTTTTTGAATAGGTTGGTCTATATAATTATGGTAGGTGACCTGTTTTGAAGTGGTTGGTCTATATAATTATGGTAGGTGACATAAAGTGGTTTTCTATAAAATTGTGGTAGGTGACCTGTTTTGAAGTGGTCGGTCTATATACATATGCTGAGTGACATGTTTTGAAGTGGTTGGTATATATACATATGATGACTGACATGTATTGAAGTGGTTGGTCTATTATACTTATGCTAGGTGACATATTTTAAAATGCTCGGTTATATATTTGTGATGGGTGATATGTTTTGAAATGATTTGTCTTGTATATGTATATATGAAGAATAAACCGTTTTGAAATGGTTTGTCTATATAAATATCATTGTTAACACTTTTTTGAAATGGTTAATATATAATTGTATAAACAAAGAAAAAAAAAACAGTTTTGAAACGGTTGATCTATGTACATGTGGTGGGTGAACTTTTCTGTTTGGCAAAATATAGGGTGGTGGAGGTAAAAGTTACTCGACCCCCTCCCCCACCCTCACCTTTAAATTATAGGGATTAATATGCCACCGCCTTCCCACACCACACCAGCCATGTTCCTTCCCCTATCTAGATGACACCTGTGTAGAAGATAAGCTGCATAATATATTTGCATATTTCCACTTACAAAAGTGCAATTACTAGTAGTAAACTTTACCTTTTGTCTGTCTTGACTCGATCTGTGTGCTTCTTTCTGTCCTTTCATTTCATGTCATTTTTTTCTAATGCCGACATAAATA
This sequence comes from Cyrtodaria siliqua, assembly GCA_037043455.1. Lineage (NCBI taxonomy): Eukaryota > Metazoa > Mollusca > Bivalvia > Adapedonta > Hiatellidae > Cyrtodaria > Cyrtodaria siliqua. The sequence goes on along the minus strand of JAWPHD010001395.1, from coordinate 312,417 downwards.
GTATGTTTTTTTCTTAACATATAGATATAGATGATTCCACTTACCAGTGAATGAATTTGCACAATTGATGTTTGGTTTGACATTCAATTACTTTCTCTAACATACGTCTGTTCACTTCACAGGTATTCGGCGCGTAATTTGGTCACTACTACTCACCCCCACCACCAAAAAAAAAAAATCATATATTATGTTCTATATTTCCACTTACAAAAGCGCAGTTGCTAGTAGTAAACTTTACTGTTTATCTGTCTTGACTTGATCTGTGTGCTTCTTTCTGTCCTATCATTTCATTTTATTTTTTTCTAATGCCGACATAAATAGTACGGTTATTTCTTAACATATACTAGATATAGATGATTCCAGAAAATGAATTCGCACAATTGATGTCTGGTGTGACATTCAATTACTTTCTCTAACGTCTGTCCACTTCACAGGTATTCGGTGTGTAATTTGGTCACTACTAGCCCCCAACCCATCCCCCAAACCCCTCCCCACTCACCAAAAAAAACAACTTCCAAAAAGTCATTTAATAACATTTTAAAGCTTTTCTAAACAAAAAAAAGTTCATATATTATATTCTATACTATATAATATATGATTTTTTAGAAAAGTTTAAAATATTATTAAATGACTTTTTGATGAATCTTTTTTTTCTTTTTAGCTCTACTGGCCAAGGGCCAGCAGAGCTTATGGGATGGTGTGTTGTCCGTCTTCCGTCTTCCGTCGTCCGTCCGTCGTGCGTTAACTTTTCTTCAAACGACTTCTCCTCAGAAACCGCTTGGCTAATTTTGACCAAACTTCACATGGATGATCCTTAGATGAATGCTTTTTAGATTTGTTAAAATTAGGTCAGCGCTACATCCAAGATGGTGGAAACCTTAAAAAATCTTCTTCTCCAGAACCGCTGGACAAATTTCAACAGTTTTTCTTTTAAAATGATCGCTAACGCCTAGACTATGAAGTTTGTTCAAATAAAGTCCCCGGGGTCAAAAATGGCCGTGCCCCGGGGGTCCAAAGATTGTATATTGAGGTTTTGCATGTTTTTCATATAGACATATAGGAAAAAACTTTAAAAAATCTTCTTCTCTGAAACCACAAGGCACAGAGCTCTGATGTATTACATGTAGCATCAGCTTATGGTCCTCTACTGAGTTTGTTCAAATGGTGACCCTGGGGTCAAATTTGTCCCCGCCCCGGGGGTCACAGTTTTACATAGACTTATATAGGATTTATTTTTAAAAATCTTCTTCTCGGAAACTACAAGAGCCAGAGGTTTGATATTTTGCATTTACTATAAGCTTATGGTCCTTTACCAAGTTTGTTCAAATGGTGACCCTCGGGTCACATTTGGCCCTGCCCCAAGGGTCACATGTTTTTTCATAGACAGTATAGGGAAAAACTTAAAAAATCTTCTTCTCTGAAACTGCAAGAGCCAGAGGTTTAATATTTTGCATTTGCTATAAGCTTATGGTCCTCTACCAAGTTTGTTCAAATGGTGACCCTCATTTGACCCCGCCCCAAAAAGTTTTTTGGGGGCCATTTTGGTTTTTTTATACTCCACCTGGCCTTTATTGAATATATTTATGACATGTTTATGTGAATGTGTGCACATCATTATTCATAGCAAAACATTTTGAGTGAGACAAATAATTTCTAATTGATTCTTGGTTGTTTTAAGTCTTACATTTACTACTCTAGTATGTTTTTGTTTTTTTTATGGTGTTTACGCAATCACCTCCAGGATAAATAACCAATTAATTTGTTAGTTACATTAATAATTTCCCAATATGATTGCTTTGTTGTATAAAATGGTATTTGCAAACAGGGCTTTATAATTATCAGCCTAGTTGCAAATTATTTCCAGCCTGGCTAATTTCAAATTCAAGATTGTAGATCATTCTTATAAAATCCTGAAACAACTGAGCAATTAAAAAAAATCCATATTTCCTTTTGATATTTGCAATTTGTCCTGCTTATTAAATTACTATAGAAGAGAATATAATATCTCCAAAAAGATTATCTGGCAAAATTAATATATACTGTAGCAGCATTAAAGATCAACTGTAGGTGTCGCCTGATGACCAGTGCTAATTTTGCATTACATTGTATTGCAGTCAGATAAAATAAATAATAGCTACAACTGGACAATGAACTAATCATTATTAATACCTTATCTGAGTTTCCTTACTGCATACAGATTGTGTTCTTTATGAATAACTAAATTTGTCAATACATTTGTTCCATGTTAAATCAGCATACCTAATTCCTAAAAGTTAGTATCAACACTTGATGGAATGTTCACACAGTCACACACACTATTAAACAATCATTAGAAATACAATTTATAGTTTTTAATATTTAAGTTTGATTAAATTATTAAAATTAGTGAAAAGTATACATTTTTATATTAAGGAATCTGGTAATGTACATAGATTTTTATAAGGGTGATTATGATTGGCTACATACTAGTAAAGCTCCACCCATTAATGGAATACAATACTGCACATCAAAGATTTTGAAAATCAAAGAGGGGAGATCACAGTTATAACGGTTAGATGATTTATGACTCCAGCCCAATTCCTGAGATTTATGACCCATTATAAACTTCAATCAGACTCCTGTGGTGTGGTAGGGGTTTTATGACCATTGATCAACTTCAATGGAAATTCACTTCCTGTTAGTTGTAAACCTTAAACTTCCTGTAGTAGTGGTTTTATGACTCAGATAATATACCATCATGTGTTGTTAGGTAGTGTTGTTTATGACCTCTGATATGCCTTTATCAAACTTCATTAAAAACCATTTAATTTGATTATCCCTATCTTAAACAATTAATTAGATACTCAAAAATAAGAAAAACAGATATTTTTACATCAAAATCCTCTTTTTTTGCTTTGTAATAATGAAAATGGCTCATGGTTTCAAAATCCATGTAATGGGGCGTTACAAGGTGACAGGTATTTTCGTTGAAGTACGCACATCAACGCTTTCGCACCCCAGCAAAAAACGTAGTGAAACTGGAATGATGAAGCAATCATGAACATAGTGGGTCCTCCTAACAACCAAATTTGTGCCAGATACGTTGTTAGTACTTTCTGCCCACGTCATATGACGTAACTCTTGGTTTCGCTTATGAACCTGCGACACTCAGATTCACACAACACTAGCAAAATATTAATATCAGACATAAATACTGTGTACTAAAATAAAATTAAAGTTTTCAGCTAAATGCACGTCAAGATATTTGATATGCACCAAGACATTTGATTATTAATACAGAGATGCATTTTCCCCCCTTAAGTTTACATCATTTATTATTTCCTGTTCTGCTGTCTATGTACCTGGGATAATAAATGAAGCCTCAAGGGATTCGTCTCATATGACGCCCTGCTCAGACTTTGTTTGTTTTAATGTTTTCAATCTTAGAATAATTTAATGCATTTATTCTCTGACAGACCTTTTAATGATTCCCTGACTTAGATTTGTTCAATGAATGCTTCTTCTCGGACTTTGTCTTTTTATAATTTATATTGCATCTTGGACTCAGTAGAGCTTTTTCAACGCTTCTTGGACTAAGATTTATTCAACGTTTCTCGGACTTTTTCTTTTTTGAGCATTTTCAACGTTTCTCGGATTTAGACATTTTTCAAAGCTTCTCGGACTTTCCGTACTTTAAATTAGCCTTCCGATCGTTCTACTAACAATAACAGTAAATTAAAATGAAAAGAAGGAAGCATGTTTGAATATTTTTACAGACTGCTGTCCTTCAGAATTCTTTTAAAGAAAATATTTCTCCACAAATCTGTACAAAATAACATATTACTGAAACATTTTTATTGGATCATTTAATACTGTTTTTTAATGATGATTTAGGCTGGAAAAAATCTCAAAGAACTACTAAAATCTCGCACATGGACAAATAACTACTAGATAATATCCACTTGTCCGTATCTGTCTTGGACAAAACATGGTTTTGTGTCTATAAAGCATAATATGATAACTTATTTAAAGAATAACAAGATATTAAGCCTAGATCTTATGAAAAAGAGTTCAGAATACTTCATTCATATCAGTTCATGCGATTTAACGTTGAAATCTTTATTTTACATTGAATGTCAAAAATAAAAAATTCCCATATATTGCCATGGATATACAGGTAACCTGGATTTGAAACTCCCTATACGCACCTTGTTAATTCCCGATTTATCCGCCGAATGGCCAATAAGCTGGTTCCCTGATTATTCCGCGGTAAACAACAGGGTACCAGTCATGCAGCGCCTTTATTTTTCATAAAAATGTATACACATTCTAAGTGAAACTCCTGTTTTATTTATGGATCGATATTCAAAATAATTATTCCTTTGTATTGCTTTATTGTGTAGATTTGAATGACAGCCTTGGATTTCTGTATAGCCTTTGTTTTCGTCTCAAATTTTGCTATTTAAGTTGGTTGAAAAATAGTATTACGATGCGATACCTGTGTATTCGGTATGACACGTTTGACTTTTGGGGTACTTGCGTGCAATAAAACAGAAATATTATATCGATCACCAACATCCTGTTATTTGGAACACAAAACAACCCTTTGAATTATATCTGTTACCGCCCTTCTAAGGGGACAATATGTCGATATATTTTAACCCTTTGCGCAATTCCGGAATAGTCCTGCGCAATTCCAGAATCGTTGCGCATTTTCAGAATTCTTACTTTGCGCAGAGCAATTCCGGAATCGTCCATATTCTTACTTTGCGTAGAACATTATATACTCAGTTGCAAAAGAAACTGGACACTTGGACAATTATACTTAACACCTTATCCTCTTTATCAAACGACAGTACTTAATGGAATGATAAAAACTGTGGTACCAAACATGGCATATTTATTTTAGAATTCGTCAATTTAATTAAAAAAAAAAACTTTCAACAATTAAATCTAAACAAAACTCAGTGTCCACTTTCTTTTGCAACTGAGTATATATATGTAGATTAAGAGATGCCCCTCAACGGATGTGTAAATGGGTAAATATTAATAAGAACGTATTCAAAAATGCTGAGAACAAAAATGTATAGTCTGATTTCTTTTAAGAAATCTTAAACAAGACTGAAATCTACTGTATCCTTTTTGAAAGGCATCTTATCACCAAATCAAAGGTGCAGCCGGTAGTTCTTAGTTGTTAGTTCTGCATCATTGACTCACAGCCATCAGAGTCATAAAACCCCTTAAAACCCCGAGTCATAAAACCCCTTAAAACCCCAAGCTAGCATCACATAAAAGTCCTGCCACCACAGGAAGTCTGATTGTAGTTTATGACCTAATACCACAGGAGTTGTGTTGGAGCATTTATCAGTAGTCATAAAACACCTAGTACCAAATAATGGGTTTTATACTGCTCTTTGATCTTCAAATATCTGTGCAATAGTGGAATTAAAGGGTGGAGTCTTAATATAATGCAGCCAATAAAATCAAACATACATTTAGTTGTACCCACATGTACCCAGTTTGTACCTGGTGTATCCCTGTGTAACCATGTACCCAAAATTGATGTGCCTTAAATCTATTCATATTATTAGTTGTACCCACTTGTACCCAGTTTGTACCTGGTGTAGCCCTTTGTAACCATGTACCAAAAATTGCTCTGCCTCAAATATATTAATATTATTAGTTGTACCCACTTGTACCCAGTTTGTACCTGGTGTAGCCCTTTGTAACCATGTACCCAAAATTGCTCTGCCTCAAATCTATTATTATTAGTTGTACCCACTTGTACCAAGTTTGTACCTGGTGTATCCCTGTGTAACCATGTACCCACAATTGCTCTGCCTCAAATATATTAATGTTATTAGTTGTACCCACTTGTACCCAGTTTGTACCTGGTGTATCCCTGTGTAACCATGTATCCAAAATTGCTCTGCCTCAAATCTATTATTATTAGTTGTACCCAGTTTGAACCTGGTGTATCCCTTTGTAACCATGTACCCAAAATTGCTCTGCCTCAAATATATTCATGTTATTAGTTGTACCCACTTGTACCCAGTTTGTACCTGGTGTATCCCTGTGTAACCATGTACCCAAAATTGCTCTGCCTCAAATATATTAATATTATTAGTTGTACCCACTTGTACCCAGTTTGTACCTGGTGTATCCCTTTGTAACCATGTACACAAAATTGCTCTGCCTCAAATAAATTAATGTTTTTAGTTGTACCCACTTGTACCCAGTTTGTACCTGGTGTATCCCTTTGTAACCATGTACCCCAAATTGCTCTGCCTCAAATATATTAATGTTATTAGTTGTACCCACTTGTACCCAGTTTGTACCTGGTGTATCCCTGTGTAACCATGTACCCAAAATTGCTCTGCCTAAAATCTATTATTATTAGTTGTACCCACTTGTACCCAGTTTGTACCTGGTGTATCCCTGTGTAACCATGTATCCAAAATTGCTCTGCCTCAAATATATTCATATTATTAGTTGTACCCACTTGTACCCAGTTTGTACCTGGTGTATCCCTTTGTAACCATGTACCCAAAATTGCTCTGCCTCAAATACATTAATGTTATTAGTTGTACCCACTTGTACCCAGTTTGTACCTGGTGTATCCCTGTGTAACCATGTATCCAAAATTGCTCTGCCTCAAATCTATTAATATTATTAGTTGTACCCACTTGTACCCAGTTTGTACCTGGTGTATCCCTTTGTAACCATGTACCCAATATTGCTCTGCTTCAACTATATTAATGTTATTAGTTGTACCCACTTGTACCCAGTTTGTACCTGGTGTATCCCTTTGTAACCATGTACCCAACATTGCTCTGCCTCAAATATATTAATGTTATTAGTTGTACCCACGTGTACCCAGTTTGTACCTGGTGTATCCCTGTGTAACCATGTACCCAAAGTTGCTCTGCCTAAAATCTATTATTATTAGTTGTACCCACTTGTACCCAGTTTGTACCTGGTGTATCCCTGTGTAACCATGTATCCAAAAGTGCTCTGCCTCAAATCTATTCATATTATTAGTTGTACCCACTTGTACCCAGTTTGTACCTGGTGTATCCCTGTGTTACCATGTACCCAAAATTGCTCTGCCTCAAATATATTCATATTATTAGTTGTACCCACTTGTACCCAGTTTGTACCTGGTGTATCCCTTTGTAACCATGTACCCAAAATTGCTCTGCCTCAAATATATTAATGTTATTAGTTGTACCCACTTGTACCCAGTTTGTACCTGGTGTATCCCTGTGTTACCATGTACCCAAAATTGCTCTGCCTAAAATCTATTATTATTAGTTGTACCCACTTGTACCAAGTTTGTACCTGGTGTATCCCTGTGTGACCATGTATCCAAAATTGCTCTGCCTCAAATCTATTCATATTATTAGTTGAACCCACTTGTACCCAGTTTGTACCTGGTGTATCCCTGTGTAACCATGTACCCAAAATTGCTCTGCCTCAAATATATTAATGTTATTAGTTGTACCCACTTGTACCCAGTTTGTACCTGGTGTATCCCTGTGTAACCATGTTCCCAAACTCGCTCTGCCTCAAATATATTAATGTTATTAGTTGTATCCACTTGTACACAGCTTGTACCTGGTGTAGCCCTTTGTAACCATGTACCAAAAATTGCTCTGCCTCAAATATATTAATATTATTAGTTGTACCCACTTGTACCCAGTTTGTACCTGGTGTAGCCCTTTGTAACCATGTACCCAAAATTGCTCTGCCTCAAATATATTATTATTAGTTGTACCCACTTGTACCAAGTTTGTACCTGGTGTATCCCTGTGTAACCATGTACCCACAATTGCTCTGCCTCAAATATTTTAATGTTATTAGTTGTACCCACTTGTACCCAGTTTGTACCTGGTGTATTCCTGTGTAACCATGTATCCAAAATTGCTCTGCCTCAAATCTATTATTATTAGTTGTACCCAGTTTGAACCTGGTGTATCCCTTTGTAACCATGTACCCAAAATTGCTCTGCCTCAAATATATTCATGTTATTAGTTGTACCCACTTGTACCCAGTTTGTACCTGGTGTATCCCTGTGTAACAATGTACCCAAAATTGCTCTGCCTCAAATATATTAATATTATTAGTTGTACCCACTTGTACCCAGTTTGTACCTGGTGTATCCCTTTGTAACCATGTACACAAAATTGCTCTGCCTCAAATAAATTAATGTTTTGAGTTGTACCCACTTGTACCCAGTTTGTACCTGGTGTATCCCTTTGTAACCATGTACCCCAAATTGCTCTGCCTCAAATATATTAATGTTATTAGTTGTACCCACTTGTACCCAGTTTGTACCTGGTGTATCCCTGTGTAACCATGTACCCAAAATTGCTCTGCCTAAAATCTATTATTATTAGTTGTACCCACTTGTACCCAGTTTGTACCTGGTGTATCCCTGTGTAACCATGTATCCAAAATTGCTCTGCCTCAAATCTATTCATATTATTAGTTGTACCCACTTGTACCCAGTTTGTACCTGGTGTATCCCTTTGTAGCCATGTACCCAAAATTGCTCTGCTTCAAATACATTAATGTTATTAGTTGTACCCACTTGTACCCAGTTTGTACCTGGTGTATCCCTGTGTAACCATGTATCCAAAATTGCTCTGCCTCAAATCTATTAATATTATTAGTTGTACCCACTTGTACCCAGTTTGTACCTGGTGTATCCCTTTGTAACCATGTACCCAAAATTGCTCTGCTTCAACTATATTAATGTTATTAGTTGTACCCACTTGTACCCAGTTTGTACCTGGTGTATCCCTTTGTAACCATGTACCCAACATTGCTCTGCCTCAAATATATTCATGTTATTAGTTGTACCCACTTGTACCCAGTTTGTACCTGGTGTATCCCTGTGTAACCATGTACCCAAAATTGCTCTGCCTCAAATATATTAATATTATTAGTTGTACCCACTTGTACCCAGTTTGTACCTGGTGTATCCCTTTGAAACCATGTACACAAAATTGCTCTGCCTCAAATAAATTAATGTTTTTAGTTGTACCCACTTGTACCCAGTTTGTACCTGGTGTATCCCTTTGTAACCATGTACCCCAAATTGCTCTGCCTCAAATATATTAATGTTATTAGTTGTACCCACTTGTACCCAGTTTGTACCTGGTGTATCCCTGTGTAACCATGTACCCAAAATTGCTCTGCCTAAAATCTATTATTATTAGTTGTACCCACTTGTACCCAGTTTGTACCTGGTGTATCCCTGTGTAACCATGTATCCAAAAGTGCTCTGCCTCAAATCTATTCATATTATTAGTTGTACCCACTTGTACCCAGTTTGTACCTGGTGTATCCCTGTGTTACCATGTACCCAAAATTGCTCTGCCTCAAATATATTCATATTATTAGTTGTACCCACTTGTACCCAGTTTGTACCTGGTGTATCCCTTTGTAACCATGTACCCAAAATTGCTCTGCCTCAAATATATTAATGTTATTAGTTGTACCCACTTGTACCCAGTTTGTACCTGGTGTATCCCTGTGTTACCATGTACCCAAAATTGCTCTGCCTAAAATCTATTATTATTAGTTGTACCCACTTGTACCCAGTTTGTACCTGGTGTATCCCTGTGTGACCATGTATCCAAAATTGCTCTGCCTCAAATCTATTCATATTATTAGTTGAACCCACTTGTACCCAGTTTGTCCCTGGTGTATCCCTGTGTAACCATGTACCCAAAATTGCTCTGCCTCAAATATATTAATGTTATTAGTTGTACCCACTTGTACCCAGTTTGTACCTGGTGTATCCCTGTGTAACCATGTTCCCAAACTCGCTCTGCCTCAAATATATTAATGTTATTAGTTGTATCCACTTGTACACAGTTTGTACCTGGTGTATCCCTTTGTAACCATGTACCCAACATTTCTCTGCCTCAAGTATATTAATATTATTAGTTGTACCCACTTGTACCCAGTTTGTACCTGGTGTATCCCTGTGTAACCATGTACCCAAACTAAGGTATGTCCTAAAACAATATTAATAATTAATGCAAACATGTCCAATACTTTTGTATCCAATGTAACCAGGTAACAAATAACATACCCTATGGAAAACATTTGTGTTTTTAGGACATATCTATCAGTACGAGGCGGAATGGCATACCCACTCCTACCAATACTTTTGTGCTTACCTTCAGCACACCAAACCTCCCGAAGACTATCAAGACTGGATATATCATTTTACCAGTTGACCCCTACATCCCAAATCCTCTTCGTTGTTTCAATTGTCAACACTTTGGTCACCATTCACCCTTTTGCCATTATCAAATCTCGCTCTCGTTTTCCGCGAGATTCCGAGTTCGGGGTGTCTCAACACTAACTCTGTATAGTGAATATACAGTGTTTATTTGTTTTAGACACATTTTAGAACGTATCATTCAAAAATATAATGCGAGTGCTGTTTCTAAGTGTGTTAGTAATATCAGACTATTGACCTTTTCTGGGTAAAATGGCTTTTTTACTGCCATTATAATGATACCTTGAAACTGAATGTAGATATAAAAGTGCGCCACGGTTATTCAAATAGCATACTCCTCGCGTTGTGAATTATTGAAAGTAATTAGCTTTACTTATTACACTTAAATAAGTAAGTCCCTGCATTTTAATTACATTTAACAAGTTAGATATATATATAACTTTCTTGTAAACAGGAACGGTTCATATTAATCTTTTCTACCAGTAGTTTGAGAGTCCAATACTGTGCATGCTGAGTTTTAAATTCACTACTTAACATAAGTATATAAATTCTCCTTTGAATAATGTTCATAAAAGTATATTCCACAAACGAATATGTATTGCAAAGAGTCATTTACTGTTGGTAAGGTAATTGTTACGACAATTATTATGTAAAATAATTAACAGGATTCTGCAATATATTGTTATTCCTACCACAGTATAAGATTTCATAAATCATAGGACCTACATAGATATATAGCTATGCCAAAAACAATTAATTGAACAGTTGCTAATGTTGTGTTTATGGCAGGTTGTTTATTGCACTCAACAGAAAAAGGGTTTCTCCAATAGTAATAATGCGATACCCCGTGGCTAATTGGCTGTCCAAAGCAGGAGGTTTGTTTAGATCAAAGAGGCCATAAATTACAAACACTGGCTACCCGTGGTGTGTTGACATCATAATATTGTGTACTATTTTAATTTTCAATTTTATGTATACATGTATTATGTATAATATAACGTGGGAAAGCTGTTTGTGGTAATGTTATTAATATGAGCTGTCAGATATTGAATTTGCCGGTGTTAAATGTGGTGTTAATTTGTAATTATGATGATATTTTGAAACCGGAAGTAGGTAGCCTAGCTAATATTGGCGATGTTGCTGACGTTATTCGAAGATCATAATTATTGTGTTTCTTAAATTGATTTAAAAGTTCGTTTATCTACAGGACAGATGGAATATGTGACATTAAATACATAATTTCGATTTAAATAACAAACAAGCAGGTAACAGACTTCTTTTTTTTTTTTTGATAAATCCGGCTGAACGTAATCTATTTGTAATGTGTTTAGTTTCACAAATGCATACTATAAATAAAATTGAAAATTAAAACAGTTAGCTGAAGTTATTTTTTTACCCTCGCCGTATGTACAAATTAAAATATGACACAATTATAGTATATATCTGATGTCAACACACCACGCGCAGCCAGTGTTTGTGATATATGGCCTCTTTGATCTAAACAAACATCCTGTTTTGGACAGCCAATTAGCCACGGGGTATCGCATTATTACTATTGGAGAAACCCTTTATCTTTTGAGTGCAATAAACAACATGCAAATAAAACCCAACATAAGCGACTGTTCAATTACTTGTTTTTGGCATGGATAGATAGATTCTTTATTTCCTCCAATGTACAGGAGAGCATATACATATTATTGTAACATATAATACAAATTCAAAATTTAACATTAGCGAACGTTAACATATATCTATAAATATAATGGATCAAGACTATATACATACATCAATACATGTTGATTACAGATTATTTTACAATTAGACTATAGATGAGTTCAGAATTTGAACTAAATGCTATTTATATGAATCATATTTTGCTATGTATTACCATATGCATGACTCTTGCCGAAACGAAACACAAGAAGACAAAATGGTGCAATATACTCATAATCTTATATATTAACATGTACCATATATTTATGACTCTTGCCGAAACGAAACTCAAGATGTAAAAATGGTACAGTTTACTCAGCTTAAATTAGTTCAACATGTATCATATTTATGACTCTTGCCGAAACGAAACTCAAGATGTAAAAATGGTACAGTTTACTCAGCTTAAATTAGTTCATGCCTACTCTCATAATTAATAATATAGACTTATTAAACATAGTAGGAACCACTATTGAAAATATTATTTCATTTTCTATAATAAAACACATAAAATCTAAAGTATTTATGTAGTAATGTATATCTACACAAAATAATTAAAGAATATTCCCAGCATTCAAAACGGAGTCGTAATATCGTCAGCTGCCTGCTGGCATTACTGAAAAAGACACTTATCCATTATGTATTTTAAATACACTTATAGTAATTAATTACACCTTCGTGACAATAAGCTGCATTACTATGTATAATTAAAAATAGTATGAACCATTTTTACAATAATAGCCAACATGTTATCAGTTTCAGATTCAATTGTCGAAAAGTGTTTGAATCCTGATAATAATATGCATATCTGATCTCGAGGACCTTTAAGAATAAACTCTTTGTATGACTTTAATCCAATAGTTTGTATTAATGCATTCCACAGTTTTTGTCTCGCGGAGTCATTAACTGAACAGTAATGCATAATATGTAATAATAAGTTGTCTACTAACAAATCACACATTTTACACTTTTCAGAGCGACTAAAAGAGAACAGTTTTCCAAGTATTAATATTGCAGTATAGCAATGTTTCTTTAAATCAGGTCTTTCCCTGCTTAATTTCCAAATATCAATTGGTTCCAAATTGTTAAATAAACAATAGCATGGTATTTCATTTAACTTAAGGCCTATTCGTGAGAGCCTTTGGTTTGATTCCAGATCGCACACCTTAGTTTTCAAAATGTGTTTCAATGAGTATTTTGACGGAATATTCGACGTTGCTACAAAACTCTCTAGTAAATAAAATATATTATATTTTTTAAGCAGTCTGTGTATATCTGGAATATAACCTAACACTTGGTTGTCATTATTCAAAAAACTCATCAACCTATTTATAAATATCTGCTTCGCGAGGTATTTATTTGGTAATCTACACAATTGACCAAAAAATTGTATTTTTTTAAAGTCAATTACGGTTTCAATTGGCGAAATTCCAAGAGCACTTAAAGCTATATCAGTGCTTGTATATGTAGGCAGCTTTTGGATATATTTGACACAGAATCTGTGTGACCTCTCCAATTCTAATACATTTGAAGGAGAAAGCGAATTCCACAGTTCACAGCCATACAGCGCTTTTGATAACACGATTGTGTTGTAGATTGTCAAGGATGTTAACGGATTGAGCCCATGTGGGTGAATTCCGCTATTTATCAGACTTAAAAAGGTACCTCTTAATTTTGTATTGGACTCATGAATAGAGTCATTTATGTCCATATATTTATCTATACGAATACCAAGATGAGTATAGAATTGGACTTCATTTATTATTTGGTTCGCACCAAGAGTCCATTGCCTGGTGTTACGATCAAATTCAGCCTGTGTTTCATTAAATACTATCACTGCACATTTTTTAATATTGTAATCAAAGCGCCATTTCATAGCATATTTATAGCACATATCAAACATCTTATTTAACCCATTTTTAGATAATGATATGAGGACCATATCATCAGCAACAGTAGGGGATCCTGCATTTAAGTTATACATACAGAAACCAAGTCCACTGTTTTCTAACTCTTTGATTAGCCCATCTATGAAGAGAAGGTACAGAATTGGGGAACTTTTGCCACCTTGTCTAGTGCCTTGTTTTACATAAAACCAGTCTGAAATACAGCCTTGGTTTTTTACGCAACTTTGCATATTACGATACATATTAGCAAACGTTAAAAATATGTTACAATTATCAACAGTAAAATACTTTTGCGATACATATTCGCTTGTGGAATATAATTAAGTGTAATAAGTAAAGTTAATTACTTTAAATATTTATGAAACACGAGGATTCTGATCTTTGAGTAACGCACATCTACCTACTTTCGGTTTCACGGTATCATTATAATGGCAATAAAAAGGCCATTTTACCCAGAAAAGGTCAATATTCTGACAGTTAATATTACTAACACAGCTAGAAACAGCACGCGCATGATATTTTTGCACGATACGCTCTAAAATGTGTGTAAAACAAATAAACACTGTATATTCACTATACAGAGTTAGTGTTGAGACACCCCGAACTCGAAATCTCGCGAAAAACGAGAGCGAGATTTGATAATGGCAAAATCGATAAAAGAGAAAGATGCAAGCGAGCTGCTCCCGTCTGTGCCCGTTGCGGCCAGGAGGGTCATGGCGACTTCGCTAATTGCCAAAATGCCGCCTCTTGCGTTATCTGCAAGGGGACCCACGGGGCTTTCTCTAAGGATTGTCCGAAGTGGAAACAAGAGAGGGAAATACAGAAAATCAAAATAGAAAAAAATATCTCCTACCCAGAAGCTAGAAAACTTGTTGAGAGTCTTACTCCACCCACTCCATCTGGCAAATCATATGCCGATGCGAGTAGGGTTGAGAAACCAGCTACCAGGTCTATCGCGGTCCAGACCGTGATAACCTGGCCAATATACTCCAATGGCTTTGCTACTATTCCCATCTCTGTTCAGGAATCCTCTAAAACATCTTCAGCCTCTCAAACTGCGGTCCTCTTAAACAGGGAGTAAGTAAGTAAGTAAGCCTCTTGTAGCTCCCAAACCTCTTGTGGCTTCAAAGCCTAAAACTCCTTCAACTATATCCTCAACAACTTCTTCACCTACTATATCTACTTCATCTGTTTCGAAATCGACGGACTCTAGTGCAACCAAGAGTCCACCAAACCCGACGAACTCTTCCAAAGGTTCATCAAATCCGACGAAGTCTCCCAAGAGTTCGTCACCAGTCAGAACTGCTGCCACGGACGTGACAGCAAGAAAAAAGAAAACTCCCGGGTTAGGGAAGAAGTCAAAAGGATCTGATGATCCGATTGAACTGCACAACAGATTTGGAGACTTGGAGATGGAGGTTGATGATCCAGCACATCTGGAACTCCCAAAGTCTTCAAGGTCTGCCAAACCCAACGGCCGTAAACCCGTACTTCCGCCTTAGTGACATCGAAATCAAATAAGGTCATTCAATGGAACTGCCGAGGTTTAAAACCTAATTATGATGAAATCAGCTTACTTTTAAATAAACACAACCCTGTTGCATTTTGTCTTCAAGAAACTTTCTTGAAGACTAGTGATAAAATATCTTTTAAAAACTATTCATTGTATAACTATATTTGTGATACAGGTGATAAAGCTTCTGGAGGAGTTGAATCGAAACATTCCTCACAGAACTGTTGCGTTGACAACTGGTTTGCAAGCTGTTGCGGTCAGTGTTACGATGCACAGAGTTATAACAATATGCTCCTTATATTTACCGCCCAGTTCTTCACTAGACCTTAAAGATCTAAATCACCTAGTTGCACAATTGCCATCATCTTTTATACTCTTGGGTGATTTTAATGCACACAACTACATTTGCAGGGTTGTAAGGATATAAACGATAAAGGCAAGAAAGTTGAGGATTTCTTAGCCAAAAATAATTTGTCTTTTTAATGATAACAAATCACATACTTATTTACATCCAGCTACAGGCTCTCATTCTTCCATTGATTTAACAATATGAGCTACAGGCTCTCATTCTTCCATTGATTTAACAATATGCGATCCAGCGCTCTTGATGGATTTTTCGTGGAGTGTTGGCGACGACCTATGTGGAAGTGACCACTTCCCCTTATTTCTTGAAAATATCGGCCCTCCACTCCTCGAAAAAAACACAACGATGGAAACTTCGCAAAGCTGATTGGGATACGTTTCAATCTCTTTGTGAGGAACAGTTAAAGCCTTCTGTTTTCGAGGATGTCGAAGACGCAACTGCTCTTTTTTTACCAAAACCCTTCATGATATAGATGATCAATCTATTCCAAAAACCTCGGCAAATCCAAAACGCCCACATAAACCATGGTACGATGATGACTGCAAAAAGGCAGTCAACGATCGTAAAGCTGCATTGAATGCTTTTAACTTGCGGCCAACTCAAAATAATTTAGATACTTTTAGAGTTTTTCGTGCGAAAGCCCGTCCTACTATTAAGGATAGCAAGAGGAAATCCTGGAGATCTTATGTCTGCTGAACTCTCGCTCATCTCTTAAGAAGACATGGGACATGATCCGGAAAATAAACGGTAAAGGTAATTCTAGTTGTGTAAATCATCTTAAAACTGATAATGAGGATATTATATCTGTCAAAGATATTACGAACACTTTGGCAGAAACTTTTTCTAAAAACTCTTCTTCTGAAAATTGTCAACCAAATTTTCTAAAAAATAAGAAATTAAAAGAACAGAAGAAGCTGAATTTCAAGTCGAAAAACTTGGAGAAATACAATAAAGTGTTCACTCTCAAAGAACTTCGAGAATCCCTTAAAAAGGCTCATGATACATCAGCTGGTCCTGATGATATCCATTATCAATTATTAAAGCATTTACCTGAAACCTGTCTCTCTACACTTCTTGATATATTTAATAAGGTTTGAGTGACAGGAAACTTCCCCGATTCTTGGCGGGAAGCAATCGCTATTCCAGTCTCCAAACCTGGAAAGGATCATACGGACCCAATAAATTATCGCCCTATTGCTTTAACGAGTTGTATATGTAAAACCATGGAACGAATGATTAATGAGAGACTCGTTTGGTACCTGGAGTCCAACAAACTGATAACAAAGTATCAAAGTGGATTCCGACGCCAACGAGGCACAACAGACAATCTCATACGATTTGAATCGTTTATTAGGGAAGCTTTCATAAAAAAAGAACATCTAGTCGCTGTATTTTTTGACGTGGAGAAAGCTTATGATACTGCATGGAAGTACGGTGTTATGAATGATCTTCATGACCTTGGTCTCTGAGGCCGATTACCCATTTTTATAGAGAAATTCTTAGATGATAGACAGTTTCGTGTCCGAATGGGTTCAACCCTCTCTGACATTCATGAACAGGAGATGGGTGTGCCACAGGGCAGCATACTCTCTGTCACCCTTTTTAATATAAAAATTAACAGTATAGTTAAATGCATCAATCCTGGTGTGGATTGCTCTCTATATGTTGACGAGTTTATATTACTACCATATCATCCTTTACTTGTAAATAGTTATATCTTTATATATTTACATTAATTTTTAATTAATCCTTCATTTCATCATTCATCAGTTTTTGCGCACAATATGACCTATTTATGTGTCGACGTGCCGTAAAACACCATTCATTCATTCATTCATTCTATCATCTTAACGAGGCAAAATATAGCATTTTTATCTAAATCAACGGCCACAACTCTGTTGTTCCTGGGTGGATCTGGCTAGTTTACAAACTTGTCCGAGCTTTCATTAATAGTAACAATCTGGTAGAGTTTGGTAAAGATCGGATGAAAAATGAAGGCCCTATCGTCTTAACGAGATAAAATATAGCATTTTTAACTAAATCAAGGGCCATAACTTTGCTGTTCTGGTCCGATTTGGCTGTTTTTTGAACTTCTCCGAGCTTTCATTGTTAATAAAAATCTGGTAAAGTTTTTAGCTCTACTGTTCGTCGTCCGTCCGTCGTCCGTTAGCTTTTCTTCAAACGACTTCTCCTCAGAAACCGCTTGGCTAATTTTGACCAAACTTCACATGGATGATCCTTTTTAGATTTGTTAAAATTAGGTCAGCGCTACATCCAAGATGGCTGCCATTACCATATATGGTCGAAACCTTAAAAAATCTTCTTCTCCAGAACCGCTGGACAGATTTCAACAGTTTTTCTTTTAAAATGATCGCCAACGCCTAGACTATCAAGTTTGTAGTTGTGCCCCGAGGGTCCAAAGTTTGTATATTGAAGTTTTGCATGTTTTTCATATAGACATATTGGAAAAAAGTTTAAAAAATCTTCTTCTCTGAAGCCACAAGTCACAGAGCTCTCATGTATTACATGTAGCATCAACTTATGGTGCTCTACTAAGTTTGTTCAAATGGTGACCCTGGGGTCAAATTTGTCCCCTCCCCGGGGGTCACAGTTTTACATAGACTTATATAGGATTTTTTTTTTTAAATCTTCTTTTCGGAAACTACAAGAGCCAGAGGTTTGATATTTTGCATTTACTATAAGCTTATGGTCCTTTACCAAGTTTGTTCAAATGGTGACCCTAGGGTCACATTTGGCCCCGCCCCAATGGTCACATGTTTTATATAGACATGTATAGCGAAAAACTTAAAAAATCTTCTTCTCTGAAACTGCAAGAGCCAGAGGTTTAATATTTTGCATTTGCTATAAGCTTGTGGTCCTCTACCAAGTTTGTTCAAATGGTGACCCATGGGTCACATTTGGCCCCACCCTGGGGGTCACAGTTTTACATAGGCTTGTATAGGGAAAATCTATAAAAAATCTTCTTCTCTGGAACCAAAAGGCACAGAGCTCTCATGTATTACATGTAGCATCAGCTTATGGTCCTCTACTAAGTTTGTTCAAATGGTGACCCTGGGGTCAAATTTGTCCCCTCCCCGGGGGTCACAGTTTTACATAGACTTATATAGTTTTGTTTTTTTTAATTTTCTGCTCGGAAACTACAAGAGCCAGAGGTTTGATATTTTGCATTTACTATAAGCTTATGGTCCTTTACCAAGTTTGTTCAAATGGTGACCCTAGGGTCACATTTGGCCCCACCCCAAGGGTCACATGTTTTACGTAGACATGTATAGGGAAAAACTTAAAAAATCTTCTTCTCTGAAACTGCAAGAGCCAGAGGTTTAATATTTAGCATTTGCTATAAGCTTGTGGTCCTCTACCAAGTTTGTTCAAATGGTGACCCAGGGGTCACATTTGGCCCCACCCTGGGGGGTCACAGTTTTACATAGGCTTGTATAGGGAAAATCTATAAAAAATCTTCTTCTCTGGAACCACAAGGCACAGAGCTCTCATGTATTACATGTAGCATCAGCTTATGGTCCTCTACTAAGTTTGTTCAAATGGTGACCCTGGGGTCAAATTTGTCCCCTCCCCGGGGGTCACAGTTTTACATAGACTTATATAGGATTTTTTTTTTTAATTTTCTTCTCGGAAACTACAAGAGCCAGAGGTTTGATATTTTGCATTTACTATAAGCTTATGGTCCTTTACCAAGTTTGTTCAAATGGTGACCCTAGGGTCACATTTGGCCCCACCCCAAGGGTCACATGTTTTACATAGACATGTATAGGGAAAAACTTAAAAAATCTTCTTCTCTGAAACTGCAAGAGCCAGAGGTTTAATATTTTGCATTTGCTATATGCTTGCGGTCCTCTACCAAGTTTGTTCAAATGGTGACCCAGTGGTCACATTTGGCCCCACCCTGGGGGTCAAAGTTTCACATAGGCTTGTATAGGGAAAATCTGAAAAAAATCTTCTTCTCTGGAACCACATGGCACAGAGCTTTCATGTATACATGTAGCATCAGCTTATGGTCCTCTACTATGTTTGTTCAAATGGTGACCCTGGGGTCAAATTTGTCCCTGCCCCGAGGGTCACAGTTTTACATAGACTTATATAGGATTTATTTTTTTAAAAATCTTCTTCTCGGAAACTACAAGAGCCAGAGGTTTGATATTTTACATTTATTATAAGCTTATGGTCCTTTACCAAGTTTGTTCAAATGGTGACCCTGGGGTCACATTTGGCCCAGCCCCAAGGCTCACATGTTTTACATAGACTCGTACAGGGGAAAACTTAAAAAATCTTCTTCTCTGAAACTGCAAGAGCCAGAGGTTTAATATTTTGCTGTTGCTTTAAGCTTATAGTCCTTTACCAACTTTGTTCAAATGGTGACCCTGGGGTCACATCTGGCCGGTCGGGGCCACAGTTTTACATCAATGCTTGTTTTAAAATTTTCAATTTTTTTGTATTTTTTTTATAATTTTTTTTTTGTAATTTTTTTTTATATATTTTTTTTTTTTTTTTTTTTTTTTTTTTATTTTATTTTATTTTTTTATTTGTTTTATTTGTTTTATTTTTTTTTTTTTTTATTTTTTATTTATTTATTTATTTTTTTTTTTTTTTTTTTATTTTTTTTATTTTTATTATCTCTACTGGCTAACTTAGGAAACCATCCAGATCGGACCAGTAATGGCGGAGTTATGGCTCTTGATATAGTTAAAAATGCTATATTTTGCCTCTTTAAGACAATAGTCACTCGCTTCATTGATCTCATAAGAGCCATATTAGCCAGTAGAGCGCCCACATGCCCTCTTGGGCCTCTTGTTTTAAAGATCGTTTTAAAAATGAAGCCCCTATGTCTTAACGAGGCAAAATATAGCATTTTTAACTAAATCAAGGTCCATACCTCCGCTGTTACTGGTCCAGTTTGGCTGGTTTTCAAACCTTTTCAAGCTTTAATTGTTATTAACAATCTGGTAAAGTTTGGTAAAGATCGGATGAAACATGAAGGCCCTATCGCCTTGAGGCAAAATATAGCATTCTAACTAAAGGGCAATAACTCCGCTGTTACTAGTCCGATATGACTGGTTTTCGAACTTGTCCGAGCTTTCATTGATATTGACAATCTGGTAAAGTTTGGTAAAGATCGGATGAAAAAATGAAGGCCCTATCATCTGAACGAGGCAAAATGTAGCCTTTTTAACTAACTCAAGGGCCATAACTCTGCTGTCGCTAGTCCAATCTGGCTGGTTTTCAAACTTTTCCAAGTTTTTATTGATATTAACAATATGTCAAAGTTTGGTAAAGATCGGATTAAAAATGTTCAAGGCCCTATCATCTTAACGAGGCACAATATAGCATATTTTAACTATATCAAGGGCCATAACTCCGCTGTTACGGGTCCAATTTGATGGTTTCGAACTTATAACTTTCATTGATATTAACAATCTGGTAAAGTTTGGTAAAGATCGGATGAAAAACGACGGTGAACTCGGCATCCCATAAGCTCTACTGGCCTTTCCAGTGGGAAACCATCCCAGAAATCCGTCATCTCATTCAATCTCTACCCAGAGTTGTCGTTCCTTTCATACACATATTGTGTAATGGCCTCTGGGAGAGATTGCATCTTATTACGTTATCTCTCTCAGACTCATAAACTCTCTATAAAACTGAATCTCAGCTGCTTTTCTCTCTTGTTTGTGCTCGTTTAATTATTTAATTGAAGAAATTAACTAAATTTTCCGGACAGCGTTTTGTGTTTTGGTAACCGGTAAGGTTTTGGCAACGATATCACTTTTTAGCTCTAGGTCTAATTGCACTAAATCAGCAGGATGTGCTCGCCTGCACCAGTCAAAAGTAGTTCTGTATTAAAGAGTGCTAATCTTTTTTTTTTTTAAAAACTTTTTTTAGTGCAGTTTCCTGTTATTTTTTGGCTGTTGAACGGTTGCTGAGATATTGCTTTTTTTATTTATTTTTTATTTCGCGACAAAATCGACTCGATTTAGTGCATGGTCAAGCGCAGGTAAATCGCAGTAATTTCAAGATGAAGTCATTCGGCATTGCGCAACAAGTCAAAATGTTCTTTTATTAAGTTGTTGGGTTGAATCGACCAGTTTAATTAAAAAACATGATGCAAAAATAATCCCTTATAGGTCTAATTACACTAAATCAACAGGATGTGCTCGCCTGCACCAGTCGAAAGTAGTTCTGTATTAAAGAGTGCTAATCTTTTTTTCTTTAATTTTTTTTTTAGTGCAGTTTCCCGTTATTTTTTGGCTGTAACTGTATTCTGGACATGTTGATATTTGAAAATGCAGCTCATCATGTTTTTGACAGTTTTTGATATAAATTTGAGAAGTGAAAGTAAACAGGGTATGAAATTGCAAGGGGTAAAAATAGTGTTGACCTTTGACCCGGTGTTAGTATACAACTGA
Organism: Cyrtodaria siliqua; assembly: GCA_037043455.1. NCBI lineage: Eukaryota > Metazoa > Mollusca > Bivalvia > Adapedonta > Hiatellidae > Cyrtodaria > Cyrtodaria siliqua. Next base: position 290,249 of record JAWPHD010001395.1, on the reverse strand, counting down.
AGAAATGTTTCTCAGAAGGTATTAAACCCCCTATTTCCTTGTTGATGTTTAATAGCAGACATGTTTATTTGCATGATAAAGTAAGTTTCCCAGAATTCTAACGAGGTTTGAGTTTTTAACAGGTTGTCAACATTCTAACATTACTATGGAAGGGCAATGGAGACTCATTTACGCTCTTATAACCTATAATACTGGCCTCTATATATACTGGCCTTAAGAACTATTGGTCAGCCATCTTTTGAAAAGAAAATCAAAAATGGATGTACTAAACTTTTCGAATATAAAGGGCATTATTTCTGCCAAATAAATATTGTTTCTGATATTGTTCACATCATTAGCCCTCCGTTAACCTAGCTAGCTATTAAAGTACCGGTTGCCAAAACACAAAACGCTGTCCGGATCGATACTGTAGTTGTTAATTTCTTCAATTAAATAAGTAAACAAGCACAAACAAGAGAGAAAAGCAGCAGATTCAGTTTTATAGAGAGTTTATGAGTCTGAGAGAGATACAGTAACTTATTTAAGATGCAATCTCTCCCAAAGGCCATTACAATATGTGAACTGGCATGGTTTCCCGCTGTGGGCTATTAATAGCTTTTGTACTACTCAACTGGTTTCCTACGTGCAACCGATACATATCCACAAGCTGGGAAACCAACAGGACTATTATTCTATTTTTAGGTCACAGACGGAAAACCCAAGTTTATTTTAAATGTTGCCTGGGTGAAAACGTTAATAAACAAGATGTCGGGAAATAAGATCACTGAGACGTTGGAAGTGAACGAACATTTTCTGACCAGTGTTGACAACCAACCAGATTCATTTGGGATCACTCTTCAGAAACCAAAGTTTCCTCAATATGCCGTGGTCTCGAAGAGAGTGGAATCGTTCAAGACATGGCCAGACTACCTTCCCCTCAAGGCTGATGTTTTAATTGAAGCTGGCCTGGTATACACAGGTATGTTGACAACTTGACATTAATAGAGATGTACTTCTCAGACATTAATCATTATATTTATTACTTCGTTGAATACAAAATCCAGGTCCGTGGCTCCACGGTCAAGGTCACACTTAGAGGTCAAAGGTTGTCCATTCGTCTGTACCATCGTGTCCGCTTCATAACTCTGACAATAATGGATGGATTTTCAAATAACTTCGCGCAATTGCTCACCACAACAAGACGACATGTCACACACTAAATCCAGGTCTGTGGCTCCAAGGTCAAGGTCACACTTAGAGGTCAAAGGTCAAAACAAAGTGCTTTCGTGTCCGGTTAATAACTCTGACATTCATGGACAGATTTTCAAATAACTTGGCACAATTGCTCACCACAACTAGACGATGTGTCGCGCACAAAACTCAGGTCCGTGGCTCCAAGGTCAAGGTCACACTTAGAGGTGAAAGGTCAAATTGTGTCCAGTCATTAACTCTGGCATTCCTGGACGGATATTCAAATAACTTGGCACAAGTGCTCAGCACAACCAGACGACATGTCGCGCACAAAATCCAGGTTCGTCGCGTCAAGGTCACACTTAGAGGTCAAAGGTCAAATCATGTCCGGTCAATAACTGGCATTTCTTGACGGATTTTGAATTAACTTGGCACAAGTGCTCACCACAACAACATGATGTGTTGCGCACAAAATCCAGTCCGTGGCTTCAAGATCAAGGTCACACATAGGTCAAAAGTCAAATCGTGTCCGGTTAATAACCTGGATGGATGGCACAAGTGCTCACCACAATAAGACGATGTGTCGAGCACAAATCCAGGTCTGTGGCCCAAGGTCACAGGTCAAAGGTCAAATTGTGTGAGACAATAACTCTGGCATTCCTGGATGGATTTTCAAATAACTTGTTTTAATTATTTATTTATTTTTTTAATATTTTTTTTTAAATTAGGTTTAAATATATCTGTAGGTACCATATTGCCCCAAGGTCAAGGTCACACTTATAGGTCACTTCGGGGGAATTTGTCACTTACTGTGACACTTTTTTTTTATATTTTACATAGTTTAGGCAGGTGGAAGTCGTTCAGCTCAACATGATCATGCCACACCATCTCCACTATCTCCATCACAGAACGAAAAACGTCTGGATCTGCAGTCAAATAAAAATGTATACTGTAGCAATTATATATTTGTGTTAATATATGAGATGATATCAAAGACTTTTATAATTATAGTCTACGTCTTTGCCATATCATTTTCGTCCCAGGCCATATGTATATTATGGCTTCCTTAAAACAATATATATAACTAACCTTTGCGCTCAATTTTGTTCTCTTACCAGCTCTAGGGTCACAAGGATGCACATCGGTGTTGGTTGCAATAAATATGTCTCCTCGCTGAGTTGCACACACTGGAGGAGCAATATGTCTCCTCGCTGAGTTGCACACGCTGGAGGAGCAATATGTCTTCTCGCTGAGCTGCACACACTGGAGGATCAATATGTCTCCTCGCTGAGTTGCACACACTGGAGGAGCAATATGTCTCCTCGCTGAGTTGCACACACTGGAGGAGCAATATGTCTCCTCGCTGAGTTGCACACATTGGAGGAGCAATATGTCTCCTCGCTGAGTTGCACACACTGGAGGAGCACTTCACCTGGTTACCGCGGATGCTGCAGACCCAGAACGTCTGCAACATATTTTCTTATGAAAACCAATAATTTATATATCTGAAATATATGGTTTAAAAAATGTCTTCCTTTTTTATAATATATTAACAAATTTAAACAAAATCACGAGATGTTTTTTCGGGTCAGTGGTGAATTTTCCGATAGCGCTCCTCAATTCAGTCTATTGTAAAAAGTTACTTACTTGACACTGCAGGCAGTCAGTTTACATTGCTTCATGCAGATTTTACAAGGCTGCTTTGGCACAGGCATTTTGAAAATTTTAAATTCACTTCTTAATATTTACATCCATAAAAAGACGATATTGAAACATAATTTGCTAACTAAATAATGTAATTGCAAAGAACACGTTTCACATTATATATATACGAACAATAACTATGACATGTGCCAAATACTTCCTGGTATAAACACTTTAACATAGACATCCAATAGTATAAATAGTATTGCTGTGATGCATCAATAGTATTGATGTGATGCATCAGTATTATTGATGTGATGCATCAAAAGTATCAGTAGTATTGATGTGATGCATCAATACAGTGCCCCAGATAAGCAGCTTATTTTACGCAAATAAAATAGCCAAATACGCAATTGTTTGTCTGGGCATGCATAGTGGATACGATACGCAAGCTATTTTCCTTTCACTCAACCAAGCATATAAGTTTTACATGTAAACATCCGGTAAATCAAATTGACTGTCTCCTCGTGTATTATTGGTAAAATCAACCAGTTAAAACTCACACTGAGCAGTATAAATCGTTACTAAACCAGTCTATTGTTTGCGTCGTCTGAGTTGTCTGGGCGCTTTCCGAGTTCACAGGGTTAGTGGTAAAACCCGGGCGGTTTTCATATGCCGAGGTCGTGCTAGGGGAGGATGGCTTTTATATTTTACAGTTATGTTAAAGTTACGTTAAACCAATCAAAAAGAGCAGACTGGAAGTATTGATACAGTTGGCTACTTAAAGACAGTTTACATTGATATTAACCCACACACAAAGGCAATGCTAGAATAGACTGGAAAAAGTAAGTTTTCTTTATTTATACATTAAAGTAGTAATTTAAAGGCATTTTCGGTAGTTTTCCATGCGCAGCTCTTTTGGGTGGCTTCTCTTCTAAAACTATTGGATGGATTTTCCTACAAATTTACAGGAATGTTGATTTTGATGTCTAGTTGTATTTTTTGTCTTTTTGTCTTTTTTTTTTAATTTTTGTTTTGAATTTTGTAAAAATTCCAACAAAATTAAAAGATTTAATGGTACGGTTCCAAAAACCAATATTAAATCTCAATATGCATGATGACCTATAAATTTAATTGCATATATTGTCTAAATATATGTTCAAATAAGTGCCTAGAAAGTTTGAACAAATTCTGTTATTAGTAACATAACAAAAAAGGAAAATATACCATTTCTATATAATTTCATACACAACTTGGCCTTTTAGCATAGGGGTAGGGTTTCAAATTTATTTTCTAAATAAGCATGGGGACCTATCATTTTTATTGCACATTTTGTTTTTATATATGTTAAACTATGTGCTTAGAAATTTTAAACAAATTCTATTACTGGGAACATACAAAAAAAAAAGGAAATTGTATCATTATGGGCTAATTTGTGCATAAATTGTGGAAATGGTCTAATAGATTTTGTAAAAAAATATAGGTTTTACATAAAGATGAGCTTTAAAGGGGTTGATGCACTATTTACAAACACAGTTTATTTTAAAGGGCTCTGAAAAACTTGAAAAAAGCTGAAAGAATTATCAAAATGCCATGAAAAATAAAGGAGATATGACATATTGAAAATTTGCAAAGAACATAAAAGGAGTCGGCCATCTTTGAACGATGACGCCTCAGCGCCGTTTTACCATATATGGCATATTGACAAAATGTATTTTAAAGCAAAGAAAACCACTGCAAATTGATTAAAAATAAATATACAGATGTAAAATGTATACATTTTAGTATTATTTTTCATTTGCAGTGATTTTCTTTGCTTTAAAAGACATTTTATCAATATGCCATATATGGTAAAATGGCGCGATGACGTCATCGTTCAAAGATGGCCGCCTCCATTTATGTTCTTTGCAAATTTTCAATAGGTCATATCTCCTTTATTTTTCATGGCATTTTGATAATTCTTTCAGCTTTTTTCAAGTTTTTCAGAGCCCTTTAAAATAAACTGTGTTTGAAAATAGTGCATCAACCCCTTTAAATGTTATTGTAATTAAATGTTCTTTACTTTAATACAATTTTAGCAGAATTGTGACCAATGAATAAATTATTAGACTTCAAAAATGTCTTATTTAGTTATTTCATGGACTTGTTCAACTTTTTGGACAGATTGACATGAACGACGGTGGCATTACAAATTATTTTTTAAAATTTTAACAATCATGGTGACCTACCAATATTTTTGCCATTTCTGTCTATATATATAACAGACTTACTGTACAAAAAGTTTAAAGAAAATCTGTTATGCAGAAAAAACTACAGAAAATGTCTTTAACTCACTTTATTTTCAGAATTTGATTTTCACTCAATTAATTTTTATTTGATGAGTGAAATACCCTATTAGGTCAAAAGTTATCTGGGGCACTGACATTAGTATTGATGTGATGCATCAATAGTATTGATGTGATGCATAAATAGTATTGATGTCTATGACTTTATTTATCAAACTCTTTCCTGTAAATGTTGCAATTTGCTGGGTTAAATTATAATATGTCACATGTCTAATTTTTAGGGTATACCTTATTTGAAATATAAATACGACATGTGTCAGACTCGGAAATTAACAATACTAGCAGAATACATAACCTTAAGCAAGTGTCGAAATAGTGATCAAATTACCGTAATTAGGATGCCTATCACTTGATGTCTAGCATGATAGCTTCTCTAGATCTTCACTACGTGCACGTCGTGGAGATGGCACTGCCGATATTCAATACCTGAGAACTTGTCATTCTCAGGTTTGAATTGAATATCGGTTGACCGAATGTGAAGGTGTCTCCTGCGTCCCATCACAGCACACATCATCTGGTGTCTCCAGATCCCTGATCTTTTTCAGGGTGACACAGACATCGGGCGGTGTGTGCGGCGCAGGGGTCATACTGTGATGGGTGTGGCCCTAAGCAAGACCGTCACCAGCTCGTAGTGGATGTAGGACACAGTAGCGGATGTAGACCACCACGCCAGCAGCAGACCACCATGCCAGACCAGTCCAGACCACTTCACCGCCGCAGCGAAAATTACACAGAGCGAAAGCGACAACCATCTACATACACACAACAGAATCGACAACACAGCAGCACCAGATCAACCAACACACTCCACTAGAGAAGTCCAGACTCTATTGTGCCCATCGCGTCAGGGTTCCACCGTTGTGTTAGTTGGCACTTGTGTCATTCTAGACGGGGTTCTCTCGACGTGCTCGTTGGCGGAGGGACTTAAAACCTCAGAATTAACAACAACAACAACGTCTAGCATGATAGCAATAACCAACCGGTTGTGTAAGGATAAGCAGATGCATTGCTAATGTGTGAAATTGCAGGGGGTCGCGGGAGGGTTTATTATTGATGATCACACCATATAATTTGTTTACACCTGTCTTTCGGAATAAATTAATAACAATCTTCTAAATATAAAATAATGCAAATATCTTTATTCAGCAATTAAACATATACAACATGTTTGTAGCCTACACAATTTCAATAGATATGAAGATAGTGAGAACATGCGGATTTATGGCCTTTTCCCCATTTGGGGAGACATCAAAAATAAAAAGATTGGAGGTATATAATAGGACTCGTTGTTGGGTATGTAAATAGATAGGTTTATAAGCACATTACTACTGTCTCGCCGCAGAGCTAGCTTTAATGGCGATATCTGTAGAGCATCCGCTTCACACCAGCCAACCGTGCAGCCTTCTTTTGCACGGCCGTTTTTGAAAAATCATGCTATGAAATCCCCAACATTTTCGCGGGAGCATATAGTCGCCGCTTTGTCCGTCCGTCTGTCACACACTTGTCCGTAGCATAACTTAAAAACTTCTGATGGACTACATTGAAACTTCACACAATGATAGAGGACAATGAGAGGAAGTGCTGCGTGCAAGAACAGTAACTTTGCCATCATTCAAAATTAGACTTACTGCCCTTTGTAATTTTATACTTAGAATTTTTGTCCGGAGCATAACTTCAAAACTGCTGTTGGGACTGCAATGAAATTTCACACAATGATAGAGGGCAATGGGAGGAAGTGCAGAGTGCAAGAACCGTAACTCTGCCATAATTCAATATACAGTTATTGCCCTTTGTAATTTTATACTTTGAATTCTTGTCAGGAGCATAACTTCAAAACTACTGATGGGACTATAATGAAACTTCACACGGTGATATAGAGGGCAATGAGAGGATTTGCAGCATGCAAGAACCGTAACTCTGTCATCATTTAAATTAGAGTAATTGCCCTTTGTAATTGTATACTTATTTTTTTTGTCCAGAGCACAACTTCAAAACTACGGATGGGACTGCAGTGAAACTTCGCACAATGATAGAGGACAATGAGAGGAAGTGCAGAGTGCAAGAATTGTAACTCTGTCTTCATTCAAATTAGAATTATTGCCCTTTGTAATTTTATATTTAGAATTTTTGTCCAGAGCATAACTTCAAAACTACTGATGGGACTGCAGTGAAACTGCACATAATGATAGAGGGCCATGAGAGGAAGTGCCAAGTGCAAAAACCATAACTCTTACATCATTTAACTTAGTTATTGCCCTTTGTAATTTTACACTTGAAATTTTTGTCCAGAGCATAACTTTAAAACTACTGATGGGACTGCAGATTGAAAACTGCTGGGTCATATAAGTGAGGATACATTTCAGGGCACTATTTTGCGTTGTTTATATATCAAAGGGGAATTCCTAAGAAACACAAATTAGTGTTTTTTTTATTATTATTTAAGTGGTACCAAGAATTTACCATTCCAAATTGCAAAATATATGCTGTTTTCCTGTATTGGAGTTAAAAAAATTCTAATAAAATAAACAACATCAGACACTCGTAAGTTGTTATGTAATGTTTAGGACATAGAGTTTAATTCAGAATTTGTCACCTGCAATTAAACTCAATGTCCTAAATTTTACATAACGAGTGTCTGATATTTTGTGATTTTTGATTTTGACCCCTACCGACTTTGCCAGGGTATCGCTCTGAAAGTTCTAGTGCTAGTCAGATTTAGTGAATTGATATCGATCCACAAATGAATAAACTTTATGTTTGATTATGATTTATAACTGTAACCCTTTTGGATTTCTGGAAATCTTTACTTAAACAGGGAGGGACCTTTCCAATTTTGCTCAGTATAGTTATCCAGCAATCCTTCAGCTACTGAAGATCAGTTGCTGTGTGACGGGTTATAGTTATCCAGCAATCCTTCCGCTACTGAAGATCAGTTGCTGTGCAGGTAATAGTTATCCAGCAATCCTTCAGCTACTGAAGATCAGTTGTTGTGCAGGTTATAGTTATCCAGCAATCCTTTAGCTACTGAAGATCAGTTGCTGTGCAGGTTATAGTTATCCAGCAATCCTTAAGCTACTGAAGATCAGTTGCTGTGTGATGGGTTATAGTTATCCAGCAATCCTTTAGCTACTGAAGATCAGTTGCTGTGTGATGGGTTATAGTTATCCAGCAATCCTTTAACTACTGAAGATCAGTTGCTGTGCAGATTATAGTTAACCATGAAGATCAGTTGTTGTGCAGGTTATTGTTACCCAGCAATCCTTTAGCTACTGAAGATCAGTTTCTATGCAGGTTATAGTTATCCAGCAATCCTTTAGCTACTGAAGATCAGTTGCTGTGTGACGGGTTATAGTTATCCAGCAATCCTTCCGCTACTGAAGATCAGTTGTTGTGCAGGTTATAGTTATCCAGCAACCCTTCAGCTACTGAAGATCTGTTGTTGTGCAGGTTATAGTTATCCAACAATCCTTTAGCTACTGAAGATCTGTTGCTGTGCAGGTTATAGTAATCCAGCAATCCTTCAGCTACTGAAGATCAGTAGCTGTGCAGATTATAGTTATCCACTATTGAAGATCAGTTGCTGTGCACGTTGTAGTTATCCAGCAATCCTTTAGCTACTGAAGATCAGTTGCTGTGTGACAGTTATAGTTATCCAGCAATCCTTCCCCTACTGAAGATCAGTTGCTGTGCAGATTATAGTTATCCAGCAATCCTTCAGCTACTGAAGATCAGTTGCTGTGCAGGTTATAGTTATCCAGCAATTCTTCAGCTACTGAAGATCAGTAGCTGTGCAGATTATAGTTATCAACTATTGAAGATCAGTTGATGTGCACATTATAGATCAGTTGCTGTGTGATGGGTTATAGTTATCCAGCAATCCTTTAGCTACAGAAGATCAGTTGCTGTGTGACGGGTTATAGTTATCCAGCAATCCTTCCGCTACTGAAGATCAGTTGTTGTGCAGGTTATAGTTATCCAGCAATCCTTCAGCTACTGAAGATCAGTTGCTGTGCAGGTTATAGTTATCCAGCAATCATATAGCTACTGAAGATCAGTTGCTGTGCAGGTTATAGTTATCCAGCAATCCTTCAGCTACTGAAGATCAGTAGCTGTGCAGATTATAGTTATCCACTATTGAAGATCAGTTGCTGTGCACGTTATAGTTATCCAGCAATCCTTTAGCTACTGAAGATCAGTTGCTGTGTGACGGTTATAGTTAACCAGCAATCCTTCCGCTACTGAAGATCAGTTGCTTTGCAGGTTATAGTTATCCAGCAATCCTTCAGCTACTGAAGATCAGTTGCTGTGTGATGGGTTATAGTTATCCAGCAATCTTTCCGCTACTGAAGATCAGTTGCTGTGCAGATTATAGTTATCCAGCAATCCTTCAGCTATTGAAGATCAGTTGCTGTGCAGGTTATAGTTATCCAGCAATCCTTTAGCTACTGAAGATCAGTTTCTATGCAGGTTATAGTTATCCAGCAATCCTTCAGCTACTGAAGATCAGTTGCTGTGCAGGTTAAAGTTAACCAACGCCAAGGCAAAAAAAATATCCGTTTTCAGAATTTTTAAATAACAAAAACTTTATACTTCAGCTACTGAAGATCAGTTGCTGTGCAGGTTATAGTTATCCAGCAATTCTTCAGTTAGTACTTACTGAAGATCAGTTGTTGTGCAGGTTATAGTTATCCAGCAATTCTTCAGTTAGTACTTACTGAAGATCAGTTGTTGTGCAGGTTATAGTTATCCAGCAATTCTTCAGTTAGTACTTACTGAAGATCAGTTGTTGTGCAGGTTATAGTTATCCAGCAATTCTTCAGTTAGTACTTACTGAAGATCAGTTGCTGTGCAGGTTATAGTTATCCAACAATTCTTCAGTTAGTACTTACTGAAGATCAGTTGTTGTGCAGGTTATAGTTATCCATCAATCCTTCAACTACTGAAGATCAGTTGTTGTGCAGGTTATAGTTATCCAGTAATCCTTCAGCTGCTGAAGATCAGTTGCTGTGCAGGTTATAGTTATCCAGCAATCTTTCAGCTACTGAAGATCAGTTACTGTGCAGGTTATAGTTATCCAGCAATCCTTCAGCTACTGAAGATCAGTTGCTGTGCAGGTTATAGTTATCCAGCAATTTTTCAGCTACTGAAGATCAGTTGCTGTGCAGGTTATAGTTATCCAGCAATCCTTCAGCTATTGAAGATCAATTGTTGTGCAGGTTATAGTTGCCAGCAATCCTTCAGCCAATGAAGATCTGTTGTTGTGCAGGTTATAGTTGTCGAGCAATCCTTCAGCTAATGAAGGTCAGTTGTTGTGCAGGTTATAGTTATCCAGCAATCCTTCAGCTACTGAAGATCTGTTGTTGTGCAGGTCATAGTTATCCAGCAATCCTTCAGCTAATGAAGGTCAGTTGTTTGTTCAGGTTATAGTTATCCAGCAATCCTTAAGTTACTGAAGATCAGTTGTTGTGCAGGTTATAGTTATCCAGCAATCCTTCAGCTACTGAAGATCAGTTGCTGTGCAGGTTATAGTTGTCCAGCAATCCTTCAGCTAATGAAGATCAGTTGCTGTGCAGGTTATAGTTATCCAGCAATCCTTCAGCTACTGAGATCAGTTGCTGTGCAGGTTATAGGGGGCACTCCTCAGTTTCGCGTGAATGTCCATGTGTAAATCAGAACGAAATCAACTAAGCATCTTTTAGGTCCATGGATGGTATTTATAATAATTATGAAGCACATGTTTGATGTTTTTTTCAGTTTGAGTACTTCTAAGTTTATTTTGGTGTATTGGGATATGCATTCTTTGGGTTTTTTGGAGGCTATAAATAGAAAATTGTGAACCAATCAAAAACTTCCTAAAAGTGGGTAAATGGCTGATTTTCACTTACGGGGAGAACAGCATGGAATAACTTTTTAAAACGCCGGACTAGGTATGTAAAATTTAGCATTTCCTGATATGCAAGAGCATTATGAGTGCAGACATGACCCTGATATGCGTAGGATTTTTTTTATTTTTTATTTATTGACATTTGAAATATAGCTAAAATTGCCTTTTTAGCATGTTTTGAGGGGTGGGGTAATCTTAAAGAAATGGGACTAAAGTTGTACAGAAAATGCTTTTTGATACTTTTATTTGGTATGGAAACATGGGTAATTTTATTGTCTTCTAAGAAATGTATGACACAAAGATGATGTGATTTATTTTTGCTCAATGATTCAGGCTAAGGGCTTGTTATGGGTTTGATGATTGAGAAATGTACATTAAACTGTGGAGTGCCCCCTATAGTTATCCAGCAATCCTTCAGCTAATGAAGATCAGTTGTTGTGCAGGTTTTTGTTATCCAGCAATCCTTCAGCTACTGAGATCAGTTGCTGTGCAGGTTATAGTTATCCAGCAATCCTTCAGCTAATGAAGGTCAGTTGCTGTGCAGGTTATAGTCTATAGGTCTACCCTTACCGGTTAATTTGGTACCAGAAACATTAAATTCCAAACAAGATTTGATTTTAGAAAAAATATCGCGAACACACAAAGGGTCTGTAAAAAATGTTGCAAAGTCCATTAAAAGTAACAGTTACGGACACATTCGAGTAACCAATAAAAAGATTATTATTTTTTCGCAAACTTTCATTGTAAACGATAATTATTGTTGATCGTTGATCTATTGTGAATTATCAACTGAGATAATAAGGGTTATGGTCGAATGTCAAGGTTCAGCGATCATTGTACAGGTTCGAACACTGCCATGGTCCAAAACTTTTCTTACAGAGTATATATATAACAGTGTTAAAACTTTATACCTGTGAAAACTGATTTAAAGAAACTAAGGCCATAATAAATTAATTGCTAGTTTATCATCCAAATTTTTTTCAAAATAAATTTTATTTTTTATTTTATATGACAAGGCAAAAATAGATTTTTTTAAATAATAAAAAATAGGATCACTCTTCGTCCGTCGTCCGTCCTTCGGCGTTATCTTTTCTTCAAACGACTTCTCCTCAGAAACCGCTTGGCCAATTTTGACCAAACTTCACATGGATGATCCTTAGATGAATGCTTTTTAGATTTGCTAAAATAAGGTCAGCGCGTCATCCAAGATGGCCGCCATTACCATATATGGTCGAAACCTTAAAAAATCTTCTCAAGAACCGCTGGACAGATTTCAACAGTTTTTCTTTTAAAATGATTGCCAACACCTAGACTATTAAGTTTGAAAAAAACTTTAAAAAATCTTCTTCTCTGAAACCACAAGGCACAGAGCTCTCATGTATTACAAGTAGTATCAGTTTATGGTCCTCTACTAAGTTTGTTCAAATGGTGACCCTGGGGTCTAATTTGGCCCCGTCCTGGGGGTCACCGTTTTACATAGACTTATATAGTAAAAAAACAACAAAATCTTCTTCTCTAAAACTACAAGAGCCAGAGGTTTAATATTTTGCATTCACTATACGATTATGGTCCTTTACCAAGTTTGTTCAAATGGTGACCCTGGGGTCACATTTGGCTTCACCGCAGGGGTCACATGTTTTACATAGACTTGTATAGGGAAAAACTTAAAAAATCTTCTCTGAAACTGCCAGAGCCGGATGTTTAATATTTTGCATTTGCTATAAGCTTACGGCTCTCTACCAGGTTTGTTCAAATGGTGACCCTGATGTCCAATTTGGCCCCCCCCAGGGGGTCACAGTTTTACCTAGACTTGTATAGGAAACATATTTACAAAAATCGTCTACTCTGAAACTACAAGAGCCTTAATATTTTGCATTTACTATAAGGTTATGGTCCTTTACCAAGTTTTTTCAAATGGTGACCCTGGGGCCACATTTGGCCCTGCCCCAGGGGTCACAGTTTTTACATAGGCTTGTATAGGAAAACACTTAAAAAAATCTTCTCTGGAACTGCAAGAGCCAGATGTTTAATAATTTGCATTTGCTATAAGCTTATGGTCCTCTTCCAAGTTTGTTCAAATGGTGACACCCAGGTGTCAAATTTGGCACCGCCTCGGGGGTCATTTTGATAAACAAAATGTGAAGTTCCGTGAAAATTGAAAGAAAAATGTAGGCAGAGTTGAACGGACAAGATTTAGATCAGAAAAATGTCCAAGACCCCTAACTCTGCCAAAAACCTTTCAACTGGAACTTCCTGACAATATGCGCTATTAGACATCATACTGATACTTGCTGTGAAATTCCATAAAAATTGGATGAAAAATGAAGAAGTTGAGCGGACAAGCTTTAGATTAAAAAACTTTGAAGTCATGTAACTCCACCAAAAAGTCATTCAGCCGAAACGTCCAGACAATAGACACTACTAGACATCATAGTGATACTTCTCGTGACGTTTCGTGAAAATTGAATGAAAAACGTAGGAGGAGTTGAGCGGACAAGAAAGTGGACTTTTTTGGGGAGCATAAAAAGTGGCAAGTCAGAAAGATTGTCAAATCTAGTGAATTTATTTCAAATTTGTATACATGAATTTAGTTGAACTATTGCCTCATCTAAATATGGAGTCTGCTTTCTGTGTTATATAGTTCAACATAATTCAGTAGTGTACTAAATAAATAAAGATAAATATCAAAGGTAATCCCAAACATACTTTGTGAAAAATAAGATTCAAGTTACTATTTTCTATGATTTACAATTATTATCCAGACTTTATTTACAAAGGTGTAGGAGACAGTGTACGATGCTATCACTGCGGAGGAGGTCTCCGTAACTGGGAAGCTGATGATAATCCTTGGGAGGAGCACGCTAAATGGTATCCAAGTTGTCCCCATGTGTTACTGGTGAAAGGTCAGGGATATGTCGACATGCTTACACGAGGAGAAAAACCTGAACAAGATGGACCACGAGCAGAGGTATGGTACCATGTCTTGGTCAGCCATGCTTTATAATACAATTTTTATGTTGGGAAAAGCATTCTAGCAGGGTACAAGAATGCATTAATTATAAAATGTTATAATGGGAAAAGGATTCTTGCAGAGGACGAGAATATATTTATTATACAAATGTTATATTATTATACAAATGTTATATTGGGAAAAGCATTCTTGCAGAGGGCGAGAATGCATTTATTATACAAATGTTACATTGGAAAAAGCATTCTAGCCTAGGATGAGAATGCGTTTATTATGGCTCCCCTACACTTTGTGTGGTAGGGGAGCCATATTGATTTTGTACTTTCTGTCTGTTTCTCTGTCTGTCTGTCTGTGTGTGTCACAAACGATGTCCGATCAATAACTAGAGAATGGTTGGACCTAGGGTCCTCAAACTTGGAAGGATGGTTGGTCATGACAAGTAGATGACCCCTATTGATTTTGGGGTCACTAGGTCAAAGGTCAATGTTGCAGTGACATTGACTATCAAAACGATGTCCGATCAATAACTAGAGAATGGTTGGACCTAGGGTCCTCAAACTTGGAAGGATGGTTGGTCATGACAAGTAGATGACCCCTATTGATTTTGGGGTCACTAGGTCAAAGGTCAATGTTGCGGTGACATTGACTATCAAAACGATGTCCGATCAATAACTAGAGAATGGTTGGACCTAGGGTCCTCAAACTTGGAAGGATGGTTGGTCATGACAAGTAGATGACCCCTATTGATTTTGGGGTCACTAGGTCAAAGGTCAAGGCCATAGGTCTGTCTGTGTCACAAACGATGTCCGATCATTAACTAGAGAATGGTTGGACCTACGGTCCTCAAACTTGGAAGGATGGTTGGTCATGACAAGTAGATGAGCCCTATTGATTTTGGGGTCACTAGGCCAAAGTAAGTAGACAGATAGTAGATACAGTCACAGGGATATTGAATATCAAAACGATCTCAGATCAATAAAGAACAGTTGGACCTAGAGTCGTCAATTATGTCTGTTCGGGCGAGTGGGGGAGCCATACGTTTTTGTCCCATGGACAATAACAATTTCTAGTTATACTAATGTTACACTGGGAAAAGCATTCTAGCAGTGGGGTTATATTGGGAAAAATATTCTTGCAGGGGGCGAGAATGCATTTATTATACAAATGTTGTATTGGAAAAAGCATTCTAGCAGGGAATGAGAAGGCATTTATTATACAAATATGGGAAAAGCGTTCTTTCAGGGAATGAGAAGGCATTTATTATACAAATGTTACATTTGCAATAACATTCTAGCAGGGAATGAGAAGGCATTTATTATGCAAATGTTATATTGGGAAAAGCATTCTTGCAGGGAATGAGAAGGCATTTATTATACAAATGTTATATTGGGAAAAGCATTCTAGCAGGGAATGAAAAGGCATTTATTACACAAATGTTATATTGGGAAAAGCATTCTTGCAGGGAATGAGAAGGCATTTAATATACCCCCGCAAACGAAGTTTGAGATGGGTATATATAGGAGTCACTGTGGCAGGCGGTCTGTTTGTCTGTCGGTCGGTCTGTTGAATCTTGTGGAGCGAACTACTTCTACTGTTTTCAAGATACGGAATTGAAACTTTGTATACTTGACCAACATGAAATGTAGATGTGCGTGACACAATTTTTGTGTGGCTCGTTCAATTCCATGCAGAGTTATTGCCCTTGCCCTTAGTCAAAATTGCTATATTTCAGCATATGCAATCTTGTGGAGAGTACCTCTTTTACAGTTTTCAAGATATTGAAATGAAACTTTGTATACATGATCAACATCAAGTTTAGATGTGCGAGACACAATTTTGGTGTGGCTCACTGAATTCCATGCAGAGTTATTGTCCTTGCACTTAGTCATTCAGCATATGCAATCTTGTGGAGTGAACTACTTTTACAATTTGGAAGATATTGAATTAAAACTTTGTTTACATGATAAACATGAAGTGTACATGTACATGACACAATTTTGGTTCGGCTCGGTCAGTGCCATGCAAAGTTATTGCCCTTTTTCTTACACAAAATTTTTTTGTGGGAGTATTTATTATACAAATGTTATATTGGGAAAAGCATTCTTGCAGGGAATGAGAATGCGTTTATTATGATCAAGCATCTTTATTTGTTTTCTGATGAAAATGTATTTTAATATCGGAATGTTCTTGTGTCACCTTTTTCAAAGAAGAAAAAGAGAGCTGTTGCTTTATCGACAACGGCAAATGCTACTAGACTTTGCAAACTTATATTTGTATCTTAGGTAGTTTATCGCAATGTGACATAGGAAATGCAGATGTGACCTTCGCCCTCTAAGCAAAGGGAAGATAACTTAGTAATTGTTAGGTTTACATCACTATTCCACCAGCTATATGCACTAGATGGGGTTTCATCTATGACCTTGGCCTACTTATTTTGAGTGAATATTTTTCATACTTTTTTGTGTTTAAATGAATGGACTAAATGTCGTACATCATCAAAATGTAAAGTTAGTTGTTTTTTGTTATTCAAAATTATTAAACTGTAGGCAAGATGTTTTAATCCGCGGATTTCGGATTTCTTGTATAATATTACATGTTATCGCTTAAATTTAGGTTCAACCACAACAACAAAAAGAGGACCTTATTACTAGTGTTGCTGCCCAGAGTTGTGTACAGATGGGCTTCTCTGAAAGATTGGTGAAAAAAGCTATCAATATCTTCATACAGAAACACAATGGTAGGTGCCTACAAATGGACTTGATATTGAAGTAGGCTTGATATTGAAATGGAACAAATAAAAATGAAGGCTGTTAAACTATGCCAAATACTTAATCACATTAAAGCTTGCAAATCAATTTATAATATACAGTTTATGTGTTAGATCAGCCTAACTCTGACTGCCAAGTCCTGGGTGTTGATGAGATTGAATTATTTTGTTTATAAATAATATGTATTTATTTTTCAGGAACAGCTAACTTCAAAGGGGCAGAATTGTGTGAGATTTTATTTGAGCTTGAAAACTCCGAGTCTGATGACACTGCGCCATCCACTGTATCGTCTGAGTTATCGGCCTCTGGGAATGTGACTGATTCACAGACAACTGTTGCAGTGAGTGAAACACCAGACAGTGAACAAGTCTCATCAAACTTATCTGAGCTGAATTCAGGTATGTAAAATAAACCAAGCATCTCCATATTGTTACAAAATTAGGGGAGTGTTCTAGTTTTGAATTGTCACTGCCACCAGTGCTACTCGTAAGGTAGCACAAAGTTAGTATACACGTTAATATGGCCGGCAAAATAAACAAACACAAATAAAATGTCCAGTACTAATTGTTTTATTTCAGTTTCTTAAAACCACAGATTTTTTTCACATATTCAATATTTTGTGATTATATTTCTTCAAGTATGAAAATATGAAAATTACAAATCTAAAAATCCACATGTATATTGTTAAACAGTTCTCTCTCTCTCTCTTAAGTAGTTCTCCAAATTCTTTCGATAGTGTTTTACTGTAAAATTCACCAAAAAATATTACGAATTCCCAAAAATGTAATTGATTTCAAAAAGTTCTAAGTCCAAAAGTTCCAGATTAAGCCAAAACTCAAGATCAGCACTCAAGCTCTCTTTTTCTATCTTTTTTTTTAACAAGTGTATGTGTGTCGTTCTAAGGTTTAACGTCCCTCCACCCGATAAGATGTCTTAAAGGGATGGGCACAATAGTCTGGACAGTGCTTCTGGTAGTTCTGCGTTGTATCTGTAGTGCTGGGTGCTGTCATCTCGGTTGAGTGTGAAGTGTTGTGTCGCTGCTGCTCTACGTAGTTGTCGCTGTGGCGGTGAGTTGGGCGGTCTGGACGACATCCACTACGGTGATTGCTGCCAACTAACTACTGAGCTAGCATGTTTTGGTAGCCCAGTTTGAGGCCACACCCATCACAGTAGGACCCCTGCGCCGCACATACCCTCCATCAGCCTGTACATCTTCCATCGTCGGTCTTCAGTATTCAGTCTTAGGCGTCGATAACGCTGAGAAGGTGTCTCTCTGCTTCTGACCAATCAAAAAGTCTATAGATAAACCATGCTTCAACATCAATGCATTGGTTGTTGTTAAAACAACAAAACAGAACCAGTATCAACGAGAAAGCCAACCATTGCACTTAACACCAACGATTGACCCTTCACCCCACAACATGCATGCTGGTAATTATAGGTATCATGTTAACAAGTTCTCAACCAACGTGCATACTTCGACGACATTAATTTGACACAATGGAGACAGTTATATCATCACCAGTTGCAACATGTAGGTCAATCGTTCCACTCAACCAACAGTTCGCAACCTTCATGCCTCAACAGCCTTAATTTGAACTATGTGAGCAAAAACAACAGTTAGGCCTAAAAATATGTGTATTTCTGGTTTCTCCCTGTCAAAAAGTTAGGGTAGATAGGTAGGAAAAAGTTATTTTTTTAGTTTTTTTTTTTATATATATTGTCGCGTATTATGCCATTTTTGTACTAAGGCAACTTCTTGATAACCTTTACAAACAGTTTGGATCCAGATTAGATGCTTAACAACTCTGTGTCTCATCAGGATACAAACTGTTTGACACTTGATAAGTTTAAACTATGAATTCATGTTAAATTGATGCTAATAAAATTATCATTTGAATATAAATATTTGTTGTTTGATTGTAATATCTTTTTTTTTTTAATTTTTTTTTTTTTTTTTCATCTCGCTAAAAATATTTAGGGTCGGCGGTGAAAAAGTAGGGTCGGTCGGGAAACTGGAAACACACATATTTTTTTTAGGCCTTAGTTTCAACGAACTTGTATGCTTCAACGACATTAATTTGATACAAAGAAAACAGTTTCAACCTGCACACTTCAACAGCCTTAATGTTGATCATATGGGTAACAACAACAGTCAGTTTCAATGGACTTGTAAGCTTCAAAGACATTAATTTGATACAATGGAGACAAGTTATATCATCGCCAAAACAAAATATTGAACATGAATGGATCATTCTACAGCCTCAAGTATAAGATGTAACAGTATGCATTGTAGGAGTGCCTTTGTAGCATTTCTTAAAGCAACTGATTTACTGTGGAACAATTACCCAGAACTCATCAAAACACTCACTGATATAAATTTACTTAGATGTTTGAACAACGAAACTGCACAATGAATGACTTCTATAACAGACAAAAGACTGCACATGTTAAATTTTGCATTCTGACCAATGTATGAAATTATTGACACTTAAAGTAATTAACAGAAAGTAAAAACTAGCTATTC
Organism: Cyrtodaria siliqua; assembly: GCA_037043455.1. NCBI lineage: Eukaryota > Metazoa > Mollusca > Bivalvia > Adapedonta > Hiatellidae > Cyrtodaria > Cyrtodaria siliqua. The sequence continues at coordinate 270,943 of JAWPHD010001395.1, read as the reverse complement.
TAAAACTAATAATGAACTAGACTATTGAAAAATATCAAACTAATAATAACTAGCACAACTCACAAAACTAACAATAACTATCAAAACTAACAATAATTATCATATCTTACAAAACTAACAATAACTATCAAAACTAACAATAATTATCATATCTTACAAAACTAACAATAACTATCAAAACTAACAAAAATAATTATCTATGAAACTACATACTCAGTGATACTAATAATACAGAAATAGTGTTTTAAGTCATTCTTTTCCACAACTACACTTAGTACCAACCGAAAATCATAACCAAACTTGTAATTGTTGGACATGTTGAAATATTTTCTTAACCTTGGAAAATACGTCAAATAGCAAACATCCCAACAGTTGAACAATCAACACCACCAGCCCAATTGGGCTGTATAGACAGTGCCCTAATTTCTGAAAATGAGTATATATTTTTGACTGAAGGATTTGACTGTATGGCATGCTAAGGAATTGAAAACAATTGAAATTGTTCTTATCATACTTGATTCATTATTATGATATGACAGCAATTAATTGACCAGTTGTAAAATAATAAGTACCCAAAACGATAATAATTACTCAGAATAATAATAATTACCCTCTACATTCCAACACGCGTCTTTATACCCTCTTAAAAGTATGAAAGTCTTAGCTACAAATTGTGACTTCAAAAAGTGTAACAGTATACCACAATAGTGTTTGTAGTACCATGAACACAGGTGCCGATGAAAGGAAGTGTTCTAGAGTTCTCAGTAATTAGTTTATCAAGATCTTTGCTTCAGTTTAGAAGGTTTATTACAAGAATGAACATTTCAATCGGCTATGTGACAGTATTGTTGGTCCACATTGTGTTATTTTCAGTGACTAATTTAGCAAGTAAAGAGTTTGAACTAACTTAAAGCACTTCGCATTTGTTTCCCCTCCCGATAATTTAATTAATCTTCATTTCTAAAATCAGTTTAAACTTGCCCATGAACATCACACAACTGCTTGCTTTAATGAAACATTTTAATTTTCAGAAGATCTAAATGAACTGCTCTCAGAAAATGAGAGACTCAAAGAGAATCAGATGTGCAAGATTTGTTTAGACGATGTGGCCGACGTCATCTTCCTTCCCTGCGGTCACATGGTCAGCTGTCCGCAGTGTGCACCAGCTCTCAACAAATGCCCAATTTGTAGAAACGCTGTGAAGGGTTATGTTAAGGCTTATTTTGGCACAGCAGCTGAAAAGGCTGCTAAACATTAATCTTAGATAATGATGGCCCAATTTAAATTTGTTTTGCCATTTAAAGTAAAAAATAAACAAATCTTAAAAAACAGTTAAATCATTGAATGCCAACATCAGACTTGTGAGCTGGTATATCCTTGAGTGGCTTGAGCTAGCTGGCCCCTGGGGCCACCATCACAACAATGAGATGAACATGTGACATGTTGAATGTCAAACATACGGGTTATGGAGTAAAGATTTAACCAGGGGTTGAAGGTCCAATATATGTGGCGATAACAAACTATGTTAGTCATATTGATGCTCAACTGTTATAATTCTGTGCTTCAAATGTGGCAGTATGTTCCCTTTGTTGTTTATACATGTATCAGTGTGTCTGTATGTCCTATTTTAATGTTTAATCCAACTGAATCAAAACAACTTAATTTCTCCAACCTTAAAAAGTGCCATCCAATAAACACTGGTACTTTCAAACAGAAGTTAAAACTAGCTTGGTATCTGTCGTGTTACAAACAATGCTGAATGGCGACTACCATGTCTCGTTTTATATATTTATGTATTTTTATGCCCCCACTACCTAATGGTGAGACAGCACCTGGGTGTCGCAAACCTTTCACCCGATTCTTTCGAAACATTTACAGGATGCTTACCTATGATGTCAAGATGTGTCTTTCGATTTTGCGAATTGTATTGCCGGAGTAACAGCCCTTTTTTCCGTCATATTTTATGTTAAAATATCTTGTATGTCTATCTCCTCCCACACTTTTGAATTGATTGTTTCGAAAACTTTACTGGATGCTTACCTTTGATTTCAAGATGTGCATATCAATTCAGCATTAAAAGTTGGCTTTTTATTTCTAGAGTTGCGGCCCGTTTAACTTGAAATTTTACATTTGTCTAGGATTGTATTCAGTGGGGGCATATATGTCCCATGGACACATTTCTAGATTTAAATGTGTTTATTAGTTGTGTTTGTTCAATGTGTAATCAATCTCTTTTTATCTCTTATGAACCTTGTATATATATGTTCGTGAATGTGTGTGCACGTATCTGTATGTGTTTGTGAATATGTAATGTGTGTGCACGTGTCTGTATGTGAATTTGTAATGTTTGTGTTTGTGAATGTGTAATGTGTAATGTGTGTGCACGTGTCTATGTGTTTGTGAATGTGTAATGTGTGTGCACGTGACTGTATGTGTTTGTGAATGTGCAATGTGTGTGCACGTGTCTGTATGTGTTTGTGCATGTGTTATGTGTGTGCACGTGTCTATGTGTTTGTGAATGTGTAATGTGTGTGCATGTGTCTGTGTGAATGTCTGTATGTGTGAATGTGTAATGTATGCATGTGTCTGTATGTGTTTGTGCATGTGTAATTTGTGTGCACGAGTTTGTATGTCTTTGTGAATGTGTGTGCACGTGTCTGTATGTTTAAATGTGTAATGTGTGTGCACGTTTATGTATGTGTTTGTGATTAATAAAGCTCAGACAGAGCCGTTTAACTTCACAATGAGAACTATAGTTAAAGGTCAACAACAAATGCAATTTGGAAGACATTTTAGTGTTTAACTGGTTCTTCAACGTTTTCATTCGATTCTGTTTTACACAAAGCAGTATCTCATGTGTGAAAACAGTTGAGTAAGTAATTAGTATTAATGTGTACATTCTGATGAGAGGCTCCTTTGCAATCAAAGGTCAGCAGAGCTTATGCCGTGATGCGGTGTCCGTCGTCCGTTCGTCTGTCTGGAAACTTTTATTGTAGCGACTACTCCTCTGAAACTACTTGACAGATTTTCATGAAACTTTACAGGAATGTTGCTCTTGATGTCTAGTTGATCCTAGCAAATTCCAGGTCAGCCGGAAATTCAAGATGGCCACCACGGCTAAAAATAGACTTTTAAAACACAAGTTTGTAGCGACTACTTCTTGAAAACTATAAGTGATATTGATATGGAACTTTTTCTAAAATGATCAGCATGACATGATGTTGATCCTTGTTGAAAATCATTTTGATCCGACATTAAACATGTCCGCCAGTGGCCATCTTTGTTTACATAGAGTTATATAGTAAAAACTTGTAGCGACTACTCCTCTGAAACTACTTGACGGATTTTCATGAAACTTCACAGGAATGTTGCTCTTGATGTCTATTTGATTCTAGCAAAAGTTCAGGTCGGCCAGTTTATCAAGGTGTAGACTAACAACGTACATCACACCCACCATTGATACAAGTGTGATCCCTATGGTACGACTATAGATAATGCCAGGTACCAGCAAGTATGTAATGTGTAATGTTCTTGTAGAATACTAGACTAGATCACATACATAAACAGACCTGGAGTGTTTTTTTGGCATTCAGGCTTTGCCTCTGAAACAGTGAGTGCTGGCCACTCACACCAATTAGTGTCAGATGTGTCATAGGCTTGTCACGCACTAGTGACTAGTGACATAGACTTCAGTATGTATAGCAACTGGCTTTCTTTGCACTAGTTAACTTTTAGCGGATAATTATTAAAACAGTAAATGTATTAACTTGCTCTATTTTAATTGTTCTTCATTACATACCCTTTTAGCTTTTTAGCTCACCTGAGCCGAAGGCTTGCATGAGCTATTGTGATCACTTTTTGTCCATCGTCTGTCAGTCCATCAACAATTGTAAACGACATCTCCTCTGAAACCATATGGTCAATTCACTCCAAACTTCACACAGATGATCCTTTGGTCAGTTGCTTTTAAATTTGTTAAAAGTAGGTCAATGCAACATCCAAGATGGCTGCCATTACCTAATATAGGCCAAAGTTCTCCTGGCCTATATTGCATAAAGTCGCCTGGCCTATATTGCAAAAGCTCCTCTGGCCTACATTGCCTAAGATTGCCTGGCCTATATTGCGTAAGCTCGCCTGGCCTATATTGCATAAGATCGTCTGACCTATATTGCATAAGGTTATAGCTCACTCGCCTTGCCTATACTGCATAAGCTTGTCTGGTTTATATTGCAAAAGCTCCTCCGGCCTATATTGCATAAAGTCGCCTGGCCTATATTGCATAAGCTTGTCTGGTCTATATTGCATAAGCTCTTCTGGCCTATACTGCATAAGCTTGTCTGGTTTATATTGCAAAAGCTTGTCTGGCCTATATTGCGTAAGCTCCTCCGGCCTATATTGGGGGTCCCAAAGGGGGGGTATGTTCAAGTGATCACGTAAAATAAAAACAAGGATCACGTCTTCACGTGAAAATAGCAAAACTTTCACATTTTACGTTAAATGTGGATGAGCAGACGTGAAGCGCTATAGGCTCGAGCTTCTCTAGTACAATGTGTGGGTTGCAACAACAACAAAAAAACCCAAAAAAACCCCACACACAATGACGATTCCCCGTGCCAGAAATTCGCGCAAGTACGAAAGTTCAGCTCTCGGGGGAGGCTCGGTGGAGGAGGAGGGACACTAAAAGGACTGAAAATGACTAAAAATTCACGTTTCACGTCACCATATCACGCGATCACGTTTTACCAAGACCAAAATCACGGATCACGCTGATATAATTTTCACGTAATCACGCAAAAATATTGTTTGTTTCACGTGTCACGTTTTTAAAAACACCCCGATCACGTTTTCATGCAAAACCCCTTTGGGACCCCCTATATTGCATAAAGTCGCCTGGCCTATATTGCATAAGCTTGTCTGGTCTATATTGCATAAGCTCTTCTGGCCTATACTGCATAAGCTTGTCTGGTTTATATCGCAAAAGCTTGTCTGGCCTATATTGCGTAAGCTCCTCCAGCCTATATTGCATAAAGTCGCCTGGCCTATATTGCATAAGCTTGTCTGGTCTATATTGCATAAGCTCTTCTGGCCTATACTGCATAAGCTTGTCTGGTTTATATCGCAAAAGCTTGTCTGGCCTATATTGCGTAAGCTCCTCCGGCCTATATTGCATAAAGTCTGTCACAGGATGACCTTAGTGGTTGGGCTAACTCAGGAAAGAATCAATGACGGTGAATGCATTTACATAAGTTTAATGCAACTTTTAAAATATGTTTAATATATATACAATTATCTAAAAAAACAAGCGAATACACAAATGAACTATGAAAAGATAGTTCTCATGAACGTCTAAGACGTTCTTAGTATTGTTATAAATACTGAATGTCTAAGACACTAAAGTGTTGTTAAAGCTATAACAATGTTGATCTAGCGCGATAACTGTGATGCGCGAGAGCTCATGAAAATGATGATGCGCGAATTCAATGGATGATTGTCATCAAATGCCTTCTGTAAGGGTTGATGACGCGATGCAATGATAGTTAACCTCCACTGAGATTGTGAGTGATATTCCTCCAGTGAGGACTGGTAACGGGCCCACCTTGTGTCCCGGGGGTTGTCGTTAGTGAAACCTGGCTGCGCAGGTACGGGGACCGTCTCCACCGCTCGTAAACGTTAATCGTGGAAGCTTAGCTCCACTCCTGGATATCCAAACCTAGATGGCTTACTCCAACCCTGGATGGCTTATATCCTGGATGGCTTAGGCTGTAATTATACATACGTTTTAGATGTCGGTTGACAAACATAACAATCGTGCATAATTATCATTACCCAAACAAATCATTATTCAATCCATATATGTAAGCTGTACTAATGATGAGTAGCAATGTATACATATTCTACAACGCCATGTATACGCTATGTACGTCGCTGTTAATCAATGCCCCTAATACATGTAATATAAACATGATCAAATTACTCATATATTACACTCACTGAGTTATGCATGCAAGCATGTCAACTAATGACCACATTATACAACGCTATGCATACGCGTCGAACATTTATTCTTGTCACTCATCTCATTGTTAACTAATGTTAACAATCGTGTAGGCCAACGTTAACTAATGCACCTATTATCCAGTTATCAAATTAATATTGTTTTACAATTAATGATCAATTACAATAATTACATCTAATAAAGTAACTTCAAAATCATATGCTAGTCTAAAGTTATGTTTGTGAAACATCAATGCTAACCGGATGTCGTAACCGCCAAACAAGATGGCGCCGCCCACTGAATACAAATGTACGATAAAAGTTTAATAAAACTACTAACCACATGTTGCCTATGAATTTTGCCGTCCAATCTCTGTTCCAACAAAGTACTATCGATCATCCCGGCGAGAGCTAGAAGACAATGGGTTTTATAGCAAACATTACGCCCAAATCATTATTTCACCCGTTCAGTCCGTGACAAACGTGGCTAAATCTGCAGTATTGAATCTACACGAGAGGCCCCTTATACAATTTTGCCGTTTAAGGAAAATATACCTATACGTTTACATGCATTAGCACAAAACTAAACTTATGACACGGCCTCTCTGGCGGCCACTTAAAATGTGCACGCTTTTACGTGTTACATGAATAGATCATGAATATTGTGAAATTGTTTCAACTCGAACAATAGATTTGGGTGTAACCGATAACTTACAAGAGCTATGTACGACCAGTACGCTCTACCCGTGACATTTTGTGACAAAGTCGCCTGGCCTATATAGCATAAGCTTGTCTGGTCTATATTGCATAAGCTCTTCTGGCCTATACTGCATAAGCTTGTCTTGTTTATATTGCAAAAGCTTGTCTGACCTATATTGCGTAAGCTCCTCCAGCCTATATTGCAAGAAAGTCGCCTAGCCTATATTGCATAAGCTTGTCTGGTCTATATTGCAGAAGCTTTTCTGGCCTATACTGCATAAGCTTGTCTGGCCTATATTGCGTAAGCTGGCCTATATTGCATAAGCTTGTCTGGTCTATATTGCATAAGCTCTTCTGGCCTATACTGCATAAGCTTGTCTTGTTTATATTGCAAAAGCTTGTCTGACCTATATTGCGTAAGCTCCTCCGGCCTATATTGCAAGAAAGTCGCCTAGCCTATATTGCATAAGCTTGTCTGGTCTATAGTGCAGAAGCTTTTCTGGCCTATACTGCATAAGCTTGTCTGGCCTATATTGCGTAAGCTCCTCCGGCCTATATTGCATAAAGTCGCCTGGCCTATATATGCATAATCTTGTCTGGTCTATATTGTATAAGCGCTTTTGGTCTATATTGCAAAAGCTTGTCTGGCCTATATTGCATAAGCTCCTCCGGCCTATATTGCATAAAGTTGCCTGGCCTATATTGCATAAGCTTGTCTGGTCTATAATGCATAAGCGCTTCTGGTCTATATTGCATAAGCTCCTCTGGCCTATATTGCATAAGGTAGCATGGCCTATATTGCATAAAGTCACCTGGCCTATATTGCATAAGGTCCCCTGGCGTATATTGCAAAAGCTTGTCTAGTCTATGGTTTAAAATTATTTTGGCAGCAATATTACTCATATCAAATTTATTATGTCTCCCCCACTTTGTGGAGGGGAGACATTGTTTTTGTGCTATCAGTCGGTCTGTGTCGTCTGTATGGCGCAAACTTTGCCCTTTCCAATTTATAAAGGTCATCATGTATTTAAATTCTGGTAAACATGCCAGTCAAATGAATATCGCAGGTGGCAAAATAGGTTATTATTTCTAACGCTGGTGAAATTTAGCACAAAAATTTAAACATGTCAATCAAATGAACACTGGTAAAATGTTTACGTGTTCTCTTAAATGTATTTGGTATTCCAAGCATAGCCAGATCGGACCTATTATGGCCCTTGAATTATTGAAAAACGTGTTACGTTTTTGATGTCAACACTAGCACTTTCATTTTTCATCTGATCTTTACCAGATTGTTAATATAATAATAATAATAATAAATTCTTTATTTCATGAAGGTACAACTCATTAAGATTATACAAACAATTGCACAACACTTATCTTCCATGAGGCCTTCTGATAACAACAGCAACTTATAAACAATAGCAAGTGAATACATGCACGTAACATTAATAATATGTTTCAAGCTGGCATTCAAATCAAGTATTCACTATTAACACAACTTAATTTGAGCAGAACACCTGTTATCTTGAAATAGAAATAATTTATAATTGTGTTTGAAAGCATAAATAGAAACAGAAGTCCGGATATTTTCTGGGATTGAATTCCAAGTCCGCATGGCAACATAGGTAAAAGATTGTTTTAAATATTCGGATTTAGGTCTAGGATGCTTAATGTCATGTTTAATGCATGATCTTAAATTATATCTGCTATTTTCAGAAAATGTTATTAATTTACTTATGTATATTGGTGTAAGATTATGAATTGCTTTATAAACTAAAACACCTACTTGAAATTTACATCTTGTTTCAAATGACATCCAATTTAACTCATTGAAAAGATTTGCAGAAGGTGTATGTCAAGGTTTTATCAAAATCCAGCGTGCGATGCTTTTTTGTAAAGTAACAACCTTTGTAAAATTTAATTTAGTACAATTACTCCAGAGGATAGATCCATAATCAAATATTGGAACTAACTATGCATTATAGAATAGCTTTTTCATATCAAGTGTCAAATATTTAGATATTCGTCTTAAAAGAGTGAATTTACTCGATATATGATTACAGACTTTGCTTATCTGAACATCCCACTTTAGATGTTGATCTATTGTAATTCCGAGAAGTTTTTGAGAAGACACTGATTGTATCAGGCAATTATCTATCGAAAGCGTGAGTTTTCGAGAATGGTTTATTTTATATTTTGAACCTAATAGCAAACATGTTGTTTTTGTAGGATTTATAACCATGTTATTTATAGTGCACCATTTATTTATGTTATTTAAGTCAGTTTGTAATTTATTCTCAATGGATGACACATCCAGCCCTGATGTATGTAGCGTGGAGTCATCAGCATACATGTCAACTGAAGCTTCTTTGGAAGCTAAAGGTAGATCATTTACATAAATCAAGAACAAAAGTGGTCCTAGGATAGATCCCTGAGGGACACCTGATTTGATGATTCTCTCCTCAGATTGATACTGTCCAACTCTGACTACTTGTGTCCTGTTAGACAGATATGACTGAAACCAACGTATTGTTAAAGTCGAAAAATGATACAAATGCAGTTTGTATAATAGTATCTCATGATATCAATGAAAGCTTGGAGGTGTTAAAAAAACAGCCAGATCGGACCAGTAACACAGGAGTTATTGCCTTTGAATTAACGAAAATTGCTTTAGTTTGTCTTGTCAACACTAGCACCTCCATTATGCCTCCTACCAGATCGGACCAGTAACACCAAAGTTTTGGCCCTTGAATTGTTGAAAAATGTGTTAACCTTTTGATGCACCTTCATTTTTCATCCGATCTTTACCAAACTAATATCAATGAAAGCTTGGACGAGTTTGAAAACCAGCAATATCAGACCATTAACACCGGAGTTATTGCCCCCGAATTAACAAAAAATGCTATATATTGTCTTGTCGACACTCCCGATCCTCCATTTTGCCAGACTGCTGAAAGCTTGGTCGAGTTGGAAAGCCAGCCAGCTTGGGATTGCATTTGGGGTCACTGTGGTCAAGGTCACTGTTACTAAAAATAGATAACTTTAGTTAGAATGAGATATTGGAACGAAACTTGCTGTATAGGTTGCTTATATGGAAAGGAAGCTTGGGAGTTGATTCTGGGTCACGGTTTAGGTCACTTACTAAAAATAGAAAAATGCTTTCCGCTCAATAACTTAAGTTAGAAATGAGATATTGGAACAAAACTTGCTTTGAAGGTAGGTAATATGAAAAGCAAGATTCGGATTGCAGGTCACTGGGATCAAGGTCAAGGTCAGTTACTATAAATAGAAAAATGAGATAGTGGAACAATTAAACTTGCAGTGTATGTAGCTTATATGGAAGGGGAGCTTGTGATTGCTTTTGAGATCACTGGAATACTTTACTAATAATAGATAAATGGTTTCTAGGAAAGAACTTCAGTTTAATAGGAGTGAGATATTTAAGTGAAACTTAGTGTTTATGTAGTTTATATGGAAACAAACATTGGAATGAAACTTTGTAGGTAGCTTATGGAAAACCTGGTTTTGTGGAATTCCTAATTTTAATAATAGCCAAACTTGATCAGAATACATTCCACCCGCTATAGCACCTCCAACCCCCTTCCCCACTCCCACATACACACACACGCCCTTTTTTGTGTAATTTTATTTCATGTAATTGTCTTGGTCATTGAAGAAAGCGTGGACAAATGGAACAAATAATATACAGCCATATCTGACACCTCCATTCGGACACCATACAGCCAGAAGAGTGATACAGGACCTCCTGGGCCTCTTGTTATTAAAAACAACCTCTAGTAAAAGATTTGGTATATAATCTAACAAACAAAACATACTAAAATATAATTTTATTGCACATATTATTTTGAACAAAGTAATAAAATAGTAAAGACTGCAGCAGAAGAAAACAATCCTGTTGCAGCTCTGACCTGGCAGAAAGAGTTTCACCTATAAAGTTATTTTTATTAGTTTATTAGCCAGTATGATTAATTACATATTTATGCCATTATAGGGAGTCAAATTAACATATCAAATACCAATCAAACATTATCAAATACCAATAACACATCAAATACCAATAACACATCATATATCGATAACACATCAAATACCAATAACACATGACCGGATACCAACTAATAAAATATTCAGATATCATATACCAATAAAACAGTATCAGATACCAATAACAAAGTATCAAATGCCAATAACTCAATATCAGATACCAATAACATATATGATACAAATAACACCATATCAGAAACTAATAATACATGATCGAATACCAAAATACAATATCAGATACCAATAATACAATATCAGATACAAATAACTCACTATCAGATACCAATAACACATATACAAATAACACATCAAATACCAATAATGCATTATCAGATACCAATAACACATCAAATACAAATAACACAATATCAAATGCATCATATACCAATAACATTATCAGTTACCACAACACACCATCAGCTATCAATAACACATGATCAGATACCAATAAGACACAATCAGATACTAATAACATACTCAGATATTATATACCAATAAACAGTATCAGATACCAATAACATATCAGATACCAATAGCACAGTAATACATATCAATTACACAATATCAGATACCAATGACACATTACCAGACACAAATAATACATAATCAGATACCAATTACACATCAGATAATATATACCAATAACACAGTATCAAATACCAATAACACATTGGATACAAATAACACAATAGCAGATACCAATACTACAATACCATACACCAATACTACATGATCAGATACAGCAGATACCAATACCAATAATATATGATGATACCGATAAAACATTATGGAATACCAATAAAACATCAGTTACCAAAAACACAATATCAGATATATAACACATCAGATATCAATAACACATCAGATTCAGATATCAATAATACAAATATCAACTACAACCAATTTGACAGCACGCCATCGCAAATCCCCACACGTTCTTCACACCGGTCAATATGGTAAACAAATGTTCACCCCTTTGACCTTGTATCCAAATCTAGGGGTAACACTGTGTTGGTTGTTCTTTGATACTCCGAATACAAATAGTACTATGTGTTATTCTGTATTTATGACACTGCATCTAACTTAATAAATTAAATTAAGAGCATTGTATATTTGAACTTTTGACCCTAACCCAGAGTCCCATAGGTAACCTTGAAAACAAGCAAATTGGTAGAACCCATGAATGCTCCCAGAAATGTATCATCGACTTATCATATGGCCCTTTATCACCCAGCAGTATTCAATTTGCAGTTAGTTAAAACTAGGTCAAATTTAAGGAATTTTCAAACGACATCTCCGAAACCACTTATGAAACTTCATTACAATGATCTTTAGGATAGTCACCCTCAGATTTGTGTTTTTCGCGGCCGCCAGTCATCCAGGATGGCCGCCATGGCTAAAACTAGGTAAAATTTAAGGAATTTTCAAATGACACCTCAAAAACCACTTATGAAACTTCATTACAATGATCTTTAGGATAGTCCCCCTCAGATTTGTGTTTTTCGCGGCCGCCAGTCATCCAAGATGGCCACCATGGCTAAAATTAGGTCAAATTTAAGGAAATTTCAAACGACATCTCCGAAACCACTTACTCCATCCTTGTGAAATATCATTAACATGTTCCTTGGGTTAGCCTCTATCAAGTTTGTGTTTTTCGTTACCGTCGAATATTCAAAATGGCCGCCACAGCGATCCAAAGTTTACATAGAGTTATATAGGAAAAGGCTAAAAATAACCTCTTTTCTGAAACCGCTTGAAGGATTTTGATAAACTTCATTACAATAATCTTTAGGATAGTCCCCCTCAGAATTATGTTTTTCGCGGCTGCCAGTCATCCAAGATGGCCACCATGGCTGAAATTCGGTCAAATTTAAGGAAATTTCAAACATCTCCAAAACCACTTTTTCCATTCTGGTGAAATATCATAAACATGTTCCAGGGGTTAGCCTCTTTTCAAGTTTGTGTTTTTTCGTTATAGTAAATAATCAAAATGGCCGCCACAGCAACCCAAAGTTTACATAGAGTTATATAGGAAAACGTTAAAAATGACATCTTCTCTGAAACCACTTTCAGGATTTTGATGAAACTTAATCACAATGATCTTTGGGTTTTGTGTTTTTTGGGGCCTCCATTCATCCATGATGGCCACCATGGCTAAACTAAGGTCAAATTTAAGGACATTTATCAAACGACATATTACCACTTATTCTATTCTAGTTAAATATCATATTCATGTACCTGTTGTTGGCCTCTATCAAGTGTGTGTTTTTCGTTGTCATCAAATATTCAAAATGGCTGCCACGATAACCCAAAGTTTACATAGAGTTATATATAGGAAACATGTTTCTTGGGTTGGCCTCTATCATGTTTATGTTTTTGAATCACATCATACCAGTAGAGCGTCTACAGGCCCACTTGGGCCTCTTGTTGATTTATGCTCCGGACAAGATTTATAGGTATAAAACTACAAAGTGCCATAACTCTAAATTGAATGAAGACAGAGTTACTGCTCTTGCACTCTCATTTCCTTTTATTGCCCTCTATCATTGTGTGAAGTTTCATTGTAGTCCCGTCAGAAGTTTCTGAGTTATGCGCAGGACAAGAATTATAAATATAAAATTACAAAGGGCAATAACTTTAATTTGAATGAAGACAAAGTTACGGTTCTTGCACTCTGCACTTCCTTTTATTGCCCTCTATCATTGTGTGAAGTTTCATTATAGTCTCCAACAGTACTTGTTGAGTTATGCTCCAGACAAGAATTCAAAGGACAATAACTCTAATTTGAATGAAGACCGAGTTACAGTTCTTCCTCTCATTGCCCTCCATCATTGTGTGAAGATTCAATGTAGTCCCATCAGTAGTTTTGAAGTTAGGCTCCAGACTAAAATGGGACGGACGGACTGTAAGATGGAAGGACAAAGTGGCGACTATATGCTCCCCCGAAAATGAAAACAAAAACATATTACCGGCCACCAAACCCCCACCCACCACCCCTAGGCAGATGCCCGAAATAATATTTTTTTTTGAATTGTATTGAATTGGAATTTAAGTTGCACCAACAAAGGAATAAACATGCCAGGCTCATCCTCCATTTACAACGAGATAAAATATGGAGAATGTGCCTAGAACCTTTTCACCTGCAGAACTGCAGAGTTGCTGCAAATTAGATTGTAGACACTCCATTTACACTGGAGCCACGTTTATTGCTTTCTGCCACCCTCTAGTGATTTGAGCGAGATGGCACCTGAAACAATGCAGGCATCATGATGAAGACCTTTAATGAGCATGAAAAAAAAGAAGATAAAATGAACATGAATTGTGGTGGTGGTGGTGGTGGTGGTGGGGTGGGGGGGTGGGGGGGGGGGGGGGGGGTGAATCTGACCTCAGGTTCACCATTATTTTGAACAATAACAAATATTAATCCTGTTATCTCTTGTAGTTTCAGAGAAGCAGATTTTTGAAGTTCTTCCCTATAACTATATGTAAAAGTGATCCAACAAGGTGGGAGGGGGGAAAGTGAAATTTGAACCCACGACCCTTTGAGTTTGGAGTGTACATTACCAAATATTAAAAAAGGGCCATAACTCCGGTGTTACATGTTCGATCTGCCTGGTTCTCAAACTCGTGAGAGCTTTCATTGATATCAACAATCTGGCCAAGTTTGGGAAAAATCAGATACAAAATGAAGGTGCTAAAGTGTTCACAAAGCTGAAAAAGGCATATTTCAATAATTCAAGGGCACATAACTCTGGTGGTCCGATATAGCTGGTTTTCGAACATGTCCCAGCTTTCATTGATATTAACAATCTCTTAAAGTTTGGTAAAGACCGGATGGAAAATGAAATGAAGGTGCTAGAGTGTTAACAAGGCAGAATATGGCATTTTTCAGCAAAACAAGGACCATAACTCTGCTGTTACTCATTCAATTTGGCTAGTTTTCGAACTTGTCCGAGTTTTCATTGATAATAACAATCAGTGTAAGTTTAGTAAAGATCAAATAATAAATGAAGGTGCTAGTGTTCACAAGGCAGAACATGGCATTTTTCAGAAAAAAACAAGGGCTATAACTCTGGTGTTACTGATCTACTTTGGCTGGTTTTCAAACATGTCCAAGCTTTCATTGATATTAATAATAAGTGCAAGCTTGATAAAGATCAAATAATAAATGCAGGTGCTAGATTGTTCACAAGGCAGAAAATGGCATTTTTCAGGAAAAAAACAAAGGCCATAACTCTGGTGATACTGACCCAACTTAGCTGGTTTTGGAACTTGTCCAAGCTTTCATTGATATTAACAATCTGTGCAAGTTTGGTAAAGATCAAATAATAAATGCAGTTGCTAGATTGTTCACAAGGCAGAAAATGGCATTTTTCAGGAAAAAAACAAAGGCCATAACTCTGGTGTTACTGACCCAATTTAGCTGGTTTTTCGAACTAGTCCGAACTTTCATTGATATTAACACTTTTTGCAAGTTTGATAAAGATCAAATAATAAATGAAGGTGCTAGAGTGTTCACAAGGCTAAATATGGCATTTTTCAGCAAAAAAAGTGCCATAACTCCGGTGAAATTAATCCGATCTCGCTGGTTTTCAAACTTGTCTGAGCTTACATTGATATAAAGACACTGGCAAAGTTTCGTAAAGATCCAATTAATAATGAAGACCCTAGAGTGTTCACAAGGCAAACGTTAACGGCCTTCGGCCAGTAGAGCTAAAAATGACTGTAATTGAATTTTTAATGTATTTGACCTTATGATTTGACCTTATGTATTTCCCCAATACCCCACAGGTGATGTAGGAGGTAAAAAAACAACATAAAGTGTAATCCCATCACCTTAATGTTTCATTTAAGATGTAACAGTTTATCTTTCATAGAGGAGTATATGTACCAAGCTATGTGCAGAAATGGAAAAGTGACATTTAACTGAATTTTTAGTGTAATTTGACCTTTTGACACACTGGGGGCCCTGGGTGCAGAGTCAAAATTAATGTTGCTCTTGCTTGCCAATATCATGTAGGGAAGTCATACACTATCTTTGGTTGAATTCTGTTCAGTGGTTAAGGAGGAGATATGGTAACGGACAGATGGACGTATGTAAGTACAACCCATGGTATACTTTTGTGACTTTCGCCTTATGTGGTTATTCTTTTGTGACCTTTGATGATCTTGTGTGACCTTTTGAGACATACAAACTTGACTTCCTCACATTTTTGCGACTTGGACACATTTCGACACTCCACCCTCTGTGACCTTTTTTTATTGCTTTAAAGGAAGCACAACACCCTGTTGTACTGACTGAATGGCAGGGTTTTCCCGACAACAGGTTTTCTGCGTCTCTGATGCAATTTTTTGCCAGAGGACTCATATTTTTTAATCTACTGCATCCCCAGGATGCCCTCCCGTAAAATATCCATTTCGGTACTTTTCTAGGTTTTCGATACTTCAATTCAATGTTATGTAGGCGCTTTTTCTAAATAAAGTAAAATAGCAAATAAAAGCGCATTCAATGATGCGCACCTGCTCGATCAATATCATTCAGTCGTTTGTGCTACGTTTATAAATTTTTCAAGCGTTCAATGTTAATGTATAGAAATTACCGAGGAAAAATATGTTTTGCTTCGATAACTAGACGGGGTTGTTTTTGTAACAAAAACATATGTCTCACCCCCCACACTCTCAATGTAATACATATAAACCAACCTGGCTGAAAGTTGCGCTCTGCATGTCATCTTGATATGGTGAACATTTGTTATTTCAAAATCCCTCAAGCGGTTCAAGAGATATGGAGCAGACACGAAATATAGTGCATATGACCTCTAAGTGTGACCTTGACCTTGAACGGACGTGGAGGCTGGAAGTTGTGCTCTGCACGTCATCTCGATATGTTGAACATTTGTGCCAAGTTATTTCAAAATCCCTAAGGAAGTTCAAGAGATATGGAGAGGACACGACTTGTGACGGACAGACAGACATCCAAGCTAAAAACAGTATGTCTCCCCCAGTGTGGGGGGGAGAAATAATTAAGTTTGTTCACTTGTTAACGGCAAATATAAAGTACTTAACACAATCTTATTTTTTTCTGATAAAAAACGGCATATTGGAGCATCAAGCATTGGAGGGATTGACATGGCGTAACAGGTTTTCGCATTTTTGAACATGTGGAAATTATTCGAAAACATCTCTCTGCCACCAAAATAACAAAAGACAAAGCTGAAAAACTTCGAACCCAACACGTCTCTGTTAATAACAAAGTAAGCAAGACAGAACATGCTAAGATAGCTGGAAGCAGGAATTCAATAGGTTAACCATGACAATGGGAAAAGTGATATGACCTGTAATGTTAAACGGGGAAATATTAAAAAATCTTATTTGAAACTACAGAGCTCCGAGTGATATCTTGCATTATAA
The DNA here is from genome assembly GCA_037043455.1 of Cyrtodaria siliqua. Lineage (NCBI taxonomy): Eukaryota > Metazoa > Mollusca > Bivalvia > Adapedonta > Hiatellidae > Cyrtodaria > Cyrtodaria siliqua. The sequence continues at coordinate 253,771 of JAWPHD010001395.1, read as the reverse complement.
TGATGAAGTTTTGGTAAGAGTTATACTCCAAATCTTTTTATTTAAACGTGTCTCCCAAAATCAGGGTTGGGACTCTTAAATAGCTTTTCCAGGAGTCCCTGGACCCCCAAATGAAAAATCCTAGGAAACTCTGGAAGGGCATTTGCTTCTGTGACTAGCCACAAAAGTAAAATAGGCCTCAGAAGGTAAGACTGTATGTCTAACAAGGCTCACAAGTATAGCTGCGTTAGAACTGACGGACGGACAAATGGAGGTGTTAACAATATCCCCTTACACTTCTTTTTTCAAAAAGTGGGGGGATAAAAACACAATATCAGAATATCAGATACCAGTAATACTATATCAGATACCAATAACACATCAGATACTAGTATCTCATTATCGGATACCAGTAATACATTATCAGTTATCAAATAAGAATACATTTTGTAGATTAGGACATTCATTCCATAAACCATTTGTCAGGTTTCACATCTTGTTATAATTATATGGTCACAATTTTAAAGAGTTTTCCAAGTCTAGATCTTGTAGCAAATAAGCCAGTGAAACAAATTGTTATTTCCATATTTTGCTGCATTATGAAGGTTGCTTAATTCCCGGCCATTAATCTATATGGGCATTTTTGTTGAACCTTATTCTTCTCTCTGGTGGAGGTGAAAAACGATCCTGAAATAAAAATGATGTATTTATCATGATGAATGGGGTAAAAGATGCATTTATTTTATAATTGTTACATTGGAGGATGTTAATATAAATGTACCAATATAATTTGACCTTAGTGTCTATATGATTTACTACTTTTAATAAAATATACTAGGGTATTCCACAGAACATGTGTGTCGCCTGCCATGTGCTTATTTCAGCAAGTACAATCTAACTATAACGTTTGAAGACAGGGGGTGCAAGCCTTCATGAATAATGGAGCAGTTTTTTTTAAGTGTTAAAGTTCATGAAAAGGGGCATAAACCTGCATTTGATAATTGATAAGGAAGAACTGTATGAAAAGGGGCATAACTCTTCCAAAATGAAAGTCAAGAGTTATTGGACATGTGTAACAACATTCCTTTGGTTAAGATGAAGATGTGTGTGTGCAGTTTCATGAACATAGGTTACACAATTTTCAAGTTATAGCCAGTTATGAGCTTGGTTAGGTTACAGGTTAAAGTTGTATGAAAAGGGGCATAACTCTGCTGAAATAAAGTCATAGTTACTGGTCATGGGTAACAATAGTCTGTGTGGTAAGATGAATATGTGTGTAAAGTTTCATGAACATAGGTCAAATAATTCTGAAGTTATGGCCAGTTATGAGCTTGGTTAGGTTGGAGGTTAAAGTTTAATGAAAGGGGGCATAACTCTGCCAAAATGAAGTCAGAGTTATTGGACATGTCTGACTACATTTCTTGGGTTGAAATGAAGATGTGTATGAAGTTTGTTGTAGTGAGCAGGCGACACAACAAAGAATCGGAGAGTGACATTATAATTATGAGAAAGATCAATTTGAACAAGAGTTGTCAGAAGACAACAGAGCTAGCCTGCTATGCGACAAAGAGCGAAAACAGGGGCAAAGAGAAGTGGGGGAAGAGAATAGTGTGTGGGTGGGGAGGGTAAGGGTAGTGAAGAGTTATTGCATCTTCAGTCTGGAAAAACAAAACAAAAGAGTCACATAAATAAAAAAAAAAATTAAAGAGTAATAGGGACTTTGAAAAAACTTAAACCGAAAGGTTGTTTTTCAAAGTATGACATTGACCTTGGCCCAAGGTCAAACTGACAGGTGGGATGTTCATTTGAAAGACCTACCCCTAGACAAGGTACAAACTAAATATGAAAGCCATTCCTCAAAGGGTTGAAAAGTTAACCTTGGCCCAAGGTCAAACTGACAGGTGGGAGGGTGTTGATTTGAAAAACCTCCCCTTAGATAAACTACATACCAAATATGAAAGCCATACCAATAACCAAAAGGTTGAAGTTTTTTTAAGTATGACCTTGACCTTGGCCCAAGGTAAAAAAATTGACAGGTGGGAGGGTGTTGATTTAAAAGCCCCCCTCCCCCTAGATAAGCTACATACCAAATATGAAAGCAATATCTCAAAGGGTTTAAACCAAAGTTAAAAGTTTTTCTAAGTTCTTGGCCCAAGGTCAAACTGACAGGTGGGAGTGTGTGAATTTCAAAGATCTCCCCCTACATAAGCTAAATACGAAATACGAAAGCACAGGGTTGAAGAGTTAATTAAAAGGTTAACGTCTTTTCCAGGTATCACCTTGACCTTGGCCCATGGTCAAGCTGATAGATGGGAGGGTTTTCATAGGAAGATAAGCTACATACCAAATATGAAAGCTATAGCTGAAAAGGTTGAAGAGTGGTATATAGTTATACAAGAAATCCGTGGATTCACATGTCTCCCCTAACGGGGGCTGGGCTTAAAAATAAAAAGGTCAATGATGCTTAAATGAAAGTTTGTAAACATTTTAGTAACTAAAAACAATCGAGTTTGCCGTTTGCTGAGATGACATTTAAGTGCATTTGTTTAAAAACAAAATGCCATTCTATTAAAAACAAGAGGCCCAAGAGGGCCTGTGGATGCTCTACTGGCTAAAACGGCTCTTATATCAAGGGTTGTCGACATAAATTCCCATCAGTAGTTTTTAGCTCGACTGATCCGAGCTTATGCACTGGTGCGGCGTCCGTCTGTCCGTCCATCTGTCCGTAAACTTTTATTTGTAGCGACTTCTCCTCTGAAACTACTGGATGGATATTCATGAAACTTTACAGAAATGTTGCCCATGAAGTCAAGTTCATCCTAGCAAAAATTCATGTTGATGTGAAATCCAAGATGGCCACCAAAGCTAAAAATAGATTTTTAAAATACAAGTTTGTAGCGACTACTTCTTGAAAACTCTAAGTGATATTGATATGGGACTTTTTCTAAAATGATCAGCATGACATGATGTTGGTCCTTGTCGGAAATTGTTTTGATTCGGCATTAAACATGGCTGCCAGAGGCCATCTTTGTTTACATAGAGTTATATAATGAAAACTTGTAGCGACTACTCCTCTGAAACTACTCAACGGATTTTCAGAAACTTCACAGGAATGTTGCTCTTGATGTCTAATTGATCCTAGCAAAATTTTAGGTCAGCCGGAAATTCAAGATGGCCGCCACGGCTAAAATAGATTTTCAAAAAACAAGTTTGTAGCGACTACATCTTGAAAAAAGTTATATTGATATGGGACTTTTTCTAAAATGATCAGCATGACATGATGTTGGTCCTTGTCGGAAATTGTTTTGATTCGGCATTAAACATGGCTGCCAGAGGCCATCTTTGTTTACATAGAGTTATATAATGAAAACTTGTAGCGACTACTCCTCTGAAACTACTCAATGGATTTTCAGAAACTTCACAGGAATGTTGCTCTTGATGTCTAATTGATCCCAGCAAAATTTTAGGTCGGCCGGAAATTCAAGATGGCCGCCACGGCTAAAAATAGATTTTCAAAAAACAAGTTTGTAGCGACTACATCTTGAAAAAAGTTATATTGATATGGGACTTTTTCTAAAATGATCAACATGACATGATGTTGGTCTTTGTCGAAAATCGTTTCGATTCGATGTTAAACATGGCTGTCAGCGGCCATCTTTGTTTACATAGAGTTATCTAGTAAAAACTTGTAACGACTACTCCTCTGGAATTCACAGGAATGTTGCTCTTGATGTCTAATTGATCCTACCAAAATTTCAGGTCGTCCGGAAATTTAAGATGGCCGCCATGGCTAAAAATAGATTTTCAAAATACTATAAATGATATTGATATGGGACTTTTTCTAAAATGGTCAGTATGACATGATGTTGAACCTTGTCAAAAATTATTTTGATTTTGACGTTAAACATGGCCGCCAGTGGCCATCTTTGTTTACATTGAGTTATAATGAAAACTTGTAGCGACTACTCCTATGAAACTACTTGACGGATTTTCATGAAACTTCACAGGAATGTTGATCTAGCCATCAAAATACTATCAGTAGAGCTTCGTGACCTCTTGTTTAATTTGTCCCACTTTCTTCTATGAATTTAATTTCATAACAAGAGGTCAATGACCTTGAAGCTCTACTGATTGATTTTGATTTCAGGAAGTAGTCGCTACAGACTTGTTTTTTGAAAATCTATTTTTAACCGTGGCGGCCATCTTGAATTTCCGGCCGACCTGAAATTTTGCTAGGATCAATTAGACATTAAGAGCAACATTCCTGTGAAGTTTCATGAAAATCCGTCAAGTAGTTTCAGAGAAGTAGTCGCTACAAGTTTTCATTATATAACTCTATGTAAACAAAGATGGCCGCTGGCAGCCATGTTTAACGTCAAATCAAAACGATTTTCGACAAGGACCAACATCATGTCATACTGATCATTTTAGAAAAAGTCCCATATCAATATCTCTTATTGTTTTGAAGAAGTAGTCGCTACAAACTTATTTATTTTAAATCTATTTTTAGCTGTGGCGGCCATCTTGAATTTCCGGCGGACCTGAAATTTTTCTAGGATCAACTAGACATCAAGAGCAACATTCCTGTGAAGTTTCATGAACATCCGTCAAGTAGTTTCAGAGGAGTAGTGCTACAAGTTTTTACTATATAACTCTATGTAACCAAAGATGGCCACTGGCAGCCATGTTTAACGTCGAATCCAAATAATTTTCCACAAGGATCTACATCATGTCATGCTGATCATTTTAGAAAAAGTCCCATTTCAATATCTCTTATTGTTTTGAAGAAGTAGTCGCTACAAACTTATTTATTTTAAATCTATTTTTAGCTGTGGCGGCCATCTTGAATTTCCGGCCGACCTGAAATTTTTCTAGGATCAACTAGACATCAAGAGCAACATTCCTGTGAAGTTTCATGACAATCCGCCAAGTAGTTTCAGAGGAATAGTCGCTACAAGTTTTTACTATATAACTCTATGTAAACAAAGATGGCCGCTGGCAGCCATGTTTAACGTTGAATCGAAACGATTTTTGACTAGGATCAACATCATGTCATGCTGATCATTTTAGAACAAGTCCCATATCAATATCACTTATAGTTTTCAAGAAGTAGTCGCTACAAACTTGTATTTTAAAACTCTATTTTTAGCTTTGGCGGCTATCTTGGATTTCACATCAACATGAATTTTTGCTAGGATCAACTAGACTTTATGGGCAACATTTTTGTAAAGTTTCATGAATATCCATCCAGTAGTTTCAGAGGAGTTGTCGCTACAAATAAAAGTTTACGGACAGACGGACGACGGACGCCGCACCACGGCATAAGCTCTGCTGATCTCTGATCAGTTGAGCTAAAAATGGGTGGGGGTGGGGAGGTTATATTTACATTCTAAACAAATATGGTAAAGTTCAGATAAACAAGAGGTCAATGACCTTGAAGCTCTACTGATAGATTTTGATAGCTAGATCAGCATTCCTGTGAAGTTTCATAAAAATCTGTCAAGTAGTTTCAGAGTAGTCGCTACAAGTTGAAGCTTTTACTATATAACTCTAGGTAAACAAAGATGGCCACTGGCAGCCATGTTTAATGTAGAATCAAAATAATTTTCGACAAGGATCAACATCTTGTCATGCTGATCATTTCAGAAAAAGTCCCATATCAATATCACTTACAGTTTTCAAGAAGTAGTCGCTACAAACTTGTTTTTAAAAATCTATGTTTAGCGGTGGTGGCCATCTTGAATTTCCGGCCGACCTGAAATTTTGCTAGGATCGACTAGACATCAAGAGCAACATTCCTGTGAAGTTTAATGAAAATCCGCCAAGTAGTTTCAGAGAAGTAGTCGCTACAAATGTTTACTATACAAACTCTATGTAAACAAAGATGGCCACTGGCGTCCATGTTTAATGTCGAATCAAAATAATTTTCATGCTGATCATTTTAGAAAAAGTCCCATATCAATATCACTTACAGTTTTCAAGAAGTATTCGCTACAAACTTTTTTTAAAAAATCTGTTTTTAGCGGCCATCTTGAATTTCCGGCCAACCTAAAAAAATTCTGGGATCAATAAGACATCAAGAGCAACATTCCTGTGAAGTTTCATAAAAAATCGTGAAGTAGTTTCAGAGGAGTAGTCGCTACAAGTTTTTACTATATAAATCTATGTAAACAAAGATGGCCGCTAGCGGCCATGTTTAAAGTCGCATCGAAATAAATTTCGACAAGGATCAACATCATGTCATGTTGATCATTTTAGAAAATGTCCCATATCAATATCACTTACAGTTTTCAAGAAGTAGTCGCTACAAATTTATTTATTTTAAATCTGTTTTTAGCCGTGGCGGCCATCTTGAATTTCCGGCCAGCCTTAAATTTATCTAGGGTTAACTAGACATCAACAGCAACATTCCTGTGAAGTTTCATGAACATCCGTTAAGTAGTTTCAGAGGAGTAGTCGCTATAAGTTTTTACTATATAACTCTATGTAAACAAAAATGGCCAATGGCAGTCATGTTTAACGTTGAATCAAAAAAAATTCAACTAGGATCAACATCATGTCATGCTGATCATTTTAGAAAAAGTCCCATACCAATATCACTTATAGTTTTCAAGAAGTAGTCGCTACAAACTTATTTTTTAAAAATCTATTTTTAGCTGTGGTGGCTATCTTGAATTTCTGGCCGACCTGAAATTTTGCTTGGATCAATTAGACATCAAGAGCAACATTCCTCTAAAGTTTCATGAAAATCCGCCAAGTAGTTTCAGAGGAGTAGTCGCTACAACTTTTTATTATATAACTCTATGTAAACAAAGATGGCCACTGGCAGCCATGTTTAACGTCGAATCAAAAACGATTTTTGACAAGAACCAACATCATGTCGTGCTGATCATTTTAGAAAAAGTTCCCATATCAATATCACTTATAGTTTTCAAGAAGTAGTCGCTACAAACTTGTATTTTAACAAGAGGCCCAAGAGGGCCTGTGAACGCTCTACAGGCTGTTATACCATTGATGAATCGAGTCGTACTACATGGTGTCTAGAGTGTACACAAGGTTTTTCAAGTATTTGACCTAGTGACCTAGTTTTTGACCCCATGGGACCCATTTTCGAACTTGACCAAAATATAATTAAGACAACATTTCGACAAAGTTTCATCAAGATCGGGTCAGAAATATGGCCTCTAGAGTGTACACAAGGTTTTTCAAGTATTTGACCTAGTGACCTAGTTTTTGACCCTGTGTGACCCATTTTCGAACTTTAGCAAGCTATAATTGAGACAAATATTCTGACAAAATTGCATCAAGATCGGGTCAAAAAGATGGCCTCTAGAGTGTACACACGGTTTTTCCAAAGTTTGACCTAGTGACCTAGTTTTTAACACCATGTGACCCATTTTTGAACTTGACCAAGATATAATTAAGACAAACATTTTGACAAAGTTTCATCAAGATTGGGTCAGAAATACGGCTTCTAGAGTGTACACAAGGTTTTTCAAGTATTTGACCTAGTGACCTAGTTTTTAACCCCATGTGACCCATTTTCAAACTTGACCAAGATATAATTAAGACAAACATTCTGACAAAGTTGCATCAAGCTCGGGTCAAAAATATGGCCTCTAGAGTGTACACAAGGTTTTTCCAATATTTGACCTAGTGACCTAGTTTTTAACTTCATGTGACCCATTTCCGAACTTGATCAAGATATAATTAAGATAAACAATTTGACAAAGTTTCATCCAGATTGGGTAACAAATATGACCTCTAGAGTGTACACAAGTTTTTTCAAGTATTTGACCTAGTGACCTAGTTTTTGACCCCACTTGACCCATTTTTGAACTTGACCGAGATTTCATTGAGACAAACATTCTGACAAAGTTTCATGATGATTGCATCAGAAATGTGGCCTCTAGAGTGTACACAAGAAAAGTTGATGGACGAAGGACGACGGAAAATGGACAACACACCATCCCATAAGCTAAAAACAAACTTTACCGAGCTGTTATTGACATTAACAATTTGGTAAAGTTTAGTAAAGATCGAATGAAAAAAAAAATGGCGTCTAGAGTGTACACAAGGTTTTTCAAGTATTTGACCTAGTGACCTAGTTTTTGACCCCATGGGACCCATTTTCGAACTTGACCAAAATATAAATAAGACAACATTTCGACCAAGTTTCATCAAGATCGGGTCAGAAATATGGCCTCTAGAGTGTACACAAGGTTTTTCAAGTATTTGACCTAGTGACCTAGTTTTCGACCCTGTGTGACCCATTTTCGAATTTTAGCAAGCTATAATTGAGACAAATATTCTGACAAAATTGCATCAAGATCGGGTCAAAAATATGGCCTCTAGAGTGTACACACAGTTTTTCCAAAGTTTGACCTAGTGACCTAGTTTTTAACACCATGTGACCCATTTTTGAACTTGACCAAGATATAATTAAGACAAACATTTTGACCAAGTTTCATCAAGATTGGGTCAGAAATACGGCTTCTAGAGTGTACACAAGGTTTTTCAAGTATTTGACCTAGTGACCTAGTTTTTAACCCCATGTGACCCATTTTCAAACTTGACCAAGATATAATTAAGACAAACATTCTCACAAAGTTGCATCAAGCTCTGGTCAAAAATATGGCCTCTAGAGTGTACACAAGGTTTTTCCAATATTTGACCTAGTGACCTAGTTTTTAACTTCATGTGACTCATTTCCGAACTTGATCAAGATATAATTAAGATAAACAATTTGACAAAGTTTCATCAAGATTGGGTAACAAATATGACCTCTAGAGTGTACACAAGTTTTTTCAAGTATTTGACCTAGTGACCTAGTTTTTGACCCCAAATGACCCATTTTTGAACTTGACATTCTGACAAAGTTTCATCAAGATCGGGTCAAAAATATGGCCTCTAGAGTGTACACACGGTTTTTCCAAAGTTTGACCTAGTGACCTAGTTTTTAACACCATGTGACCCATTTTCAAACTTGACCAAGATATAATTAAGACAAACATTCTGACAAAGTTGCATCAAGCTCGGGTCTAAAATATGGCCTCTAGAGTGTACACAAGGTTTTTCCAATATTTGACCTAGTGACCTAGTTTTTGACCCCACATGACCCATTTTCGAACTTGACCGAGATTTCATTGAGACAAACAATTAAGATAAACATTCTGACAAAGTTGCATCAAGCTCGGGTCAAAAATATGGCCTCTAGAGTGTACACAAGGTTTTTCCAATATTTGACCTAGTGACCTAGTTTTTATTTTCATGTGACCCATTTCCGAACTTGATCAAGATATAATTAAGATAAACAATTTGACAAAGTTTCATCAAGATTGGGTAACAAATATGACCTCTAGAGTGTACACAAGTTTTTTCAAGTATTTGACCTAGTGACCTAGTTTTTGACCCACATGACCCATTTTTGAACTTGACCGAGATTTCATTGAGACAAACATTCTGACAAAGTTTCATCAAGATCGGGTCAAAAATATGGCCTCTAGAGTGTACACAAGGTTTTTCCAAAGTTTGACCTAGTGACCTAGTTTTTAACACCATGTGACCCATTTCCGAACTTGATCAAGATATAATTAAGATAAACAATTTGACAAAGTTTCATTAAGATTGGGTAACAAATATGACCTCTAGAGTGTACACAAGTTTTTTCAAGTATTTGACCTAGTGACCTAGTTTTTGACCCCACATGACCCATTTTTGAACTTGACCGAGATTTCATTGAGAAAAACATTCTGACAAAGTTTCATCAAGATCGGGTCAAAAATATGGCCTCTAAAGTGTACACACGGTTTTTCCGAAGTTTGACCTAGTGACCTAGTTTTTAACACCATGTGACCCAATTTTGAACTTGACCAAGATATAATTAAGACAAACATTTTGACAAAGTTTCATCAAGATTGGGTCAGAAATACGGCTTCTAGAGTGTACACAAGGTTTTTCAAGTATTTGACCTAGTGACCTAGTTTTTAATCCCATGTGACCCATTTTCAAACTTGACCAAGATATAATTAAGACAAACATTCTGACAAAGTTGCATCAAGCTTGGGTCAAAAATATGGCCTCTAGAGTGTACACAAGGTTTTTCCAATATTTGACCTAGTGACCTAGTTTTTGACCCCACATGACCCATTTTCGAACTTGACCGAGATTTCATTGAGACAAAGATTCTGACAAAGTTTCATGATGATTGCATCAGAAATGTGGCCTCTAGAGTGTACACAAGCAAAAGTTAACGGACGGACGGACGGACACCACACCATCCCATAAGCTCTGCTGGCCTTTGGCCAGTAGAGCTAAAAACCTATTTTTAGCTTTGGTGGCCATCTTGGATTTCACATCAACATGAATTTTTGGTAGGATCAACTACACTTCATGGGCAACATTTCTGTAAAGTTTCATGAATATCCATGAAACAAGTTTCAGAGGAGTAGTCGCTACAAATAAAAGTTTACGGACAGACAGACGGACGACGGACGCTCTGCTGATCTCTGATCAGTCGAGCTAAAAATGAAGTAACTACAGAAGGAAAATACAATATAGCATTTTTCAACAAATCAAGGGCCATAACCTGTCGTTACTAACTAGATCTAGCTGGTTTTCAAACTTGTCCAAAATTTCATCGATATACCATGCTTTGCTCAACTAGACATCATACTGAGGCTTCCTGACAAATTTTGTAGAAATCCAACCAGCCGTTTAGGAGGAGTAGCGCCGACAATAAATTTAAAGTAAAAATGTCAAAGTGCCATAACTCCGTCATAAATCAGCAAACTGGAACAAAAGCGCAACATGCACAACTAGACATCTTACCGATGCTTCCTGCCACGTTTCGTCGAAATCCAACAAGGCGTTTAGTAGGAGTAGCGCCGACAAGAAATTTAAAAAAAAGAAATGTCAAGGGGCCGAAACTCCATCAAAAATCCACGAACCGGGAAAAAAAAATGCAATCAATTAGGCACAGTAATGCTTCCTGCTAACACGGCATTAACAACAACAAAAAATAATAAAAATAAAATAATGAAATAAGAAAAAAAAAATAAAAAAAGATTTAATTTTTTTTTATATATATATAAGAAAGATATATCTATTAAAAAAAAAATAAAAAAATAATAATACTAATAATAAAAAAAAGGCAAAACATCTGGTAAAGTTTGGTAAAGATCAGATGAAAAATGAAAGCCCTATCGTATTAATGAGGCAAAATATAGCCTTTTTAACTAAATCAAGCGCCATAACTCTGCTGTTATTGGTCCGATCTGGCTGGTTTTCGAACTTTTGCGAGCTTTCATTGATATTAACAATATGGTTAAGTTTGGCAAAGATCGGATGAAAAATGAAGGCCTTTGGCCAGCAGAGCTAAAAATCATCAGCTCAAAAAAGTAAGTCAAGGTCATAGATGAAATCCAGGCATCAAAAAAAAGATGCACTACCGAAGACATAACTATGTCAAAATAGAATATGTTTTCTTCCAAAGATTAAGCTATAAATTAGGTTTAAAACATCTAGTGCATAATTCTAGTTCATGAGAAAGTGATGTAAATGTAACATTTAAAGTTATCTGCCCTTTGCTTGGATGGTGAAGTCACATCCACATTTGCTTTGTCACGTTGCAATGAACCACTCAAGATACAACAATAAGCAAAGTTTGAAAGGTCTTACTGCATACAGTTTGTGAAAAAGTGACCTAAACGCCAAAGTTGAAGGTAAAATTTATAAGGTTATCTGCCCTTGTTTGGAAGGTCACTTCCACATTTGCTTGTCACGTTGCGATGTACCACTCAAGATACAACTATAAGCATAAAGGTCTAGTGCATACAGTTTGTGAAAAATGACCTAAATGCAAAAGTTGAACCTAAAAATTATTAAGTTATCTGCACTTTGCTTGGAGGGTCAAGGTCACTTCCACATTTACTTTGTCAGGTTGCCATGTACCACCCAATATACAACTATAAGCAAAGTTTGAAAGGTCTAGTGCATACAGTTTGTGAAAAAGTGACCTAAATGCAAAAGTTGAACCTAAAAATTAGTAAGTTATCTGCCCTTTGCTTGGAGGGTCAACTTCCACATTTGCTTTGTCACGTTGCGATACAACTATAAGCAAAGTTTGAAAGGTCTAGTGCATACAGTTTGTGAGAAAATGACCTAAACGCAAAACTTGAATGTTGCCGCCGCCGCCGGAAAAGCAACACCTATGTCTCTTTTTTTCTTCGGAACGGCGAGACAAAAAACTTTAACCTAATGTCTACAGATGACGCGGATGCCTGGTACATGACAATAGCTCCCCGGACTAAAGTACCTTATCTCTGTAAAACTTGAAACAAGAGCACCGCATAGCAGGGCATATATACACCCAGCACTTCATTGTTGTAGACCTAATACTTTGAATGATATTAGCCACAAGGTAATGTTCCAGATTAATCTTTTCTCAAAGGGAACTAATTAAAAATATGAATCAGAGTTATGTGCCTTTATCAGATGTATTCATTTGATCATGCTGAAAATGTGTACAATATCATGTACAATACTGTGAACAATCATGTACAGCATAACGCACAATACTGTGTACACTATCATGTACAATATTATGTACAATAGTATGTACAAAATCTTTTACAATATTATGTACAAAATCAAGTATAATATCATGTACAATATCATGTACACTATTATGTACACTATCATGTACAATAGCATGTACACTATTATGTACACTATCATGTACAATATCATGTACAATAGCATGTACACTATTTTGTAAAACAGTACACTATTTTGTAAAATATCATGTACAATATCGTGTAGTTTCATGTATAATATCATGTGCAATATTATGTAAAATATCAAGTACAATATCATGTAACATATCATGTACAATATCGTATACACTATTATGTACAATATCGTACAATAGCATGTACAATGTTATGTGCAATATCAAGTACAATATTGTGTAGAAATCAAGTACAATATGTACACTGTAATGTACAATATCATGTACAACATCATGTACAATATCATGTATGATATTGTGTACAATATTGTGTACACTATCATGTACAATATTACGTACAATATCATGTAAAATAGCATGTACAGTATTGTGTACAATATCATGTACACTAGTATGTGCACTAGCATGTACACTATCATTTACACTATTATGTACACTATCATGTACTCTAATTTGTACAATATCATTTACACTATTATGTACACTATTATGTACTCTAGTATGTACAATATCATGTACACTAGTAATAACACTATCATGTACACTAGTAGGTACACTGTCATGTACACTAGTATGTACACTATCATGTACTCTAATTTGTACAATATCATTTACACTATTATGTACACTATTATGTACTCTAGTATGTACAATATCATGTACACTAGTAATAACACTATCATGTACACTAGTAGGTACACTATCATGTACTCTAGTATGTACAATATCATGTACACTAGTATGTACACTGTCATGTACACTAGTATGTACACTATCATGCCTGTACACTATTATGTACACTATCATGTACTCTAGTATGTACAATATCATATACACTAGTATGTACACTGTCATGTACACTAGTATGTACACTATCATGCCTGTACACTATTATGTACACTATCATGTACTCTAGTATGTACAATATCATATACACTATTATGTACACTATCATGTACTATAGTATGTACAATATCATATACACTACTATGTACACTGTCATGTACACTAGTATGTACACTATCATGCCTGTACACTATTATGTACACTATCATGTACTCTAGTATGTACAATATCATATACACTAGTATGTACACTGTCATGTACACTAGTATGTACACTATCATGCCTGTACACTATTATGTACACTATCATGTACTCTAGTATGTACAATATCATATACACTATTATGTACACTATCATGTACTCTAGTATGTACAATATCATATACACTAGTATGTACACTGTCATGTACACTAGTATGTACACTATCATGCCTGTACACTATTATGTATAATATCATGTACACTAGTATGTTCAATATCATGTACACTAGTATGTACACTATCATGTACACTAGTAATAACACTATCATGTACACTATCATGTACACTATCATGTACACTATCATGCCTGTACACTATTATGTACACTATCATGTACTCTAGTATGTACAATATCATGTACACTAGTATGTACACTAGTATGTACACTATCATGTACACTAGTAATAACACTATCATGTACACTATCATGTACACTAGTATGTACACTATCATGCCTGTACACTATTATGTATAATATCATGTACACTAGTATGTTCAATATCATGTACACTAGTATGTACACTGTCATGTACACTATTATGTGCAATATCATGTACACTAGTATGTGCACTAGCATATACACTAGCATGTACAATAGCATGTACACTAGTATTACAATATCATGTACACTATTATGTACACTATCATGTACTCTAGTCTGTACATTATCATGTACACTAGTATGTACACTGTCATGTACACTAGTATGTACACTATCATGTACACTAGTATGTACACTGTCATGTACACTAGTATGTACATTATCATGTACACTAGTATGTACACTGTCATGTACACTAGTATGTACACTATTATGTACTCTAGTATGTACAATATCATGTACACTAGTAATAACACTAGCATGTACACTATCATTTACACTAGTATGTACACTGTCATGTACACTAGTATGTACACTATCATGTACACTAGTATGTACACTGTCATGTACACTAGTATGTACACTATCATTTACACTAGTATGTACACTGTCATGTACACTAGTATGTACACTATCATGTACACTAGTATGTACACTATTATGTACACTAGTATGTACATTATCATGTACACTAGTATGTACACTGTCATGTACACTAGTAGGTACACTATCATGTACACTAGTATGTACACTTTTATGTACACTAGTATGTACACTATCATGTACACTAGTATGTACACTGTCATGTACACTAGTATGTACACTGTCATTTACACTAGTATGTACACTGTCATGTACACTAGTATGTACACTATCATGTACACTAGTATGTACACTATTATGTACACTAGTATGTACATTATCATGTACACTAGTATGTACACTGTCATGTACACTAGCATGTACACTGTCATGTACACTAGTATGTACATTATCATGTACACTAGTATGTACACTATTATGTACACTATCATGTACTCTAGTATGTACAATATCATGTACACTAGTATGTACTCTATGCACATGTGCAATATCATGTACACTAGAAATAACACTATCATGTATACTAGTATGTACACTATCATGTATAATATTATGTGCAATACCTAGTACAATATCAAATACAATAATACAAGATGATGTACACTATTATGTATAATATCATGTATAATATGATGTACACTATCATGTACACTATCATGTACACTATCATGTATACTATCATGTACAATTATGATGTACACTATCATGTATACTATCATGTATACTATCATGTACAATTATGATGTACACTATCATGTACACTATCATGTATACTATCATGTACACTATCATGTACACTATCATGTACACTTATGATGTACACTATGATGTACACTATGATGTACACTATCATGTACACTATCATGTACACTATCATGTATACTATCATGTACAATTATGATGTACACTATCATGCACACTATCATGTATAATATCATATACAATATCATGTACAATTTTATGTACAATATCATGTACAATATCTGTACAATTTTATGTACAATATCATGTACAATATTATGTACAATATCATATACACTGTCATGTACACTATCATGTATACTATCAAGTATACTATCTTGTGCAATATTATGTACAATATCATATACAATATCATGTACAATATCAAGTACAATATTGTGTACAATATCATGCACAATATCATGTACAATTTTACACACAATATTATGTACTACCATAATGTCAGGTTCCCCGTCATTGGTATACACATAATGTCCTATTATTGCACCTTGCACAAAATTCTAGGCATCTAATTGGTTGAGTGCGGTCACATGGTAACCCCCTATTTTTCTATAGTGGGTCAGTAGATTTCATACAGTCACTAAAACAATATGGACTACAATTTCAATTCAAAGTTTAAATCACTTGCAAATAGTTCTTTAAGGCATTAGTAACAAACATAATAAGTAAATTAATATTTCTAAACTACCTTCAACGTCATGACGGCAAATTGCGCGAACATCTCAATGATATTGACGCTCCATTAAAATGGGTTAAATATCGGTGTTTGCCTTAAAAAAGATGCTCGATGCAATAAATCAGTTATTGGGTTTGATACTGACCCCCTACAGAAATATGTGGGGTCAGTAATATTTATAAGGGGCGAGGCAATATTGGGTTTGTTACTGACCCTCTATTGCCTCGCCCCCTATAAGTCTTACTGACCCCACATATTTCTGTAGGGGGGTCAGTAACAAACCCAATAACTAATAATGACAGGTCCCATAGCCACTGGTTCATATATTTTTAGAAAATGTTGAAACTTACCTCTCTGCAATAATATCTTCTTTCTATAACCTAAATGGGAGATAGAAGATATTGATGAAGATATCTTATCAATATGCTATACAGTTTTATTTTTCAATGGTTAAAAACTCAACAATTAGAATTTCAATAACTATACCTTGGAAACTTGACAATAACACAGTTAAGGCAGAATATGCTTATAAGAACGTAAACTGAAATGGAACCTTTTTGGAGTTATCCAATCAATAGTACTGAAAAAATACTTTGCAAATATAAATTAGGCTAGGGAAAACAAAAGTTTTCATCCCACACAGAAATGGTTTCAACATTTTCATAATCAGCGAGGTGCAATGAGTTACAGAAAAAAATCCCAAAGGATAGGAGGCTAGAAAACACAGTTTTTGGGAGTAAATAGTTGAGCCGAAGGCTCACAGGTGGTCTATTGGGATCACTCTTCGTCCATCGTCGTTAACTTTTACCTCGTTAAGACGATATGGCCTTCAATTTTCATCCGATATTTACCAAACTTTACCAGATTGTTAATATCAATGAAAGCTCAGACAAGTTCGAATACTAGCAAGATCGGACGGGTAACAGCGGAGTTATGGTCCTTGATTTAGTTAAAAATGCTATATTTTGCCTCGTTAAGACGATAGGGCCTTCATTTTTCATTGATCTTTACCAAACTTTACCAGATTGTCATCTCAAAGAAAGCTCAGACAAGTTCAAAAACCAGCCAGATCGGACCAGTAACAGCGGAGTTATAGCCTTTGAATTAGTTAAAAATGCTATATTTTGCCTCGTTAAGACGATAGGGCCTTTTTTTTTCATCCGATCTTTACCAAACTTTACCAGATTGTTAATATCAATTAAAGCTCGGACAAGTTCGAAAACCAGCAAGATCGGACGAGTAAGAGAGGAGTTATGGCCCTTGATTTAGTTAAAAATGCTATATTTTGTCTCGTTAAGACGATAGAGCCTTCATTTTTCATTTGATTTTTTTTTTCCATTTATTTATTTTTATTTATTTATTTATTTTCATCATTTTTTTGTTTTTTTTGTTTTATTGTTAAATTTTTTTTTTTATTAGCTCTACTGATCAGAGATCAGCAGAGCTTATGCCGTGGTGCGGCGTCCGTCGTCCGTCCGTCCGTCTGTCCGTAAACTTTTTTTTTGTAGCGACTTCTCCTCTGAAACTACTGAATGGATTTTCATGAAACTTTACAGAAATGTTGCCCATGAAGTCTAGTTGATCCTAGCAAAAATTCATGTTGATGTGAAATCCAAGATGGCCGCCAGATCTTAAAATAGGTTTTTAAAAAACAAGTTTGTAGCGACTTCTACATGAAAACTATAAGTGATATTGATATGGGACTTTTTCTAAAATGATCAGCATGACATGATGTTGGTCCTTGTCGAAAATCGTTTTGATTCGACGTTAAACATGGCTGCCAGCGGCCATCTTTGTTTACATAGTTATATAATGAAAACTTGTAGCAACTACTCCTCTCAAACTACTTGAAGGATTTTCATGAAACTTCACAGGAATGTTGCTCTTGATGTTTAATTGATCCTAGCAAAATTTCAGGTCGGCCGGAAATTCAAGATGGCCGCCACGGCTAAAAATAATTTTTCAAAATACAAGTTTGTAGCGACTACTTCTTGAAAACTATAAGTGATATTGATATGGGACTTTTTCTAAAATGATCAGCATGACATGATGTTGGTCCTGGTCAAAAATCGTTTTGATTCAACGTTAAACATGGCTGCCAGAGGCCATCTTTGTTTACATACGGTTATATAGTAAAAACTTGTAGCTACTACTCCTTTGAAACTACTTGACAGATTTTCATGAAACTTTACAGGAATATTGCTCTTAATGTCTAATTGATCCTAGCAAAATTTCAGATCGGCCAGAAATTCAAGATGGCCACCACAGCTAAAAATAGATTTTTAAAAAAGAAGTTTGTAGTGACTACGTCTTGAAAACTATAAGTGATATTGATATGGGACTTTTTGTAAAATGATCAGCATGACATGATGGTTATAAGAGTCAAACATTATTTTGATTCGACGTTAAACATGGCTGCCAGTGGCTATCTTTGTTTACATAGAGTTATATAATGAAAACTTGTAGCGACTACTCCTCTGAAACTACTTGACGGATTTTCATGAAACTTCACAGGAATGTTGCTCTTGATGTCTAATTGATCCTAGCAAAATTTCAGGTCGCCCGGAAATTCAAGATGGCTGCCATGGCTAAAAATAGATTTTCAAAATACAAGTTTGTAGCGACTACTACTTGAAAACTATAAGTGATATTGATATTGGACTTTTTGTAAAATGATCAGCATGACATGTTGGTCCTTGTCAAAAATTGTTTTGATTCAACGTTAAACATGGCTGCCAGCAGCCATCTTTGTTTACATAGAGTTATATAGTAAAAACTTGTAGCGACTAATCCTTTAAAAATACTTGGCAGATTTTCATGAAACTTAACAGGAATGTTGCTCTTAGTGTTTAATTGATCCTAGCAAAATTTTAGATCGGCCAGAAATTCAAGATGGCCGCCACAGCTAAAATTATATTTTTTAAAAAAGAAGTTTGTAGCGACTACGTCTTGAAAACTATAAGTGATATTGATATGGGACTTTTTGTAAAATGATCAGCATGACATGATGGTTATCAGAGTCAAACATTATTTTGATTCGACGTTAAACATGGCTGTCAGCGGCCATCTTTGTTTACATAGAGTTATATAATGAAAACTTGTAGCGACTATTCCTGTGAAACTACTTGACGGATTTTCATGAAACTTCACAGGAATGTTGCTCTTGATGTCTAATTGATACTAGCAAAATTTCAGGTCGACCGGAAATTCAAGATGGCCGCCACGGCTAAAAATAATTTTTCAAAAAACAAGTCTGTAGCGACTACTTCCTGAAATCAAAATCAATCAGTAGAGCTTCAAGGTCATTGACCTCATGTTTTAATTAAATTATTATTTATTTTTTTTAATCATTTTTATTAATTACTTCCCCCTTTTTTTTTTTTAAACGAAATTTAGACGAAACTTAGCAGGAAGCAGTGGTATGATTTCTAGTTGTGTCTATTGCGTTTTTTTCCGGTTTGTTGATTTTTGATGGAGTTACGGCCCCTTGACATTTTTACTTTAGATTTCTTGTCGGCGCTACATCTCCTAAACTCCTTGTTGGATTTTGACGAAATTTGGCAGGAAGCATCGGTAAGATGTCCAGTTGTGCATATCATGTTTTTGTTCTATTTCGCTGATTTTTGACGGAGTTATGGCCCTTTGATAATTTTACTTTAAATTTCTTGTCGGCGCTACTTCCCCTAAACGGCTTGTTGGATTTCTATGAAATTTGGCAGGGAGCCTCAGTATGATGTCTAGTTGTGCAAAATATGGTATATCAATGAAATCTTGCTCAGGTTCGAAAACCAGCCAGATCTTGTTAGTAACGACAGAGTTATGACCCTTGATTTGTTGAAAAATGCTATATTGTATTTTCCTTTGTTAAATCTGTAGCTACTTCATTTTTTATCTGATCTTTACCAAATTTGTTTATAATGTTAATATAAACCCCACACCCATTTTGATAAATCTCATTCATAGAAGAAAGTGGGACAAATTAAACAATACCCATGCCAGACTAGACACAGCAGACTTATTGCATGATTACAAGGTGAGCGATCTAGGACCATCCTGGCCCTCTTGTTTAATTACTACTTCATTTCTTCATCTTTCATCAGTTTTTGCGCACAATATGACCTATTTATGTGTCGACATGCCGTAAAACACTATTCATTAATTCTACCAAGTTTGTTCAAATGGTGACCCTGGGGTCAAATTTGGCCCCGTCCCGGGCGTCACAGTTTTACATAAATTTATATAGTAAAATATTTAAAAAATCTTCTCCGAAACTACAAGAGCCAGAGGTTTAATATTTTGCATTTACTATGAGCTTATGGTCCTTTACCAAGTTTATTCAAATGGTGACCCTGGAGTCACATTTGGCCCTGCCCCAATGGTCACACGTTTTACATAGACTTGTATAGAGAAACACTTAAAAAATCTTCTTCTCTGAAACCACAAGGTACACAGCTCTCATGTATTACATGTAGCCCTGGGGTCACATTTGGCCCTGCCCCAGGGGTTACACTCTAGCACCTTAATTTTGTATTTGGTCTTTACCAAACTTTGTCAGTGTCTTTATATCAATGTTGTTAACACAACAGAGGCCATATGCATATTTTAAACAATCTTAACCAAACTTGCACGGATTGTATATGACCATAAGATTTCGAAGAAGTCTGATAATGGGCCAGTAAGCTACCTATCCAGGAAGTTTCATGCCAATTTCTCGTTCGTAACTAAAGTTATTGAGCGGAAACAAAACCTAGAACTATCACCACTTAAATTTTAAGTAAAATAAAGGGCCATAATTATGTAATAAATTAAGCAATCAACAATGGGTGGTGCAGAGGGACATAAGGTCATCAGTTGTTATGTTTATATGAAGTTTGGGAACAACCCATTTAAAAGTGTTTGAGGAAGCATGTGTTATGCGAAGGGACGGGACGGGACGGGACTCGACGTGAAGGGAGAAAAATGTGTTGCGCGACTGGACTTTGTGAAAGCAGGGTATTAATAAAGCATTACACCGTTATACTGACTGAAGGGAATTTGCTTCTGTGATTGGATACACCAGCAAAATAGGTCACAAAAGGAAAGATTGTACATCCAAAAAGTCTCACAAGTATACCTGTGCTAGAACAGACGGACAGATGGACGGACAATGCCACAACATAATACGTCCCTACAGGCACATAAAAAAAGTGTCCTGCGAAACACTGGAGCAACTTTGCTAATATTATGACATTTATCAACACATAAGAGTATTTCCGGCTACTTAATTTGTTTTCCAGTTACAAAACTTACTTTAAGCAGAGTATAAGAAACAGCTTATTCATAGTAAACTCATTCTTTCACAGGGATCATTGATACGAAAGTATGTTACCTAGACACCATGTAAAACCCACTGTATTTCTGAAACGTTCGTGCCATTTTTAACTTTGAATGGCGTTAAATCTAATAACAGTCTGCTATAAACGGAGGTGGTTTTATTATTTTCCTAATCCTTTTATTTCACTAACCACAGTACAATATTTTTTTGCCTGAACCATATATACCAGTGTATCTGTAAACTGTTACACTTAATTTGTATCAAAAGAGAAACAAGAGGCCCAAGAGGGCCTGTGGACGCTCTACTTGCTAAAGATAAAGCTTATGTATGAGGGGCCATAATTCTTTCCAAAATCATTCAACCAGAACATGGCGATGATATATGCAACTAGGCTTGGTACTGATTATCCCTTCCAAGTTTCGCTGAAATCCTGTCTGAGGTTCAGGAGAACTAGTCTGTACAAAGTAAGTGTATTAAAACCTTTAAGGGGTCATAACTCTGCCAAATTTCATTCAACCAGAACACGGCAATGATAGGTGCAACTAGGCTTGGTACTTATCATTCCTGCCAAGATTCGCTGAAATCCAGTCAAAGGTTCAGGAGAACTAGTCTGGACAAAGATTGTGTATTAAAACCCTTAAAGGGCCATTAACTCTGCCAAAAATCATTCAACCTGAATATGGCGATATTATGCACAACTAGGATTGATACTGATCATCCTTGTCAAGTTTCGTTGAAATCCAGTTCAGGAGAACTAGCCTGGAAAACGTTTGTCTATCAAAAACCTTTAAAGGGCCACAACACCGCCAAAAACCTGTAAACCGGAATGCCAAGATTCGCTGAAATCTGGCCAGGAGTTCAGAAGAGACTAATCTGGACAAAGTTTGTGTATTAAAACCTTTAAAGGACCATAACTCTGTCAAAAATCATTCAACCGGAATATGGCGATGATATGCAAAACTAGACTTGGTGCAGATCATCCCTGCAAAGTTTCGATGAAATCTGGCAAGGGGTTCTGGATAACTAGTCCAGACAATGTTTGTGTATTAAAACCTTTAAAGGGCCACAACTCTGCATCCAAAATCATTCAACCGGAACATGGTGACGATATGTACAACATTTACTAGGCTTGGTACTGATCATTCCAGCAAAGTTCCACTGAAATCCGGCCAAATGAAGGTCCTTTCGTCTTAATGAGGCCAAAATATAGCATATTTCAGAAAATCAAGGGCCATAAATAACTCTGGTGCAAACGGTCCAATCTGGCACATTTTCGAACTCGTCCGAGCTTTCATTGATATTAACAATCTGGTAAGTTTATATGTAAAAAAGATAAGAAATATGTAAAATAAATAAATAAAAAACCGAGTTTCGAATGAGGGGGTTGGGGTGGGGGTGGGGTTGGTTAACGTAGCTATATGTGAAAGAATTGCCCAAAACAACACAGAAATATGTAAAAAAAAAGGTTTTGGGTTGGTGGGGTGGGGGGAGGGAGCCCATGCCCCAATATGGGTGAAGTATGAATAAGATTAATAATGCTATAAGAAATCGCGAACCAAAATTTGGGTGATATAAGAAATTATTTTAAGAGATATATATATACAACAGCTTACACACAAACCTTTATCTGCCTTTAGAAGACAAAATTACTTACGCAACCCTTTACAACATACTATAAGGAAACCAATTCCCAAATTTAGTTGAGCTAGGACAAGAAATGTAACAGAGCTTACACTCAAAATTTCATGTGAAATAAGACAAATGTTAAGGGCTATTAGAATTTGGGTTCCATAGAAGCCCAGGGGTTTCAGGAACCAAAATTACTTCTGCAGCCCTTAAGATAATGCTATAAGGAAGCCCATGTTCAAATTTGGTTGTGCTAGGATAAGGAATGTAAGAGACAGAGACTTGTAAACACAGCTTCTACGCAAAGCTTGATGTGGGACGCCGACGGGAGTACATAAGCTCTCTTATTCTTCGAATAGTCGAGATAAAAAATAGGTGAAGTCAGTAATAGTGAACTACTTTATATATGGTGATCATGATGTAACATGAAGTTTTAAGACTAGGGCCAATAATATCTTAGAAAAAGAAGAAAAAGAGCTAAACATGACCGTTCCCTGAACAAACATTAAGTTTGTTTATTAACAGAAATAAACGTAGTAAAAGGTGAAAAAATTATCAAAATCGGATTATAAACAAAAATGATATGACCATTGAAGGTTGTTCTAAAATGGATACGGGAGCTGCCATTTTGTGAACTATGATTTAATAGTTCCAAATTACCATGCATACATGGAATACTGTTAAATATCATTTAAAGCAAAGAAAATCACTGCAAATGAATGCAAACATCCTTTACTGGTCAAATAAAGCATCAATGCCATTTAGTATACATATTTTTCATACATTTGCTGTATTGTTTTCCTATAAATCAGTAAATTTTCATATTTATAAATATTCCATATATGATCATTTAGAACTATGATGTCATAGCTTTCCAAATGGCCGCATCCATGACCGTTTCAATGAAGCCTTCAAATGATTATATCTTCTTTTCTTTATCATCCGATTTCGATAATTCTTTCACCCTTTTCCAAGTTTTCCAGAACTCTCAATAATAAAGATTGTTTGACTGTGCTTTTTATATATATGTATTATAGGCGTTCTGTTGTAATTTTCGTCTCACTCTGTTTCGCCTCAAATTACAACAGAAACGCCTATAATACATATATATAATAAATCACCATGAAATGGTGATTTACTTGATTTATTAAAACTTTTTTAAAATAGGGGTAGTGAAGAACACAAGTTTAATTTTTTTTATAAGTTATCAAAATATAATTTAAACCTTAATACGTCTAAATCTGAGACACTCAGCGTTATACGACTTTAACCTCCAATAATCGTTCATTTTTCTAATTGAAGCTGCACCGCAACCAACACACACTTGATATTTTGCAGAAGTGCCTTTTTTACATACTAGACACGGTAATGCATGACTTGTTTTTAATCTATATTTATGCAAACTGCAATAATTAGAATCTTTTGTTGGCTTATTTTTACATGGATTATGTAATCCAATTTTAAGAAATTTACAAACATTGATTTCCATTGTCTATTTTTTATATAATTATTTTTATATTAAATAATATTTTTTTTAAATATATAACAAATAAAGGAAATGGAAAAAACCGAAGAGACTATAAGAAATTTAATACGCCTGTTTGATACAGGTTAATAGATAAACAAATACTATCTAATGGTATAAATGCATTAAAACCTCTTAAAGAAGTTCCAAAAGAAACTTCAAAAGAGGTTAAATCTCAAACATTAGAAAATTTACTCAAGAGACGACGTGCTAAGAAACAACGTAAATGAGAAAAGCAGAAATATGATAAATTACAAGATGAGCAAAATCAGAAATATGCTAAATCACGAGACAATGTTATAAATGAATTGAAAGAGCTTAATGCTAGAAAATCTAAAGAAGAATTAAAACTGGTTGACAAACCAATGTGTGGCTATTTTAAAGCATACGAGATATCTGCCGAGAAATACAAAGACCCTCAAAAACTATTCCGTGATAAGAAATCCATTATCACAAAACAAATAAGCAAAGAGCTGGCAAAGATGAATGGATTAAAGTTTCAATTAGGTCTCACTGTAAATTTATTTAAAGATGATGGTGATACCAAAAAATACACCACAGCAGTATTACACAGCGAACAAAATGCAATTTTAACCTCTGAAAAAATAAATGAGTTGTACGATAAATCATCTGCTTATATACAAGAGAGCCTTGAAAGATTTACAAACACAGCATCAGGATTGGAGATTGATTACTGTGTTACGTTTTACTTAAATTTTGCAAAGTATGAACCATTAAAAGGTTCTTCATATATTCCTTTGTCTAAAGCAGTATCTGATAAAAAAGCAATAATTAATGTTAATAATGAAGATAATAAGTGCTTGGAAGTGGCATTGGTTTCTGCTTTGTGGCCTAATAAAAATAATCCAACTAGGATATCTAGTTATAACAAACACATGGGTAAGTTGAATATGGATGGTATTGACTTTCCCACTCCAATTTCACAAATTTCAAAAGTAGAAAAACAAAACAACCTTGCTATTAATGTTTATGGATGCACAGGAAAAAGGGTATCTGTATTTCCATATAGAATATCAGAGCAACCGCAAGAAATGGAAAAAATTAACTTGCTTTTAATTTCTGAAGACGTTGAGGTTGATTTAGAAAATAAAGATGAAGATGATCCAAATAATGAAGAAGGAATTATAGATGACAATTATAACCCTGATGATTATCCCAACGAACCAAAAACAATAACAACAAAATATCACTATTGCTGGATTAAAAATCTAAATAGATTACTTTATGATCAAAACAAATATCACGGTAAAACTTATTTCTGCGATCGTTGTCTTTACGGCTTTTCAAGAGAAGATCTACTTACCAAACACAGAGAAGACTGTGAGGGTATCAATAAAAATTCTTGCAGAATAGAAATGCCAAAAAAAGGTAAAAATCACACACAATTTAAAAATCATCAAAATCAGATGCCTGTGCCTTATGCAATATATGCTGATTTTGAGAGTATAATCAAACCGCAATTAATCAAATTTGGAAAGAAATCTGAAATTCAAAATGTACACGAAGCTTGTAGTTTTGGATACACAGTTGTCAGATATGATGGCAAAGCTGAAGAACCTGTTATTTACAGAGGTGAAGATGCTGTTGAAAAGTTTTTAAATCACTTAGAATGTGAGAAGAGCAACATTAATAAAATATTTGCTCACCCAAAACCATTAATCATGACGCAGCAAAATGAGGAAGATCATGAAAAAGCAACACATTGCTGGATATGTGTGGATGAAATAAAAAATGATAAAAACGGTAAAGTAAGAGACCACTGTCATTTTACAGGAGAATACAGAGGTGCAGCACATAAAAACTGCAATCTAAAACTAAAAATAAAACCAAATAAAACAATCATTCCTGTTATATTTCACAACCTCAAAGGATATGATAGTCATCTCATCATGCAAAAAATACATAAAATGACAGGTAATATTACATGCATTCCAAACAACGCTGAAAAGTATATTTCATTTAGTGCCGGACAACTTAGATTCTTGGATAGTTTTCAGTTTATGGCTTCGTCTTTGGAAAAATTGGTTAAAGCAACAGACAAATCTGATTTCAAAATTACCAAAAATCAGTTCGGGGAACAAACAGATTTACTTTTAAGAAAAGGTGTTTATCCATACGAATATATGGACAGTATGGAAAAATTTAAGGAAACGCAATTACCGCCTATAGAAAAGTTTTACAGTAGTCTCTCAGATGAAAGTATAAGTCCCGAAGATTACGAATACGCTCAAAAAATATGGAAAGAGTTTAACTGTAAAACTCTTGGAGACTATCATGATTTATATCTAAAAACTGATGTAACTCTGTTAGCAGATGTGTTTCAAACTTTTAGAAAAACATGTATGAGTGCATACAAACTTGATGCTTTACATTACTATACAGCACCTGGATTATCTTGGGATGCTTTACTTAAACATTCAAAAATAGATTTAGAACTTTTGAGAGACATTGACATGCACTTATTCATAGAAAAAGGAATGCGAGGTGGCATAAGTATGGTATCAAAACGATATGCCAAAGCAAACAATCCACATGTAGTTGATTATAACCCTAACGAGGAAAACAACTTTTTAATGTATTTTGATGCAAATAATCTTTATGGATGGGCAATGAGTCAGCCACTTCCATATTCTGGCTTTGTTTGGAAAACCAAAAACAAGAGTGGAAAATTTTCTAAACCAAAACCTGGTAAAGGACAAATGCTTGAAGTTGATTTGGAATATCCTAAAGAACTTCATGAAGCTCACAATGACTATCCGCTTGCACCGGAAAGATTAGCAGTGGAAAAAGAATGGTTGTCTGAATACCAAAAAGATCTGTTAGAAAATAATAGCATGATAAATACAGAACAACTAGTCCCCAATCTTAGGGACAAAGAAAAATATGTGATACATTACAAAAACCTGCAACTGTATTTATCTTTAGGCATGAAACTAAAGAAAGTACACAGAGTATTAGAATTTAATGAAAAACCATGGATGGCATCATACATAATTTTAAACACAGAACTTAGGAAAAAAGCTAAATCACAATTTGAAAAAGATTTTTACAAGCTTATGAATAACTCAGTATTTGGAAAAACAATGGAAAATTTAAGAAAGCGAACTGACATAAAATTAGTAAGAACTGACGGCTCTGAAAATGAAAAGATAAGAAAAATAATAGCTAAACCCAACTTTAACAGGCGTATAAAATTTTCAGATGAATTATCAGCAATACATGTAAACAAAACAAAATTAACAGTAAACAAACCAATCTATGTTGGGATGTCAGTGTTGGATTTATCAAAGTACATGATGTATGATTGGTACTATAATACTCTAAAGAAAAGATATGGGGATAAATGTAGTTTATTATACACAGACACTGACAGCCTACTGGTAGACATCAGAACAGATGATGCATACAAAGATATGGTTGAAATGAAAGATGAATATGACTTAAGTGATTATCCTCAAAATCATCCAATGCACGATGATACAAACAAAAAAGTATTGGGTAAAATGAAAGACGAATGTGCTGGTGTTGCTATAGCCGAATATGTTGGATTAAGACCCAAACTATATTCTGTTTTGAGAGCGGATGAGCAGGTTATTGAAAAAGTAATAAATAAAAGGAAAGATGAGTGTCCTGGTGTTTCTATAGTTGAGTATATTGAATCAAGACCTGAACTATATTCTAAAGCGGATGAGCTAAGATCCGGACTATCTTCTATTTTGAAAGCGAATGAGGAGATTATTAAAAAAGCAAGAGGTAAAATGAAAGATGAATGTGCTGGTGTTCCTACAGTTGAGGATATTGGATTAAGATCCAAACAAGATTCTATTTTGAAAGTGAATAAGCAGATTATTAAGAAAGCAAAGGGTGTAAGAAAATATGTAACCGAAAAACAAACAAACTTTGAGAACTACAAGGATGCATTGTTTAACAAGAAAAAATACACTCATAAAATGAATATGATACGATCAATAAAGCATCAGATATTTGGCGTAACAGTAAAGAAATCTACATTATCACCATTTTACTCAAAAAGATATATACGAGAAGATGGAATTACAACTGATGCACATGGTTTCTATAAAAACTTATGAATTTGGGTATCAGCCGGAACAATAAGTAATTCTTCTTTGACAAATCCTCTCTGTGGCGCTGGTAATTTCAAATAATAAACTCTTATACCTTGCGTCACCATATAACTTTTAATCTTGTGAATATCTACACTCCACATTGGATCAGTTGCTCTGCGTCTTCCACCTTCTTGTTCCCCGGGTTGATATAAATATCTTACACTGGCATTCATACAGATAGGATCTTCTTTTAATGTTTTTGTTTCAACAGGAGGGGGCTTTTTTGTCTCCGCATTTATGGCTTTAACAACTTCTGGTAATCTCTTTACCCATTCTCTATTACGTTTTTGTGAATCTATTTCCTTAGCATACTGATAGCCGAACAATCTTTCCACTAAAGCTTGGTCTCTGTGTATTTCTGTTCTGCCCCGTCTGATATTTACTTTGTGTTTTGCCATCAACTGCGATACTGCACCCATAAATTCTCTGCCTGGATCCACTTGTAATAACTTTGGATATTTCAAATGTCGACTGTATATTTTCTCAAATGCTTTGGCAACTTCTTTGCTATCCTTGGAAGTCAGTGGCTCCGCTTCTTTGTATCTACTTGCAATATCAACCACAGTCAATGCATATTTATATGTCTTGCGTCCACGACCAAAGCCAAAAGTATCATGCGGTAAAAATAACAAATCAGCTTGATGCACTCCATTCTTAGCAGAAACATCAAACCTGGGTCTAATTATTTTTTTTGGTGCGGGTAAATAAATCTGCCACACAGCTTGTTTCTTTAAAAATTCTAATGCCTTTTTTTCACTAACACCAGCCTCTTTTGCCAATCTTTTAACTGCTGAGTAACCTTTCCAAAATCCTTTTGGGCTGTAATAAATCTTTTCCATTTTTTTTACTAAAGATTAAACTTTATATAACTATAAAGAACAAGAGGTCAATGACCTTGAAGCTCTACTGATTGATTTTGATTTCAGGAAGTAGTGACTACAAACTTGATTTTTGAAAAACTATTTTTAGCCGTGGCGGCCATCTTGAATTTCCGGCCGACCTGAAATTTTGCTAGGATCAATTAGACATCAAGAGCAACATTTCTGTGAAGTTTCATAAAAATCCGTCAAGTACTTTCAGAGGAGTAGTCGCTACAAGTTTTCATTATATAACTCTATGTAAACAAAGATGGCCACTGGCAGCCATGTTTAACGTCGAATCAAAATAATGTTCAACTCGGATAACCATCATGTCATGCTGATCATTTTAGAAAAAGTCCCATATCAATATCTCTTATAGTTTTCAAGAAGTCGTCGCTACAATCTTATTTTTTTTAAATCTATTTTTAGCCGTGGCGGCCATCTTGATTTTCTGGCTGACCTGAAATTTTGCTAGGATCAATAAGACATCAAGAGCAACATTCCTGTGAAGTTTTATGAAAATCCGTAAAGTAGTTTCAGAGGAGTAATCGCTACAAGTTTTCATTATATAACTCTATGTAAACAAAGATGGCCACTGGCAGCCATTTTAACGTCGAATCAAAACGATTTTCGACAAGGACCAACATCATGTCATGCTGATCATATTAGAAAAAGTCCCATATCAATATCTCTTATAGTTTTCAAGAAGTAGTCGCTACAAACTTATTTTTTAAAAATCTATTTTTAGCCTTGGCGGCCATCTTGAATTTTCGGCCGACCTGAAATTTTGCTAGGATCAATTAGACATCAAGAGCAACATTCGTGTGAAGTTTCATGAAAATCCGTCAAGTAGTTTCAGAGGAGTAGTCGCTACAAGTTTTCATTATATAACTCTATGTAAACAAAGATGGCCGCTGGCAGCCATGTTTAACGTCGAATCAAAACGATTTTCGACAAGGACCAACATCATGTCTTTAGAAAAAGTCCCATATCAATATCACTTATAGTTTTCAAGAGGTAGTCGCTATAAACTTGTATTTTGAAAATCTATTTTCAGCCATGGCGGCCATCTTGAATTTCCGGCCGACCTGAAATTTTGCTAGAATCAATAAGACATCAAGAGCAACATTTCTGTGAAGTTTCATGAAAATCCGTCAAGTAGTTTCAGAGGAGTAGTCGCTACAAGTTTTCATTATATAACTCTATGTAAACAAAGATGGCCACTGGCAGCCATGTTTAATGTCGAATCAAAATAATGTTCGATTCGGATAACCATCATGTCATGCTGATCATTTTAGAAAAAGTCCCATATCAATATCACTTATAATATTCAAGAAGTAGTTGCTACAAACATATTTTTTAAAAATCTATTTTTAACTGTGGCAGCCATCTTGAATTTCTGGCCGATCTGAAATTTTGCTAGGATCAATTAGACATTCAGAGCAACATTCCTGTAAAGTTTCATGAAAATCCGCCTAGTAGTTTCAGAGGAGTAGTCGCTACAAGTTTTTACTATATAACTCTATGTAAACAAAGATGGCCGCTGGCAGCCACGTTTAACGTCGAATCAAAACGATTTTTGATAAGGACCAACATCATGTCATGCTGATCATTTTAGAAAAAGTCCCATATCAATATCACTTATAGTTTTCAAGAAGTAGTCGCTACAAACTTGTATTTTGAATTATTTTTTTTAGCCGTGGCGGCCATCTTGAATTTCCGGCCGACCTGAAATTTTGCTAGGATCATTTAGACATCAAGAGCAACATTCCTGTGAAGTTTCATGAAAATCCGTCAAGTAGTTTCAGAGGAGTAGTCGCTACAAGTTTTCATTATATAACTCTATGTAAACAAAGATGGCCGCTGGCAGCCATGTTTAACGTCGAATCAAACCGATTTTCGACAAGGACCAACATCATGTCATGCTGATCATTTAAGAAAAAGTCCCATATCAATATCACCTATAGTTTTCAAGAAGTAGTCGCTACAAACTTGAATTTAAAAAATCTATTTTTAGCTTTGGCGGCCATCTTGGATTTCACATCAACATGAATTTTTGCTAGGATCAACTAGACTTCATGGGCAACATTTCTGTAAAGTTTTATGAATATCCATCCAGTAGTTTCAGAGGAGTAGTCGCTACAAATAAAAGTTAACGGACGGACAGACGGACGGACAGACGGACGGACGGACGACGGACGCCGCACCACGGCATAAGCTCTGCTGATCTCTGATCAGTAGAGCTAAAAAATGGAAATCACAACTGCACGATTTGATGAACTGCTCGAAGAGCAATATCAAAATAGCACAAAGAAATGGACAGACTTGGAAGTAAATAAAATATACACTATTACAGATACGAAAATAGTAGATACTGAATATGGTCCATCCATGGTATTGACATTATTAGACAATGGTGAAGTATGGGCGCCTGGTCATCTCAAAGATAAATTAGAGAAGAGTGCTAAACCACCATATTATATGCGACCACTTGGATTAAAACCATGTAAGAACAACAAAAAAAATAGGTATCATGCATATGACTTAGTCTTTCCAAAGTAAACATACTTAAGTCATTCCAAATCTAAAGTAATTATAGTTTTAAACTATTTTTTTTATGAACTCAATTTATACGCCACAAATCCAGTTGCAGCCATGCCCACCACAATAAACGTAATTTCTCTATTCTGTTGATCAGGAGATGGTGTATAAAAATCACTCAACTTGGGCTCCGGTTCCAAAAGCAAATGTTTACCAGTTATGTAATAATACTGCTTCATAGCTTGGTCTATATCATCAAAAGTCTGCTCTGCATGATGCTCCTTTTGCAGTTGCTTGTTAATAAAATATAATCTCTCTGTTCTTTTTTTATTCCACTCCGCTTGTGCTGCGTTTAATTGTTCCACTGCTTTGTCATGCCTTTGTCTTTCCTCATCTGAATGACTTCCCATTTTTGAAAAGAAATAATTTGAACCGCTAAACGCTAATGCATTTGTTAATGCGCCACCTATCATCATTGCTACTGCACTTGCCATTTTTTTATATATATATTTTTTTAAATTATTTCATAATATCCGCAGGAATAATACCTTGCTTAATCAACATATCCCTCGTAGCCATTGCTAACATTATATCCACAGACAGCATCCCAAAATCTGTCATATTAAAATCCACTTTAGGTGCTGGTCTTTTTAGTAGTTTTCTGCCAATCTCAGAATATCCAACAGTTAGAAGTGTTTCCACTCCTGCATGATACATCATATTTACAATTTGTTTTCCGTCAATACTTGCTGCCATTTTTTATGATTATTTTTTTTAAATAAATTATTAAAAATCAAACGGGTCTTTTGGTGCAACACGAACAGCAACAGGTTGCACAGGTTGCGTAGCAGATTTTTTGTTATAAGTATACAAACCCAACCCAGCAATACCTAATAAAACCA
The DNA here is from genome assembly GCA_037043455.1 of Cyrtodaria siliqua. Lineage (NCBI taxonomy): Eukaryota > Metazoa > Mollusca > Bivalvia > Adapedonta > Hiatellidae > Cyrtodaria > Cyrtodaria siliqua. The sequence continues at coordinate 220,596 of JAWPHD010001395.1, read as the reverse complement.
GACACGGTGAAATATAATTTTTGTATACGTTTATTTTGATTTCTGGTTCCTCTTCATCTATTGTTATTTTTGTTATTTGATTTGCAGCATCTTGCTTTGCATCATCTTGCTTTGCATCTTGAAGCAAACGCTTTGCCTTTCTTGCCGCTGCTCCTTTTTTCCCAGCCTCTATTCGCTTTGGATTTTTTACTTTTTGTTGTTCAACCTCAACAGGTTGTGTAACAACAGGTATAACTTCACTCTCTTGGTTCTCCATTTATATTATCTATATTTTTATTTTTATTAAAATCAATATGTCTAACAGTTGTCAGTATTGCTGTAAATGGCGCTAAGCACATTCCATACCTATAATACAACTCACAACAAGCACTTGTCAAAGCATGATTAATAAATGGGTCTTCCTCCAAATCTTCTATCAGCTTTGGTGGATTGGTTACATTAAAATATGTTGATACTCCCATCACACACAAGTTAATAAAAGAATTGCCTAAAGTCTTGGTCATACTTGCCCCAAGCCTTGCTTCATATCTGCAGTAAAGTTTGTTAATTTCATCCGGGGGCATTCTATCTATATTTGTGAGTTGTATGTCTTTACCCAAATATTGACGACTACCGCCGCCAGCCACTATGGCTGATAATCTTTCTTTTTTTGTTTCTTGTTGCTTTGATTCATCACGTTCTGTGAAACCTTCTGATATATCTTGTAATAGTTCTTCCGCATTCATTTTTATATTAATAATTTTATTTTTTATCTTGAAATAAACATAAAACATAAAACAACCAGCCGCGATATTCATGCAACTAGTAATTGTTAGTATTGTTAATAGCATTGTTATTAACATTGCTATTTTTTTTATTAGCATTGTTAATTTGCTGCGAGCATTGCTATTAGCACTGCTACTTTACTATGAGCAATGCTATAAGCATTACTATATTTTCTGATATTTTCATTATATTTTCATGTCAGTATTGCTATTAACATTGCTACTTTGCTGTTAGTATTACTATTAGCAACAGTTATAAAAAAAGTAATTATTCAACCCAATAACCAGTTGGTTGGTCAGTCCTCAAAATTAACTTGGAATATTTAGTCTTAGCTAAAGCTTTTCTTATTCTGGTTCTCTCTTCCAGCGTCGGAATAACATCATTCTCTCTCAAGCAATTTTCATAACTATCTCTGTCCTTAGTGTAAAACATACACAACCATTTTGCTTGCTCCCTCAAATCTTTCAATACAGAATTATATCTCTGTGAAATAACCCACACTGATTGTTTGGTGTGGCGACCAGAGAATGCCAACTCTGATAACATATCTTTTTTCTTTGTTAATTCTTTTGTGGCTGAGCAATCATCAATGATGTATAGTGTGGGCTTGCCAGCATATTGTTTGAAAAATAAACGCAACAGTTCTTGCAGCATTTCTTTACCGTTGCTTACAGGATTGACAATTGTTATTTTTTTATCTTTCGGGTGTCTTACATCTCCTATCCAGGATCTATTTTTATAAGCCTCGTTCCACTCTACGGTTGGACACAATATAATTATATGTTCAAAAACTCCAACATACTCTTTTTCAAGTATGTCAAGAACAAACTCTGTTTTACCGCAGCCTGTCTGACCACAGATAATGGCACTGTGTGGATATTTAGGATATTTTTGTTGTAAACTAGTATCCTGCTTCTTTGAATCTTCCGTCTTCGAAATTGATTTGCGCATCTTGTATTATATATATATAAATATTTAAAGGTTGATTTGCATCTGCTTTTTTATTTATTAATATTGTTATGCCTTCACTGCCGTTTTCTATTCTTCTTCCACTGCCGTGTAATAAATTGTCATCACATGTTCTAAGGTCAAGCCACAAAGCATATGATTTTGTCAGATAAGTCTCAAGAGAAACATTGGTAAAGTATAAGTCTCTTGCTACTATTTCTGTCTCTTTGTTTCTTTTTGAGGTCAAGGCAAAATATTTGTTGATTTCATCCCAATGTTGATATGCCTTCATGCCCTGACTATACAACTGATTTGGTACTCCCTCTATTGTCATTTCAACCTTTTCAATCTTTGGGTTGTAATAGGTTTCCGTGTCTGTTCTTTCTGGGTCTTCAAACAGCATTAGAATACCTTTCATGCTCCGTGCTGGTACATCAATGTTGATGTTCCAAAGGGTTTAAGATTTGTTTGCTATTATTTTTCTATGTCGCAAGATACGATCATACATAAATGACATCTTACCATTGGTTTGCTGTCTTATTTGTCTGGCTAATTCAACATCACTAACCGTATCAAATTCCAAGCAGATATTTTTTATTACATAAGATGCATCAGCATCACTGCTTTTGATAACTTTGTTATAATCGTTAAACGTTAATTCATATTCTAACCTATCACCAAGCCCCGCTTGATAAAATGGCATATGACTTTCTAACATTTCAAAGTCCAGTGGAATACAAAATCTATTTCCATAAGCTGCTGCTATAGTTTCATCTTTGGTGTCTGAGGAAGCATCTCCCGCACCAACTCTATGTTTTAGCATGTTTGCTTTACAATACCTTGGTAAGCTATGTTTACTCGTTCAGTAGGGCTTTTCCATAAATCTACATAACAATGATATATATCACTGTCATCTATTGACATGACTTCATTGCCACTTATTCTTATTGTAATTTTTTTCACAATTGTTCTACCCAGATTTTGAAATAGAGTAGCGTTGGCGTCTGTTCTGCTTTTAAGTTCTATTTCAAAGGCAAGACGAGCAGTACGTGGAACTATCACATCATTAGTACTTAGATTTGGAAATCTCACAAGCAGTTGCTGGTTTTGGTCTATTGTTGATGGATTATTAGTTATTACTACACTTGTGCGGATGCCTTTGGCACCATGAGGTTCTCTTAGTTTTCTACGAGGGCTGAGTTTGTTTCCGTAAGCCGACATTGTTTTTATTTTTTAAATATATTTTTTAAAATTAAATAAAATAAACAATGGCTGAGGGTGGATTTGAAAATCCTACGTTCGATCCAGATGTTGAAGATATGACTGAAGAAGACTTGGATAAATTACTTTAAGACGAATTTATACAACCTGGCTCAGAATTTCAGAGACAAATTGTAAATGAAAATAACCATATTGATCAGCTTCAAGGGGAAGATAAAACAGAAGAACAACTAACACAAAAAAAGTTGTTAGTAGATCAATTTTTTACTGAAGTTAATGCTGAGATCAGCGGAATTGATTATAAAGATGATTTCAGAGCGGCTGAGGACGAAAACGGTAGAACAATGTTATATGCAGTCCAGTTGGGAACAGATGATGTTCCACTTACCTATTATAAGGGAAATAATCCAAACGAACCAATCAAGTTTTATGCGCTGGACACTCTACTTAGAAAACATGGCATTGACTTCATAAAAAATAATTTAAAAATATATGATTATTTAGCTCCACGTGAAAGAAAGGCTCAGGGTAGGGCAGAATTTGCAGCTTTGACAAAAACAAAAAATACCCTCACAAAAGCAGGAGAAGATATACAAATGCAAACTTTTTCAACAACTGAAGATGTACAAAATACAGTAGATGCTGTAAATATAATTGAGAGTGATTTGAGTAATATAATAGATGAAACTCATCCTAAAACTGCTGTTCAACCAGAAGATCTAACACTGCGAGAGATACGAGGTTTAGATAAGAGATTGCAAAGCTTTCGCGGAGAACTTACTAATAATCTCTCAAACCTCACTGAGCTTGATAAAGACATAACAAAAGAAAAACAAAAATTAGAACAGGTTAGCACCCCCGGGCAGGAGGATAAGTTTCAACAAAAGCGTATACGTGACAGAATAAAAAACTTAGAAGATGAAAGAAGTGCACGACTTGAAGCGGCAAGTGAAAACAAAGAAGCATTACGCAGTCAAATAAACAGGATAAAAGAAACTATAAATAAGGTGTTAAAAGAAGACACAACATTGGGTGAGAGTATCAAAACCTTGTTTAGGGAGCAAGGTATTACTATTGTTAGTATTTTAACTGTATTTGGTATGATTATTGGGGAATTAGTTAAGGCCATTATTCCTACAACGGGAGGAGGGACTGCGCCAACTCCAACTCCAAAGCCTGATCCATCAAGTGTAAAAGATTGGATAAACAAGAGGCCCAAGAGGGCCTGTGAACGCTCTACTGGCTGTTATACCATTGATGAATCGAGTCGTACTACATGGTGTCTAGAGTGTACACAAGGTTTTTCAAGTATTTGACCTAGTGACCTAGTTTTTGACCCCATGGGACCCATTTTCGAACTTGACCAAAATATAATTAAGACAACATTTCGACAAAGTTTCATCAAGATCGGGTCAGAAATATGGCCTCTAGAGTGAACACAAGGTTTTTCAAGTATTTGACCTAGTGACCTAGTTTTTGACCCTGTGTGACCCATTTTCGAACTTTAGCAAGCTATAATTGAGACAAATGTTCTGACAAAATTGCATCAAGATCGGGTCAAAAATATGGCCTCTAGAGTGTACACACGGTTTTTCCAAAGTTTGACCTAGTGACCTAGTTTTTAACACCATGTGACCCATTATTTTTGAACTTGACCAAGATATAATTAAGACAAACATTTTGACAAAGTTTCATCAAGATTGGGTCAGAAATACGGCTTCTAGAGTGTACACAAGGTTTTTCAAGTATTTGACCTAGTGACCTAGTTTTTAACCCCATGTGACCCATTTTCAAACTTGACCAAGATATAATTAAGACAAACATTCTGACAAAGTTGCATCAAGCTCGGGTCAAAAATATGGCCTCTAGAGTGTACACAAGGTTTTTTCAATATTTGACCTAGTGACCTAGTTTTTAACTTCATGTGACCCATTTCCGAACTTGATCAAGATATTATTAAGATAAACAATTTGACAAAGTTTCATCAAGACTGGGTAACAAATATGACCTCTAGAGTGTACACAAGTTTTTTCAAGTATTTGACCTAGTGACCTAGTTTTCGACCCCACATGACCCATTTTTGAACTTGACCAAGATTTCATTGAGACAAACATTCTGACAAAGTTTCATGATGATTGCATCAGAAATGTGGCCTCTAGAGTATACACAAGAAAAGTTAACGGACGACGGACGACGGAAAACGGACAACACACCATCCCATAAGATAAAAACAAACTTTACCGAGCTGTTATTGACATTAACAATCTGGTAAAGTTTGGTAAAGATCGAATGAAAAAAAATATGGCGTCTAGAGTGTACACAAGGTTTTTCAAGTATTTGACCTAGTGACCTAGTTTTTGACCCCATGGGACCCATTTTCGAACTTGACCAAAATATAAATAAGACAACATTTCGACCAAGTTTCATCAAGATCGGGTCAGAAATATGGCCTCTAGAGTGTACACACGGTTTTTCCAATATTTGACCTAGTGACCTAGTTTTTAACTTCATGTGACCCATTTCCGAACTTGATCAAGATATAATTAAGATAAACAATTTGACAAAGTTTCATCAAGATTGGGTAACAAATATGACCTCTAGAGTGTACACAAGTTTTTTCAAGTATTTGACCTAGTGACCTAGTTTTTGACCCCACATGACCCATTTTTGAACTTGACCGAGATTTCATTTAGACAAACATTCTGACAAAGTTTCATCAAGATCGGGTCAAAAATATGGCCTCTAGAGTGTACACACGGTTTTTCCAAAGTTTGACCTAGTGACCTAGTTTTTAACACCATGTGACCCATTTTTGAACTTGACCAAGATAAAATTAAGACAAACATTTTGACAAAGTTTCATCAAGATTGGATCAGAAATACGGCTTCTAGAGTGTACACAAGGTTTTTCAAGTATTTGACCTAGTGACCTAGTTTTTAACCCCATGTGACCCATTTTCAAACTTGACCAAGATATAATTAAGACAAACATTCTGACAAAGTTGCATCAAGCTCGGGTCTAAAATATGGCCTCTAGAGTGTACACAAGGTTTTTCCAATATTTGACCTAGTGACCTAGTTTTTGACCCCACATGACCCATTTTCGAACTTGACCGAGATTTCATTGAGACAAACAGTCTGACAAAGTTTCATGATGATTGCATCAGAAATGTGGCCTCTAGAGTGTACACAAGCAAAAGTTAACGGACGGACGGACAACACACCATCCCATAAGCTCTGCTGGCCCTTGGCCAGTAGAGCTAAAAAACAACTATTTAATCTTGGTAAACTTCTTGCCAACCTAGCTGGTAAAGCTGCTGCAGCACTTCCAGGAGTTATTGGTGCAATAGTATCATGGCTTTTATCTGCAACAGTTAATGTTATTAATTGGCTTGGTAACAATCTATGGGCTTTGCTTGTGTTTGTTTCCGGGTTGTTGTATGTGGCAGCCAAAGAGTGGTTTAGTAAATCTCGTAGATAAGTAACAGCAAGACCTATTACTATGGTACCAACAATTATAGTTGTTTTGTTATCTTCGTGTTCAATCGCTATTTTTTGTATTTCTGGTGGGTTATGTTCCACAGTTTTATGTATTGATTTATCAGAATGTTCCGGTAAAAATTTCTTTGTTGTGGTGCCTTGAAAAGGTTGAATATTTTTTGGTGGCACTGGTTTTACATTTACATCATTATTCAATCCTAATGCTTGTGCATCGGTTGCTATTACAATTTCATTATTGTAGTCTTGTATTATTCCGATTCTTAATTCCATGTCACTCGGAGACATGTACAATCCACTTCCATAGACAAAATTTACTTTACTTCTTGCATATTTTAAGGTGTTTTCATATCTTGAAATTTGACTGGGCAAGTCGATGGGGCTATTTATTGCATCCTCTACATTTGCCAGAAATTGTTTTTGAGCATCAAATGCCGTTCCAGTTCCAAGTATATCTGTTCTTGATTGTGAGCCAAGGATTGCCCAGCAGTATGTTCTTATGCTGTCATTGATTCTTTCTACTCTAGCTCTTGTAAATCCAAATGAACAATCTAGTATAAAAGTAGACCAACTATTGTCAGCCTCAGATCCTTGTGCAATGTAATCAATATGATATGTTTTATCACTCTCATAGACTGTGAAACTCATCGTTTTCTTATCGTATACAGTATTTACCAAAGGATGATAACCAATATTTGTCCAGTAATTATAAATTGTTCCTAGACCATTATTATAGCTTTGTTTCAGTCTCCAGTCTGAATTTAAGTGAACGTTAAACTCCTTGCATATTCTTTCGTATGCGTTTCGGTTATATGTGTTATTAAACGCATTCCAATTTGAGTCTTGCGGCATTGCTACACTCATCTCAAATAATATTCTTCTGACTTGGTAATAGACATGAAATCGAAATAACGAACCAACCAGGGCATCAGCTTTTAGATGGTTATTGAAATCAATGCCACATCCAGTTGTCGCACACCAAATAGCAAAATTCCAACTGATTTTGCCAAAATAACATCCAATCTGTTCCCCAGCGTTGGACCATAGCATCTGATTTGACGTATGGGAGTTTGTATTTTTCAAAGACATTTGGAAATGATGCTTCAAAGTCTTTACCGTTTGATGTAATGACTATGTTTTGATTTATTATATCTATCACTTTCTTGCTAAAAGTATTTGAATAGTGAGCATCCGGGTTATATTTGAATTCTTTAGAAATCATTTTTATTTGTGTTTTTATATATATAAATTAAAAAAATGTTTCATACAATTTCAAACATAGACAACTCTATTAATTTACAGCAGTATATCGATAACAGAGATGGAACTAAGCGCGTTGGATTAAAAAGTTTTACATACACTATCGGTTGGTATAATATTAATGGTGAAATCGTAAAGACAAGAAACCCAGCTAAAATAGAACATTTACCAGATGGACTCTACAACTTTAAAGACTTAATAAGAGGTTTTAAAATTCTAAATGAAAAGATTACCCTGAACATTATTGTCCAAAGTGCTACAGCCTTTTTAGATACGCCAATAGAGACACGAATGTCAAGCGGTCTTTCAAAAATGCTGGGATTCGAGGACAGAAAATGGTTAAAAGGTATTCGTTTCGGAAATTACCCAATTGATTTAGCTCCTTATAAACAGCTATATGTTCATCTGAAACAAGTTAATACAAGTAGTAATTATTTCAATGGTGCACCAAGCACTATTATCGATAAATGGAAATTTGCCATTATAATGTCACTTTTTAAGAAAGGAAACTTAAACTTAGCCTCAAATTACAGACCAATAGCGTTGTTAAGTTGTATTGGTAAATTAATGGAAAGGGTTGTTTATAAACACTTGTATAATTTTTTCATTGAAAATAATCTTATTTATAAGTTGTAGTCCGGCTTTTTAAAAGGCCATTCTACTGTTTATCAACTGATTGATATGTATCACCAAATTTGTCAAGGTATTGATGCTAACCAATTCACATGTATAATTTTCTGTGATGTGTCGAAGGCATTTGATCGTGTATGGACCAAAGGCCTACTTTTTAAACTCAGACAAAATGGCATTAATGGCAATATGCTAAAATGGATCGAAAGTTATTTAACAGAACGCACTCAAAAGGTATTTATCAGTTCAAGTTACTCGAACATTAAAGGGACATCTGCTGGTGTCCCTCAAGGGTCAGTATTGGGTCCATTATTGTTTCTTAAATATATCAACGACATTGCTGACAATCTTCTTAGTATAACTCGTATTTTTGCAGATGATACATCTCTTGCAAGTACTTCGTCTAATATTGCAGATCTTGAGGGAATATTAAATCACGATCTTAATATTATATTTGCTTGGTCTAAACAGTGGCTTGTTGATTTTATAATCCAACTAAAACTGAAGCTATTATTTTTACTCTCAGAAGACATATACAACAACCTTCGTTGATTTTTAATAATATGCCAGTTAATTTTGTTGAACACCATAAACACTTGGGTTTAACGTTTAGTCATGACGGTAAATGGCACGAACATATTACCAATATTACTACGTCAGCCTGTAAAATATTAGGAATGATGCGGAAAATAAAGTTTTTAATCAATCGTAAAGCTTTAAACCAAATATATTTATCGTTTTTGAGACCAATACTTGAATATGCTTCTGTTATTTGGGACGGCTGCACACAATACGAAAAAGACACTTTAGAAAAAATTCAACATGAAGCAGCTCGCATCGTCACTGGATTAACACGATCAACGTCTATTCGTAATTTATATACCGAAATTGGGTGGTTATCATTAGAAGATAGAAGAAAATACCAAAAATTAATAATTGCTTATAATGTTAAAGCTGGTTATTTGCCCGATTTTTTTTCAAACTTATTCCCTGACATAGTTGGCAGAGTTGCCCCTTACAACTTAAGAAATTCAAATGATTACGTATCTATTCATACGAGAACGCAGCTATTTAGTAATTCGTTTATTCCCTCGTGTATATCGTTATGGAATACAATACCTGAACATATACGAAATGCAGACTCTCTTTCTGCTTTTAAAACTCTTATTACAAATCAATACTTTAATCCGCCCAAAATACCTATTTTTTATTTTTCCGGAATTCGTAGATTGTCTGTATATCATGCACGGATAAGAAACAAATGCAGTAACCTGAAATATGATTTGTTTATAAACAAAATCAAAGAAAACGCAACCTGTGAGAAGTGTTGGCATGAAAACGAGGACGCCGAACATTATTTTATGCAATGTCCGTTTTATTTAAATGAACGACTTCGTCTTTTTCATGCTACCCGTCAATTTCACCCGCTCAGCGTTCGTGTATTTTTATTTGGAAAAGATAGTTATACAGATAAAGATAATAGCACTATTTTTAATCATGTTCAAATATACATTAAAGATACTAAACGATTTGATAACGACTAGACATGATATACACTGTTATGTGACAACAGCTCGGGGCAGGATCCTACAACCACAGCATCATCACTCATTCCTTCTTGTTTAGTTTTTCCTAGAACTTTATTCTACTTACTCCTCTCCTTTTTTCTTTTTCTTTCGTTCATCGAAAAATGTATTTGAATATTTTATGTTAATTGTATTGCCATCTTGTTAGCTGTTAATTACAATATTGTTGGGACAGGCCTTTATTAATGTTGGAAGAACTTGTGGCCCAACCCTTTTGCTTGTTTATAGAAGAAAAGCAATAAAATATGTTTAAAGTAAAAGTATTATAGGTGTTGTACCTGTAGTAAATAAGCAGTTTGGAGATATAGTATATACAAGTTTTTATCCTGAATATCACTGTCTTACAAATGATGCAATTACTGAATTGAAAATAGAAGTCAGAGATGAGTATGGCAACAAGATAAATAATCACGGTTTGCCTATGAGTTGTGTTTTAGAAATTATTTAAAAAATATATTTTTATAAAAAAAACAATGAGTATATTTGGACCAACAAGACCTAAAAAAACAACAGCAGACTTGGAGGCTTTGATAGATATTGTTTCAGATTTACATAGACAAGTTTTGCCTTTTGTTGACCAGTTTAATCATTTGAGAGATAGAGTTGATAATCTTAAATATGGAATTATAACAATATTTGCGGAGGCTAAGGGCCCACTTGTGTTGAATAGAATACTCTCATTTGGTAATGGTGGAGCAGAAACAAATGTGGGGCATGTAATGACACGCCGTGGACGGATTATGGGAATAGGTTTAGCATGTGAACGATTAGTTGGTGACGTATCTGTAATAGTTTCTGTCAATGGTGTTGAACAACCAAATTATGGCATAACGCTTCACGTCATCCCACGCAATCATGATAACTTTGATAAACCTTTAGAGATTGGTGCTGGTTCTGTTGTTAACTTTGTATGCAAGGTTGCTAAGGCTACCGCTGTAAATACGGTGGCATCATTATTAATTGAATTAATTTAATTTTTTATTTATTAATAAAAAAATGAAGCAACCAACAGCACCAAGTATATATCCTGAGTTGCCAGTGGAAAACGGACAAAATTATAGATTACAAAAGATTTCAGAAATTGAAAATAAGTTAATTACAGAACAAGATATACGTCAGTCACTTTATAAAAAATATAAACGTGGTATTAATATTACAGATGGAATTGACACTACCTTGATATCTGCAGGTGTTATTATGGCTGGGATTGGATTTGTTGTTCCAGTTTTGTTACCTTTAGAAATAGCAGCAATAGTATGTGGAGCTACAGGTGTTTGTATTAATTTTATCAGACGCAAGCTTAATGCAAAAGCTCAAAAACATCATGAAATAAAAACTTTGGCAGAGGCTAAGTTAAATAGTATAAAGCAGTTAATATCAAAAGCGTTGAGTGATGCACAAATATCTGATCAAGAGTTTAAGATGATTTTAGATGAGTTGGATAAATATTATAGTTTAAAACAGGACACCAAACAAAAAAAGGCTGAAATAAGTGAAGTTCAAAAAAAATAACTAGTGGAGCAGGGAAGAAAGGAAGCAATGGCAACCTTGCAAAAAAGTCTAAAAAGTGTGTGATTTATTGTTTTAGTAGTGTGTTTGAGTATGATCCACCACCTTTGTATTCAAGGTCAGAAAATTGTTACTTGAATGTAATTTTGATAACAAATCGACAAATTTGTTTTGTATTAAAGAAACATTTTATAATTTTGATAACTATAAAAAAAAATTAAACTTGCAATCTTCACTACCCCTATTTTAAAAAAGTTTTAATAAATCAAGTAAAATCACCATTTCATGGTGATTTATTATATATATGTATTATAGGCGTTTTCTGTTGTAATTTGAGGCGAAACAGAGTGAGACGAAAATTACAACAGAACGCCTATAATACATATATTTTTTTTTCTCTTCAAATAATTATTGGTCAAAGGGAGACAAACACTAAGATATTAACACTTACTTTGTCAAAAAATCTTGATAGTTTCACAGCATTTGTAGAACCGGGTGCTAAATATTTCACTTGTTGGGAATCCTGTAAAGAAAAAATGAGTTTAATATTAAATTATCAAATAATAAGAACAAATTTGAGGGCGCGCTATCGCAAATACCCACGTTTTCTTCACACATGTCAATTCCCTTTAACCCTGTATCCATTTTAAATGTAATTTTTTTATTGTTCTTTGATACTCAGACCAGAAATAGTACTATTTATGCTTTTCTTTAACATGTATGACACTGTAAATGAATACAAAATGTTTAAGGTATTTGTGTATTTGAACTTTTGACCCCTATCCCATGGTGACCCTGGAGCAAATTATACTGATATTCCAAAATCATTACATTTTATTGAGAAAGAAAAGTAGATATTTGGCCCAATTTACCTTTATCAACCCCTGGGCAGACATACAAGTTTGAAATAATAAAATCATTTGATATGTTGTTTATCTTTCATAGACGATTGCATCAAGCAAGTTATGTGCAAAAATCAGGAAAAACTACAGTGTAAATGAATTTTTAGTGTATCTGACCGTTTGACACCCCTTTCCCTGGGCCCCACGGGTGACATAGGTGGGAACAAATTACACAGTATAATCCCATAAACATAGCATTCCATTTGAGACATAATTACAAAAAGAATAGTTTGAAAAAGATTGTATGAAAAATGAAGGCACTATCGTCTTAACAAGGCAAAATATAACATTTTTAACTAAATCAAGGGCCATAGTTCCGCTGTTACTGGTCCGATATGGCTGCTTTTCGAATTTTTCTAAGCTTTTATTGATATTAACAGTCTGGTTATGTTTGGTAAAGATCAGATGAAAAATGAAGGCCCTATCATCTTAACGAGGCAAAATATAGCATTTTTAACTAAATCAAGGGCCACAACTCCGCTGTTACTGGTCCGATCTGGCTGGTTTTTGAACTTGTCCGAGCTTTCATTGATAGTAACAATCTGGTAAAGTTTGGTAAAATCGAATGAAAACTGAAGGCCCTATCGTCTTAACGAGGCAAAATATAGCATTTTTAACTAAATCAAGGGCCATAACTCCGCTGTTACTGGTCCGATCTGGCTGGTTTACGATCTTGTCCAAGCTTACATTGATATTAACAATCTGATACAACTCGTCATCCCATAAGCTCTGCTGGCCTTCAGCCAGTAGAGCTAACAAGAGGGCTATGATGGCCTTATAGCGTTCACCTGAGTATTGGCCCATTGTTGAACTTCTCCGAAATCTTATGGTCATATAAAATCTGCGCAAATTTGGTTAAGATTGCTCAAGAAATGTGGCCTCTGTCGTGTTATCAAGATTGACTAGAACTATCACTTAAGGTGATTAATACCCCCGCAACACCACTTTCAATTGCAAGCATAGCATATAAAGAGACAAATTTGACTCATTTAACCTCTGATTTTAGTTTCATATAGATTGAATAATAAAATAATAAACAATGGAATTTTTGGAAATTTTTAACAATGAAAGGCCCATAACTCCAGCATTAGTAGTGGGATAATAATAACAAGAGCTGTCGGAGAACAGCGCAGCTCGACTATTCGATTTTTCAGAGAATAATACATTTATAGCTAGTATATACCATCAGAAAACAAGGCTACAACAATGTGGGGTGGGGTTGGGAGCACAACATAACTATGTGTAAGAATTGACCAAAACTACACAGAAATGTGTAAAAACAAGAGGTCAATGACCTTGAAGCTCTACTGATTGATTTTGATTTCAGGAAGTAGTCGCTACAGACTTGTTTTTTGAAAAAATATTTTTAGCCGTGGCGGCCATCTTGAATTTCCGGCCGACCTGAAATTTTGCTAGGATCAATTAGACATCAAGAGCAACATTCCTGTGAAGTTTCATGAAAATCCGTCAAGTAGTTTCACAGGAATAGTCGCTACAAGTTTTCATTATATAACTCTATGTAAACAAAGATGGCCGCTGACAGCCATGTTTAACGTCGAATCAAAATAATGTTTGACTCTGATAACCATCATGTCATGCTGATCATTTTACAAAAAGTCCCATATCAATATCACTTATAGTTTTCAAGAAGTAGTCGCTACAAACTTAGTATTTTGTAAATCTATTTTTAGCCATGGTGGCCATCTTGAATTTCTGGGAGATCTGAAATTTTTTTAGGATCAATAAGACATCAAGAGTAACATTCCTGTGAAGTTTCATGAAAATCCGCCAAGTAGTTTCAGAGGAGTAGTCGCTACAAGTTTTTACTATATAACTCTATGTAGACAAAGATGGCCGCTGGCAGCCATGTTTAACGTTGAATCAAAACGATTTTTGACAAGGATCAACATCATGTCATGCTGATCATTTTAGAAAAAGTCCCATATCAATATCACTTATAGGGGGGGTGGGCGGGGAGTGGGGCAACATATATGTGTAGGCTAATAAAGGAAAATATTCACTCGGACAAATTGCAACAAAAACAGTATTTATACTGAACGAAAGTACATTATCTACCTAACCAAACTTGCAAACTGTGTTCCTTGGCAAAACAAAAATACTGACACTTCAAAAAATGAAAAAATCCGATTTTATAATTTCAAAATTATGGACGGTATAGCTCAGCATAGTGAAGCTCAGCATAGTGAGTACTCTTCATACGAAGGGTACAATGACGTCATCAATTACGTCAACATTTAATGGCTGCGCTCAGTTATAACTCAATAACAACTGTTTGAAAGTGCCATTATCGATCAAATATTCGATCAAATATTCGAGGTAAGTAACGATTATGTTTATTTTACACGAATTCCATGAAGTTTGATTGTTTTAACGTCTTGTACGTCTGCACAATTGTTGATGAACGTTGTTTCATGGTGAAATTTGAGGTAAGGTTGAATATCGTATAAACATGCATATTTTGAGCTATTAAGGCGTCTGCGAGAGTTAAACAATGTTGTAAACAAATAGCAATGTTCAAAATATAGCTAATAAGCAAAATAACACTTATTTAAAAAAACAACGTGTTTCGAGAAGGCTCTATTCGTTCATCATTTTTTTCTAAGTATGGAAGCCCATTTTTGCCATAATTCTCAATAACGTTTTAACTGACTACCAAAACAGAAGCTTGTTAAATGACTGAATTCACAAGTTTTGACAAGAAACACTATGTTTAGAATACATTTTGATTGTTTTTAATATTATTGAATGTTTATGTGTGTTATTAACATCATAATATTACTGTAAAATCATTTAGATCTATATAATTAAATGCAGTCGTTCTTATATTGCAGGCAGTTGCTGAATATTGCGCAGATGTACTCCACATAACCAACCATACATCTCCTTGTCACCAACAGAAATGCATAATTATCATACGGTATGTGTCATGATTTTGCTAATTTTATGAGATGTCTATATATGGCACATTAACAATACAAATAGACATGAGCCAGTCAGAGTAGAAGTTATAAATAATAAAAAAAAAAATGTTGACGCCATATTGACGTTGTCATGGATAGTTCACAGTTTTATTATATATATTGCCCAGATGATTTATTAAACGAAACCAGTTGACATACTCATGTTTTTGGGATTTTGTTTTTTACAATGACACATTAATGACACATGTGCTCTCACACCATTATTTTTACTACAATCCTTATAGACCAAAGCAGCACAATGCAATACTTGCACACAATGATATAATAATGATACATGTTATTAACATTATATTATAATGGTAAAATCATCTTAAGGGCCTGGGTAATTGAACATAATTATTGTTCTATTTCAGTTGCTGAGTAAGATGGCAGTGTACTAGTCCTCTACACAACCAACCATACATACCATGAGACACCAGCAACAGTATCTCATCGTACGTGTCATGTACCAATCTTATATTAATTAACAATTTTGCAAAACAGACCATTGCAGCAAAATACAATAATAGTAGTATAATAATGATACATGTTATTAAATTATAATATTATTGTAAAATTATCTTGAGGACCTTGGTCATTGAATTTTTGTTGTATTTCAGTTGCTGAATATAGACCCAATGTATTAGTGTATTCTACACAACCAACGATGAACCATACATCTCATGGGATACCAGCAGCACTACAGAACTATAATATCGTACGTGACATGTACCTATCTAACCGAATATGGCACATAATGTATTGTTGGGCAAACAACAATCCCACTCATATATTTTTGATAATATTTTATAGACCAATGCATCACGATACATACTGGTATAGAATAAATACTTATAACCCATGCAAGTAACTGAAGAATGAACTCATGTTCTATACAAAATTAAGAATGTAGATGGTCGAAACTGTCTCAGTCAATTTCAGCCTTGTCAGCTGTGACAACACAGAACAGAAAACATTTTCGAGAAATAAACATACATTGTCTGCATCTGTCTGTGATGTACTGGTGTCCGGCATGACACTTTCCGCCTCCGGTGGATTTCAAGTTTCTAGAAGTATCAGTCAATCTGTGAATGTTGTTGCTACACATAATCATCACTATTCTAGAAATTACCCAAATTAAAATCTTACAATTGGACGTGATTATTCATTTCAGACGGATGACTGTGTATTCTGCAAGACACCTCTCAATGATCTTCTCTCAGTGAAGCTACGGGATAAAGGCATTAATAAAGCCAGTGTTGAGCGGCAATCAAACATACACGTTATTCCTGGACAGGAAGTTCACGGGGACTGCAGAAGAGACTATATCCATAAACGAAACACTACTAGCAATTCTAATATTAACAATAATGATAGTACTACTAAATGTTCCACAAGGTCATCGGGCGTATTTGACTTTAAAAATAAATGCATATTTTGTTCACAGGATGCTAAGGTTAACCATAGAAAACGGGGCTATGATGTTTGGCCAGTTAGAATACTTCCTTTTAAGAAGTCCACTGAGCGTGTATGTTCAGAAAGGAATGACCAGTGGGCCCATGACGTCTCGGGTAGGATCGCTAGCATAATTGATCTTCCAGCGGCTGATGCATTATACCATCAAACATGCAGTGTCAACTTCAGGACAAAGCGTCAGCTTCCTAAGGAGTTTGAAACAGATACCAGTCCTTGTAAAAAGCCAACAGAAAGCCCAGGAAGATCTGAAGCACCAGATACCACTGAAGCATTTAAAGATGTTGTGAGTTATATAGAAGAAAATGAGGGGTGTGTATTAACAATGTCTGGACTGATTCATTTGATGGAAGATACTTGTGGCGACCGTGCTTACTCATACAAACATATGAAAAACAGGTTAATTGACCATTTTGGAGATTCTATATCAATAACCACTTTCGGCAATACTGAAGCTAAGGTCACAATGAAACGAAAAGCATCAGAAATTATTCATAACTTCTCAAACGATACACAAGGGCTTTCTGAAAGCGAAAAAAGGAAAACAATTATAACTGCAGCAGCGAAGCTGATCAAGGCTGACATCAATTCAATTCAAGCAGAGACCAGCAAGAAATTCTACCCATCATTTTCTACTGTTTCGTCTACAAAAGAAAACAAGGAGTTCATCCCTGAAAGTTTACAGACATTGCTGACAGTATTATTGTGTGGGAATGATACCAGTGTTAAGTTAGCATCAATTGGTCAAGCAATAGTCCAGGCATGCAGACCAAAGAGCGTACTGGCACCTTTACAGATAGGCCTTGGTGTTCAGTTATATCATCACTTTGGTTCTGGGTACTTGGTGGATTTGCTTAATAGTATGGGGTTTAGTGCATCGTATTATGAGGTTCAACGATTCGAGTTAAATGCTGCAGCAACACTTAACACAACTATCCCATCTTATTTCCCTGGAAAATTCCTTCAGTTTGTAGCAGACAATGCGGACCATAACGTTCGTACACTTGATGGGCACGGAACATTCCATGGGATGGGAATTATAGCTTGTACATCACCCGGCTCCAACGTAAGCCTACCGATCCCTAGGGCAAACATCCAACTGAGTGAGTTGTCAGATATTGGAAAATTAACAATCAAATATTTCAAACACCCTGACAATCGAGTAACAGAGAAAATACATTTCCTTGACCTTGGGAAAAGCAATGAATTCAACCGCAGAGGACTTCGAAAATGGTCAGTTTGATTTAATCTCTAAGATAATTTGGCCTTTGAAAGAAACACGGCCAAGCTGGTCTGGATTTATGCAGATGTACAGCAAGCAGGAATCTGATCTGTACCCAGGCAAATCATCCGTTACGTTTTTACCGATGATAGACATGAGTCCCAGTGATATGTCGTGCATCAATTCTACCCTGCACTTCGTATGCGAGCAATCTAGCAGGTATGGAGTTACACCAGTCCTGACCTTTGATCAGTCGTTATTCCAGAAAGCTACACAAATTGTCACTATGTCTGATGGGTCGAGTCCACTGAAAAGTATCGTCCTCAGATTGGGAGCTTTTCACACTGAAATGAGTTTCCTTGGCTCTGTGGGCTTTATCATGTCGGGTTCCGGATTGCAGGACGTGCTTCAGACAATATATGCCCCAAATACAGTGACACATAGGATGTCTGGGAAAGCTGTATCACGCGCGATTAGAGGGCATTTTCTTGTTGATACGGCTCTACACGCAATTTTGCTGTCCAAGATATACCCAACTCTGTTACAGTCCAACAGTCATCACATTGGCAGAAGCAGTGTCGACGGAGAATACATACCTGATGATGGAATATCCACGTGTGATTCATGTCAGGGAGATGACATAACTGGACACGACACTGGATGCAGCACCACAGTAGTTCACCTGTTAGATGAAGCAAGTGATGCCGAACAACCTGGCGAGACATGCATTGAAGATTCTCTTTCAACAGGAGAAGCTCGACATGAATGCACCAGCAGCTCTGAATCTCATTTGGATGTAATGACCAACTTATCAGGGACGTATGACAAACTTGAAAAGAACATTATTTCCAGACATGAAGTGTGTCAAAATGAAAGTTTGACAGTGGTGTCGCAAAAAATCGTCGAACTTAAAGAAAGACTACAAAAACACAGAACAGCAGCATTATGGTTTCAGTACATGGAAATGATTGCAGTACTGCAGCAATTCATACGAGCAGAGAGAACTGGTGATTGGATTGGACATCTAAACGCTCTTAGAAAGATGTTACTGTATTTTGCTGCATCCGGACACCATCTTTATCTGAAATCTGCCTACGTCTACCTTAAGAATATGACGAGATTGGAACATGAGCATCTGGATGTGCACCGACAGTTCTTACAAGGAAACCACACTGTGAGAAGAACCGATAGGTACTGGGGAGGACTTTCTACCGATCTTATTATTGAACAGATATTGATGCGATCATTGAAGACATCTGGGGGACTTACGAGAGGAAGAGGCATGTCTGAGGCTCAACGAACTTTGTGGCTGTTATCCATGCCAGCATGTGCCGAAATGAATCACGCCATGCAAGATTTCAGTGACACGAGTTATGCTACCAGCGAGCAACACCAAGATGCTTCATTATCACGCCATAATAGGGATAGCTATGATGCGAAACAAGTGGTTCAGTTCTTGCAAGCCCGATCTCCATTTGAAGAAGCAGATACATCTTTACGAAACATCGAAACTGGTGTTACAGCGGATAAACGAGTCAATGTTGATTCGGCTTTTGACATAGGGAAGAACATTATTCATAACATGGTTGGACGACCCGTAGATGAATACGTACACAAAAGGAAAGATCAAGCAGTACCACTAAGTGACAATAACTCTATCAAGATAAACGATGAAACAGTTAGCATTGATCCTCAACCACTTTTTCAACGTTTAATTACAGTGGCTGATAGGTGTGATGAAGATATTTCGACCATATTCAAGTATGAGTTGAGCACCAACCCATCTTCATTATTCGAAAATACGGGTTTGCCTAGAGCTGCACAGAAATCTCAACTAGCAGATGCAATGTGAAAACTTGGAGATTGCGGCCCTGATCCAGAAATGCAAGCAGAGTCGGTGTCCTATGTGATGATGGGGGGTCATTGTTACAGAAGATTCCGTGGCAGAACAAGAGGCCCAAGAGGGCCTGTGAACGCTCTACTGGCTGTTATACCATTGATGAATCGAGTCGTACTACATGGTGTCTAGAGTGTACACAAGGTTTTTCAAGTATTTGATCTAGTGACCTAGTTTTTGACCCCATGGGACCCATTTTCGAACTTGACCAAAATATAATTAAGACAACATTTCGACAAAGTTTCATCAAGATCGGGTCAGAAATATGGCCTCTAGAGTGTACTAGTGACCTAGTTTTTGACCCTGTGTGACCCATTTTCAAACTTTAGCAAGCTATAATTGAGACAAATATTCTGACAAAATTGCATCAAGATCGGGTCAAAAATATGGCCTCTAGAGTGTACACATGGTTTTTCCAAAGTTAGACCTAGTGACCTAGTTTTTAACACCATGTGACCCATTTTTGAACTTGACCAAGATATAATTAAGACAAACATTTTGACAAAGAGTGTACACAAGGTTTTTCCAATATTTGACCTAGTGACCTAGTTTTTAACCCCATGTGACCCATTTTCAAACTTGACCAAGATATAATTAAGACAAACATTCTGACAAAGTTGCATCAAGCTTGGGTCAAAAATATGGCCTCTAGAGTGTACACAAGGTTTTTCCAATATTTGACCTAGTGACCTAGTTTTTAACTTCATGTGACCCATTTCCGAACTTGATCAAGATATAATTAAGATAAACAATTTGACAAAATTTCATCAAGATTGGGTAACAAATATGACCTCTAGAGTGTACACAAGTTTTTTCAAGTATTTGACCTAGTGACCTAGTTTTTGACCCCACATGACCCATTTTTGAACTTGACCGAGATTTCATAGAGACAAACATTCTGACAAAGTTTCATCAAGATCGGGTCAAAAATATGGCCTCTAGAGTGTACACACGGTTTTTCCAAAGTTTGACCTAGTGACCTAGTTTTTAACACCATGTAACCCATTTTTGAACTTGACCAAGATATAATTAAGACAAACATTTTGACAAAGTTTCATCAAGATTGGGTCAGAAATACGGCTTCTAGAGTGTACACAAGGTTTTTCAAGTATTTGACCTAGTGACCTAGTTTTTAACCCCATGTTACCCATTTTCAAACTTGACCAAGATATAATTAAGACAAACATTCTGACAAAGTTGCATCAAGCTCGGGTCAAAAATATGGCCTCTAGAGTTTTTCCAATATTTGACCTAGTGACCTAGTTTTTGACCCAACATGACCCATTTTCGAACTTGACAGAGATTTCATTGAGACAAACAATTAAGATAAACATTCTGACAAAGTTGCATCAAGCTATGGTCAAAAATATGGCCTCTAGAGTGTACACAAGGTTTTTCCAATATTTGACCTAGTGACCTAGTTTTTAACTTCATGTGACCCATTTTCGAACTTGATCAATATATAATTAAGATAAACATTTTGACAAAGTTTCATCAAGATTGGGTAACAAATATGACCTCTAGAGTGTACACAAGTTTTTTCAAGTATTTGACCTAGTGACCTAGTTTTTAACACCATGTGACCCATTTTTGAACTTGACCAAGATATATTTAAGACAAACATTTTGACAAAGTTTCATCAAGATTGGGTCAGAAATACAGCTTCTAGAGTGTACACAAGGTTTTTCAAGTATTTGACCTAGTGACCTAGTTTTTAACCCCATGTGACCCATTTTCAAACTTGACCAAGATATAATTAAGACAAACATTCTGACAAAGTTGCATCAAGCTCGGGTCAAAAATATGGCCTTTAGAGTGTACACAAGGTTTTTCCAATATTTGACCTAGTGACCTAGTTTTTGACCCCACATGACCCATTTTCGAACTTGACCGAGATTTCATTGAGACAAACAATTAAGATAAACATTCTGACAAAGTTGCATCAAGCTCGGGTCAAAAATATGGCCTCTAGAGTGTACACAAGGTTTTTCCAATATTTGACCTAGTGACCTAGTTTTTAACTTCATGTGACCCATTTTCAAACTTGACCAAGATATAATTAAGATAAACAATTTGAAAAAGTTTCATCAAGATTGGGTAACAAATATGACCTCTAGAGTGTACACAAGTTTTTTCAAGTATTTGACCTAGTGACCTAGTTTTTGACCCCACATGACCCATTTTTGAACTTGACCGAGATTTCATTAAGACAAACATTCTGACAAAGTTTCATCAAGATCAGGTCAAAAATATGGCCTCTAGAGTGTACACACGGTTTTTCCAAAGTTTGACCTAGTGACCTAGTTTTTAATACCATGTGACCCATTTTTGAACTTGACCAAGATATAATTAAGACAAACATTTTGACAAAGTTTCATCAAGATTGGGTCAGAAATACGGCTTCTAGAGTGTACACAAGGTTTTTCAAGTATTTGACCTAGTGACCTAGTTTTTAACCCCATGTGACCCATTTTCAAACTTGACCAAGATATAATTAAGACAAACATTCTGACAAAGTTGCATCAAGCACGGGTCAAAAATATGGCCTCTAGAGTGTACACAAGGTTTTTCCAATATTTGACCTAGTGACCTAGTTTTTGACCCCACATGACCCATTTTCGAACTTGACCGAGATTTCATTGAGACAAACATTCTGACAAAGTTTCATGATGATTGCATCAGAAATGTGGCCTCTAGAGTGTACACAAGCAAAAGTTAACGGACGGACGACGGACGGACGACGGACGACGGACGACGGAAGACGGACAACACACCATCCCATAAGCTCTGCTGGCCCCTGGCCAGTAGAGCTAAAAATGGCACATTTAGAACCATATGTGAACAATATTATCAGTACTTGGCCCAGAAGTATTCGAGCACAACAGTAGTGTTTGATGGCTACTCCAATGGACCATCCACCAAGAATATCACCCACGTTCGCCGAAATATGGGAATAGTAGGCACACCAGTGAGATTTACAAAACGACACACCCTTTCGATCAAGCAAAGATTCTTTCCTGAAAAACGTTGAAAACAAACAAAACTAGAGCATGCTGAAACCACTACGACGACTGTGATCGGAGAAGACACGGATCTGCTGGTCCTTCTGTGTTATCATGCGAAGGATTCAATGAAGATTTTCCTTAGGTCTGATACGAAGCAGACAAAATTAAAACCAAACAAGGTTTGGGACATTCAAAAAACACAGTCAATACTAACAAGGCCTGTTTGTGATCTGCTCCCATTTCTACACGCACTCACGGGGTGCAACACTACCTCAAGAATCCATGGAATCGGCAAAACCTCTGCACTGAAAATGCTTTGTACGAGTCTGCAACTACAAGAGGTGGGGACACTCTTCATGAAAAGTGAATCGAAACAAGAAGTAGTGCGCAATGGAGAATTAGCTCTGATATTGCTTCTGGATGAAAGTACGGATCAAAATCTTGACGTAATAAGATTCCAAAAGTTCACTGCGAAGGTTATGACGAACACATCGTGCGTTCAAGTTCATACACTACCACCGACATCTGCTGCAACAGCTTTCCATAGCCTTCGAGTGTATATTCAATCTCAAACATGGATTGGCAATACAAACCTGCAACCTGAAGAGTGGGGTTGGCAGTTGAAAAATGAGGTGTACAGTCCCATAAAAACTAACTTGCCTGTAGCACCAGCAAAACTGCTGAACGTTGTTCGATGTAATTGCAAAGCTAACTGTGACAGTAAACGATGCTCATGTCGGAAACACAGTCTGGAATGTTCGTTTGGATGTGGAGCCTGTTGTGGAATTAGTTGCACAAACTCCCACATGTCAGAATACGTTGAATGTACTTAGTATATTACATGCACTGTCGTTTTGTCCATTTTGTGGGATCTTTACCACATGATAATTTAAACGTGTATGTATTATTATGAATGTAATATAATAATATAATAACCAATATAATAATTGAGCCGCATCAAGCATAAAAGTTCCTTAAAGCATCTGCGTAAAGTGTCGTCCAGGATCAGCCAGCGCAGTCTAATCCGGGCCGACACTTTTCGCCTTCAGTGGATTTAGGTTTAGGATAGACCTTCTTGAAACAGAAAATCACATAAACGCGTAAAGTGTCATCCCGGATTAGACTGCGCAGGCTGATCCGGGACGACACTTGACGCAGAAACTTTAAGGACCTATTATGCTTGACGCAACTCAATATACTTAATCATTTTCACCTGAAGTACAAAAAATCTTGAAATGACCTTGACACTGACCTTTGACATTCTTCTAATGTTTAACACTGCCATTGTTATAGTCATTGCATTAACCAATAGAGGCACGAAGTTTAATTATAATGTGAAGATTTGTCTGTTTTATTTTCGATTTTTTTTTGTATATTCATAATAGTGGGTGGGGTAAGCAAGATTTCGTTTATCAGCCTAGTGTAAGAATTGACTAAAACAACACAGAAATATGTAAAAAAAAAAAAAAGGTGTGGAGGGGAGTGGGGGTTGGGGGTGGGGGAGGGGTGGTGGGAGGAGGAGGGAGCCTATGCCCCACTATGGGTGAAGTAATAAGATGCATA
This sequence comes from Cyrtodaria siliqua, assembly GCA_037043455.1. Classification (NCBI taxonomy): domain Eukaryota; kingdom Metazoa; phylum Mollusca; class Bivalvia; order Adapedonta; family Hiatellidae; genus Cyrtodaria; species Cyrtodaria siliqua. Next base: position 196,137 of record JAWPHD010001395.1, on the reverse strand, counting down.
ATGCTATAACAAATCCCAAACCAAAATTATAGATATATACATGCTTACATCCAAACCTAGATCTGCCTTTATTGTACATTTTATGGGCCATCACAATTTGGGTTCCATGGGAGCCTAGAATTTGCAGAAGACAAAATTACTTATCCAACCCTTTACAACATACTATAAGGAAACCAATTCCAAAATTTAGTTCAGCTAGGACAAGAAATGTAAGAGATATAGACCTGTAAACACAGCTTACACGCAAAATTTGATGTGAAACAGACATATTTTAAGGGCAATCAGAATTTGGGTTCCATGGGAGCCCAGGGGTTACAGGAACAAAAATTACTTAAGCAGCCCTTACGATAATGCTATAAGAAAGCTAATGGCCAAATTTGTTTGTGCTAGTGTAAGAATTGTAAGAGATATAGACTTGTAAACACAGCTTACACGCAAAATTTGGGTTCCATGGGAGCCCATGGCTTACAGGAACCAAAATTGCTTAGGCAGCCCTTAAGATAATGCTATAAGGAAGCCCATGAAAAAATTTGGTTGTGCTAGGATAAGAAATGTAAGAGATATAGACTAGTAAACACAGCTTTCACGCAAACCTTGATGTGGGACGTCGACGCCGGGGTGATTACATCAGTTCTCTTATTCTTCGAATAGTCGAGCTAATAATGGTATCAGGAACACAGCTGGCTGCACGCTTTCTAGACCTCAATAAGAGTTCTGCAACTATAATTATCTAATAATGGAACCATGAAAACAGCAGGCAGCAAGCTTTCTACACCATAAAAAAGAGTACTGTAACTATAATTACCTAAAAAAAGAGTACTGTAACTATAATTACCTAATAATTGAACCATGAACACAGCAGGCAGCAAGCTTTCTACACCTCAATAAGAGTACTGTAACTATAATTACATAATAATGGAACCATGAACACAGCAGGCAGCAAGCTTTCTACACCTCAATAAGAGTACTGTAACTATAATTACCTAATAATTGAACCATGAACACAGCAGGCAGCAAGCTTTCTACACCTCAATAAGAGTACTGTAACTATAATTACCTAATAATAGAACCATGAACACAGCAGGCAGCAAGCTTTCTACACCTCAATAAGAGTACTGTAACTATAATTACATAATAATGGAACCATGAACACAGCAGGCAGCAAGCTTTCTACACCTCAATAAGAGTACTGTAACTATAATTACCTAATAATTGAACCATGAACACAGCAGGCAGCAAGCTTTCTACACCTCAATAAGAGTACTGTAACTATAATTACCTAATAATAGAACCATGAACACAGCAGGCAGCAAGCTTTCTACACCTCAATAAGAGTACCGTAACTATAATTACCTAATAATGGAACCATGAACACAGCTGGCAGCAAGCTTTCTACACCTCAATAAGAGTACTGTAACTATAATTACCTAATAATGGAACCATGAACACAGCAGGCAGCAAGCTTTCTACACCTCAATAAGAGTACTGTAACTATAATTACCTAATAATGGAACCATGAACACAGCAGGCAGCAAGCTTTCTACACCTCAATAAGAGTACCGTAACTATAATTACCTAATAATGGAACCATGAACACAGCAGGCAGCAAGCTTTCTACACCTCAATAAGAGTACCGTAACTATAATTACCTAATAATGGAACCATGAACACAGCAGGCAGCAAGCTTTCTACACCTCAATAAGAGTACTGTAACTATAGTCATCTAATAATGGTATCTGAAACACAGCTGGCAGCAAGCTTCCTAGACCTCAATAAGAGTACTGTAACTATAATTATCTAATAATGGATTTTTACTAGATCAAACTGGTCTGCTCCAAACTCATCAGCCACAGAAGATGTTCTTGTTTTATTTTTGTCCCTCATGCCCTCGGCCTGGTCTGTTTTTGTCCCAATCACAAGCAGCGGGATCTGGTTCCCTGCAAACTGTTCTGGATCATAGTCACAGCTGAAATACATGTATTGTACACAGATGTCACTGTGGTAACTCAGAGTCCGTGGTATTAAAGGGACACATGGCAATCTTGATTATACCCATGTTTTTGAAAACAAGAAATCCGCGGATTCACGTCTCACCTAACGGGGGCTGGACTTAAAAATAAAAAGGTCAATGATGCTTAAATAAAAGTTTGTAAACATTTTAGTAACTAAAAACAATGGAGTTTGCAGTTTGCTGAGATGACATTTAAGTGCATTTGTTTAAAAACAAAATGCCATTCTATTAAAAATAAGATGCCCTTCTATTAAAAATAAGAGGCCCAAGAGGGCCTGTGGATGCTCTACTGGCTAAAACGGCTCTTATATCAAGGGTTGTCGACATAAAATTCCCATCAGTACTTCTTTTAAAACATTGCAAAAACAACAGGGATAGTATGATCTTAGATCGCTCACCTGGTAATCATGGGCAATAAGTCTGCTGTATCTAGTATGGCATGGGTATTTTTCAATTTGTCCCACTTTCTTCTATGAATGAAATTTTATAAAAATGGGTGGGGGTGTTTATATTAACATTCTAAAGAAATATGGTAAAGATCAGATAAAAAATGAAGTAACTACAGATTTAAAACAAAGGAAAATACAATATAGCATTTTTCAACAAATCAAGGGCCATAACTGTCGTTAATAAAAGATCTAGCTGGTTCTCAAACTTGTCCAAAAGTTCATTGATACACCGCGCTTTGCACAACTAGACATCATACCGAGGCAAAATGCCAGCCAAATTTTGTAGAAATCCAACAAGGTGTTTAGGAGGAGTAGCGCCGACAAGAAATTTAAAAATGTCAAGGGGCCATTACTCCATCAAAAATCAACGAACCAGAAAAAAACGAAATAGGCACAACTAGAAATCATACCAATGCTTCCTGCTAACACGGAGTTAACACAAAAAAAAATTTGTAAAAAAAGTAATTAAAAAATTATATATTAAATAAAATAAATGTAAAAAAAAAAAAAATATTCAAAAAAAATATTAAAAGAAATAAATGGAAAAAAAATATAAGTCTTTCAAAAATCATTCAACCAGAACATGGCAATGACAGGTGCAACTAGGCTTAATACTATCATTCTCGCCAAGATTCGCTGAAATCTGGCAAAGAGTTCAGAAGACACTAATCTGGACAAAGTTTGTGTGTTAAAACATTTAAAGGATCACAATTCTGCCAAAAATCATTCAACCAAAATATGGCGATGATATGCACAACTAGGCTTGATACTGATCATCCTTGTCAAGTTTCGTCTATATCTAGCCAGAGGTTCAGGAGAACTAGCCCCAAATTTCTTTGTGGTATCAAAATCCTTTAAAGGTGAAATATAGCGTGTCTTTTAAGCATATATTCTGAAATATATGTATATAATATACAATCTGTTCAAATATTACACTTATTGGTTGTCCCGTTTTGTCACAGTAGCCAATTATACATCATAGCGCAAACGCTCCGAGTTTCGCCCTTTTTGAAGACAGGTAAGTGTCATGAGACCTGTGACGTCATTGGTACTAAGCAATTAGCGGCTCCGCATTAAGTCTGCATTGTCTATGTAGGATTATGTTTTATGGTACGTGTTAAAAATGTTGTGTGCTGTTGCTTGTTGCATACAAAAGGACAATATAATGATATCAGTTTCTTTTGTGTTCTAAATCAGGTTAGTGATTAAGATTCGAAGTGTGGGTGGACCGCTGCCGACGAAAATCGCCCGTCTCGTCAAAAAAGTGGGAATCTTCAAAAGACACGCGAGTTTGTAAAAGCATTTTGAGTTGGATTCGTGTGAAGTCCATCCTTTTGTTTCTTTTTCGTTGAATTTGGAGGACAGACGGCCATGCCGATTAAAAAAACAGCGGTACCAACAATATTACAAAAATGAGAAGTGCCTTACCCGGCCGTCTCCGAGCAAGTTTTATTCGCCGATTGAGGAGTAAATTAATAAATGAGGTCACATAAAAGGTTTTGTTTTATTATCTTAGCACTTCATCGGGTATACGTATGCTAAATTGTAGAAAGGTTTATAGTCTTAAATCTTTATATACACCGTGATTGTTTAGCTGTTGAATTAAAAGCATGCGTCCTTATGTGAATCAGTCAAGAGCTGACGGCACTAATATAATGTAGCCGTCTTTATCAAAAGATTGCTAAAAAAGGTTCAGCATATAAATTGAAATGAATCCGGTGAAAGAATCACTGTGTCTTTGTTTCAATATATATTTTGTAGGTTTATTTTTTTTTAACTATATACCCTCTTCTGCCAATAGTGTTATAGATCTATATCTATTTATATATCGCCGTCCGTCTACATATATCGGTCTCTGGATTTTAAAAAAAATATGACAAAATACAAGGCTGAAAATTGTTAATGTTACTAGCTATAATACTAGTTCACTAATGTTTTATGGCAAAACAATAATGGCTCTTAGCTCAGGCAATAAGTAAAATAAGTGCCTTACAAGATATACTTTTTATATTACGGTAAATTAGTTGTTTCGATCTCTGCATGTACATAATGCATAATATGGTGCTCATAATACATTTGGCTATATTATTTAGATCATAGTATGTTTATCTCTTTGTGCGTGATAAACTAGTTTCTCATGCATCATATATCCGTCTTGTACAGTACGCGGCTCGCCGCAGCGGTATTACACATATCACGGAATTGCAATAAACAGGAAATGTGTCATAAAACTATGTTTCCCTAAATGGTGCGTGCTTTTGTCATATACCGACGTATGTACCCTAATTAGGCTGTATTTCAATAGGGCACCACAATAGTTAATTAGTCGGTGTGTGGTATATTGTTAGTTGGGGGCACGCGGAGAGCGTGTCATACTGCAAATCTAAATCTAATACGTGCTACTCCTCGAGTGTTTTGGTCACCAGGTGACGGGCACTTATGACATATTTATACTCCCTGGTACTATAGAAATTAGATGCTGTGTCATTTATTTATGTTGTTGTTATTTTTTTTTTTTTTTTTTATCAATTAATTGAAAAATAAACACGTACTAAATATATTTTTTCAATGTCTACTTTTCGGCAAAAATAAAGTCCTTATTATCTGACGCTCGTTTTAATGTAAAAGTATTAGACCATGTCTATGCATTCGGAATATACTGCATTTCGTGCTTACTGTACACTATTCAACTTTTATAATCGGTCACCCGGGTTTTTGAAAATCACACGAATACTAAAAACTGGAAATCACCGAAACACATACCAATATTTTATTAAGTTTATCAGCAATAACCCCAGGGTCACCATTTGAACAAAATTGGTAAAGGACCATAAGCTTATAGCAACAGCAAAATATTAAACCTCTGACTCTTGCAGTTTCAGAGAAGATTTTTTAAGTTTTCCCCTGAACATGTCTATGTAAAACATGTGACCCTTGGGGGGGTGGGGGGGAGGGGGGCAAATGTGACCCCAGGGTCACCATTTGAACAAACTTGGTAAAGGACCATAAGCTTATAATAACTGTAAAATATCAAACCTCTGGCTCTTGTAGTTTCCGAGAAGAAGATTCTTAAAAAAAAAATCCTATATAAGTCTATGTAAAACTGTGACCCTCGGGGCGGGGACAAATTTGACCTCAGGGTCACCATTTGAACAAACTTAGTAGAAGACCATAAGCTGATACTACATGTAATAAATGAGAGCTCTGTGCCATGTGGTTCCAGGGAAGAAGAATTTTTTCAGTTTTTCCCTATACCAGCCTATGTAAAACTGTGACACCTGGAGTGGGGCCAAATGTGACCCCTGGGTCACCATTTGAACAAACTTGGTAGAGGACCACAAGCTTATAGCAAATGCAAAATATTAAACTTCTGGCTCTTGCAGTTTCAGAGAAGAAGATTTTTTAAGTTTTGCCCTATACATGTCTATATAAAACATGTGACCACTGGGGCGTGGCCAAATGTGACCCCAGGGTCACCATTTGAACAAACTTGGTAAAGGACCATAAGCTTATAATAATTGTAAAATATCAAACCTCTGGCTCTTGTAGTTTCCGAGAAGAAGATTCTTAAAAAAAAAATCCTATATAAGTCTATGTAAAACTGTGACCCTCGGGGCGGGGACAAATTTGACCCCAGGGTCACCATTTGAACAAACTTAGTAGAGGTCTATAAGCTGATACTACATGTAATACATGAGAGCTCTGTGCCATGTGGTTCCAGAGAAGAAGATTTTTTTCAGTTTTTCCCTATACAAGCCTATGTAAAACTGTGACACCCGGGGTGGGGCCAAATGTGACCCCTGGGTCACCATTTGAACAAACTTGGTAGAGGACCACAAGCTTAAAGCAAATGCAAAATATTAAACTTCTGGCTCTTGCAGTTTGAGAGAAGAAGATTTTTTAAGTTTTTCCCTATACATGTCTATATAAAACATGTGACCCTTGGGGTGGGGCCATATGTGACACCAGGGTCACCATTTGAACAAACTTGGTAAAGGACCATAAGCTTATAGTAAATGCAAAATATCAAACCTCTGGCTGTTGTAGTTTCCGAGAAGAAGATTTAAAAAAAAAAAATCCTATATAAGTCTATGTAAAACTGTGACCCCCGGGGCGGGGACAAATTTGACCCCAGGGTCACCATTTGAACAAACTTAGTAGAGGACCATAAGCTGATGCTACATGTAATACATGAGAGCTCTGTGCCTCGTGGTTTCAGAGAAGAAGAATTTTTAAAGTTTTTTTCTATATGTCTGTACGAAAAACATGCAAAACCTCAATATACAAACTTTGGACCCCCGGGGCACGACCATTTTTGACCCCGGGGACTTTATTTGAACAAACTTGATAGTCTAGGCATTGGCAATCATTTTAAAAGAAAAACTGTTGAAATCTGTCTAGCGGTTCTGGAGAAGAAGATTTTTATAAGGTTTCGACCATATATGGTAATGGCAGCCATCTTGGATGTAGCGCTGACCTGATTTTAATAAATCTAAAAAGCATTCATCTAAGGATCATCCATGTGAAGTTTGGTCAAAATTAGCCCAGCGGTTTCTGAGGAGAAGTCGTTTGAAGAAAAGTTAACGGACGACAGACAGACGACAGACGACAGACAGACAGACGACGGACGACAGACATCACACCATCCCATAAGCTCTGCTGGCCCTTGGCCAGTAGAGCTAAACAAATGATTTCAGATTACATTGTTAATAAACTTAATAAAATATTGCTATGTGTTTCGATGATTTCCAGCTTTTAGTATTTGTGTTATTTTCAAAAAACCTGGGTTACTGATTATAACAGTTGAGTAATGTATATGTACCAAGATATGCGGCGTTGCCGGTAACTTACTGTCATGATTTCGATAAAAATTGTTTAATTCCGACATTTTCATACACACTATACTGTTTTTGCGTGCTTTCCCTATGTACTAATGGCCTTTTTTGTTCCCAATGACGTCACTTCCGGTTATACGAGGAAGAGTTTTCCCCCTTAGATTGTTTTCGATTTCTTAGCCATGCCTGTTCGCCTTTTCGATTTTTATCTTTAAGAACATGTTTTCACTAAATATACATCAATAGCATAATAAACATTGTATTTATAATGGTATTTAATAATTAAAACATATCAACAGCGGATTTGTTGATTTATGACAATGTTCATCTTTTAAGGGCCATAACTCTGCCAAATATCTGTAAACCGGAAAGTGACGATGACATGCACAACTAGGCTTGGTGCTGATCATCCCTGCAAAGTTTCATTGAAATCTGGCGAGGGGTTCAGGAGAAGTAGATCAGACAAAGTATATTAAAACCTTTAAAGGGTCATAATTCTGCCAAAAAAATCATTCAACTGGAATACGGCAATGATTTGCTAGACTAGACATGGAATTGATCATCCCTAAAAAGCTTTGTTTAAATTCCGGCCAGGGGTTCAGGAGAACTAGTCAGAACAAAGTTTGTGTATTAAAACCTTTAAATGGCCATAACTCTGCCAAAAATCATTCAACCGGAACACGGCGATGATTTGCACAACTAGACATAGAATCGATCATCCCTAAAAAGTTTTGTTTAATCCGGCCAGGGGTTCAGGAGAACTACATGTAGTCAGAACAAAGTTTGTGTATTAAAACCTTTAAAGGGCTATAACTCTGCCAAAATCATTCAACTGGAACACGGTGACTATGTACAACTAGGCTTGGTACTGATCATCCCTGCAAAGTTTCAATGAAATCCGGCCAAATGAAGGCCCTTTCGTCTTAATGAGGCCAAGATATAGCATATTTCAGAAAATCAAGGGCCATGACTCCGATGTAAAAGGTCCAATCTGGATGGTTTTCGAACTTGTCCTAGCTTTCATTGATATTAACAATCTGGTAAAGTTTCATAAAGATCGCATGAAAAATGAAGGCCCTATCATCTTAAAGAGGCAAAATATAGCATTTTTAACTAAATCAAGGGCCATAACTCATCTGTTACTGATCCGATCTGGCTGGTTTTCGAATTGTCTGAGCTGTCTTTGATATAAACAATCAGGTAAAGTTTTGTAAAGATCAGATGAAAGATGAAGGCCCTATCGAATTGACGAGGCAAAATATAGCATTTTTAACTAAATCAAGGGCCATAACTCCGCTGTTACTGGTCCGATCTAGCTGGCCTTCGAAATTGTCCGAGCTTTCATTTATATATATTTATATACAATAGGGCCTTCATCTTTCATCCAATCTTTACCAAACTTTACCAGATTGGTAAAGTTTGGTAAAGATTGGAGGGCCTTCATCTTTCATCCAATCTTTACCAAACTTTACCAGATTGGTAAAGTTTGGATGAAAGATGAAGGCCCTATTGTCTTAATGAGGCAAAATATAGCATTTTTAACTAAATCAAGGGCAATAACTCCGCTGTTGATGGTCCGATCTAGCTGGTTTTCGAACTTGTCCGAGCTTTCATTGATATTAACAATCTGTGCAAGTTTGGTAAAGATCAAATAAGAAATGAAGGTGCTAGAGTGTTCACAAGGCTTAATATGGCATTTTTCAGCAAAACAAGGGCCATAACTCCGGTGAAATTATTTTGATCTTGCCGGTTTTCGAACTTGTCCGAGCTTTCATTGATATAAAGACACTGGCAAAGTTAAGTAAAGGTCTGATTAATATGGAAGGCCCTACAGTGTTCACAAGGCAGAAAATAGCATTTTTCAGAAAAAACAAGGGCCATCGGCCAGTAGAGCTAAAAAACAAAACAAATAAATAACAAAAAAAAAAATAATCTAAAAAAAACATACTGGCTGTATACCAGATATCGTCATTTTTATGTTGGTTCTTTAATATATCTAAATCAAACTAGGCAACTCATAAATATTTTTGCCGGTAGAGTAGCTTACCCCTTTGCCATAAATATTCTGTGTTTACATTGTTTCTATTCTCAGTAACAAGTGTCACGTGACCGTTACTAAATATAGACTGAAATGGGCCTGTCGTCTGAGCCGAATGTAGTAGTTATCGTCATCTTCAGTTTAATACCGAATAACCCATGTTTGGGATGATGAAAACTTGTGAAGTTATTAATTGAAACATAAATATATCATTGCATTTGAATACACACAACATTTTATTTAGAACAAATTTATATCTACAAGTTAAAATGATTTTTCAAATGTACCATCGGATGTAATTTACTTCACTTTGACGTTCATACTAAAGGAAATAACTGTCCGCAAATTAAAATGATTGACGTGTACTCGTTGTCTCCCTTGACTGAAAATGTTTAGCGCATGCTTTTAGCTTTTTGGGCATGTCAAACTGATTCAATGGTTCGACGTAAAGGGTCAGATATTTTAAAAGGAAATTTTCTTGCGCATGCGCATTAGCGCGTGATTCCCCCGATTAACAACATCTCCAATCATCTGATGATAGTGTGTAGTGATTTGTAAAGTGGGGTCAAAAAATAATCACAACATCGAGCGTTTTATTGATAATGACGAAATCTGGTGAATGACGATTACTGGTAAACAACCAGTATATATTATATTTAAAAAAACATGCAAGCAAAAAAAATTACTAATAAAAAAAAAAAGGCAAAACATCTGGTAAAGTTTCGTAAAGATCAGAGGAAAAATGAAAGCCCTATCGTATTAACGAGGCAAAATATAGTATTTTTAACTAAATCAAGGGCCATAACTCCACTTGTTACTGGTCCGATCAGGCTGGTTTTCGAACTTGTCCGAGCTTCTATTGATATTAACAATCTATTAACGTTTGGTAAAGATCGGATGAAAAATGAAGGCCTTTGGCCAGTAGAGCTAAAAATCATCAGCTCCAAAAAGTAGGTCAAGGTCATAGATGAAATCCAATGTCCAAAAAGAAGCACTACCCACGACAGAACTAGGTCAAGTTCATAGATGAAATCCAATGTCCAAAAAGAAGCACTACCCAAGACAGAACTATGTCAAAATAGAATATTTTTTCTTCCAAAGATTAAACTATAAATTAGGTTTAAAACATCTAGTGCATAATTATAGTTCATGAGTAAGTGATGTATATGTAACAATTAAAGTTATCTGCCCTTCGCTTGGATGGTGATGGATCACATCCACATTTGCTTTGTCACGTTGCAATGTACCACTCAAGATACAACTATAAGCAAAGTTTGAAAGGTCTTAGTGCATACAGTTTGTGAAAAAGTGACCTAAACGCCAAAGTTGAAGGTAAATAAAAATTATAAGGTAACAATTGTAAAATTAGATTTATACTGTTGGGTTCTAATTCCTGTTGGATTCACTTTGAAGTGCTCTATTAAAACTGCTTTATGTACATAATTTAATTTTAAAATCAGTTTTATGTTTCTAACTAGGATAATAAGATGAGGTACTACAAGGTTCATGTAAAATTAGGCAGAAGTGTTTGAGATATCCAACTTTGAATATTCTTTTGTTCCAGCCGTGATAATCCTTAATGGCCATTATTTTGGGCAATAGAAATTTGATGTCCCATTGTAGGCTCATAAACAATCAGTTTTCCTTTTCACGGCCATTATTTTTGCAATAATTCCTTAAAAATTAATGGGCCTTTAATAAGGGTTATGCCTTTATTTTTTTCATGGGTCATTTTATTATTATTTTTATATAATAATGTTTACTCTTAAATTCATGGCATGTTAATGTTTATGTTAATGGTGGCTATTAAGGTCATGTGACTGTTGCAGTAGTGTGTACCTATTGCCGAGGTTTTTGTTATCCTTCCTGAGAACCTCTGCCAGCCACATACGCAGGTTGTCCTGAGACTTTCTGTTGGTCAGATCATGAACAAGAATCACACCTGTAACAAGAGACAACATTATTCATGATGAAAACTTGAAAAAGTGGAAGTATTCCTAAATGAGAATAAACGCAGTAGATCTTCAAATATTCTTACATATAATATACAGGTATACATGTATCAAGGTAAATTGACAGTGTAAAACAAAAGGTAATTTACACATGTACATGGATCAGTACAATGCAAACTTTTTTTATTTCTACTTTTAATGGGACTGGAGGTGATCTGGAAGCATTATGGATATCAATCCAAATAAGACCAAGAGGCCCATGAGGGCCTGTATCGCTCTATTTGCTGAAGAGGAAATGACAGTTTGAGCAAAAAAATAAGTAAAAACACATTTCCAAACAAGAGGTCAATGACCTTGAAGCTCTACTGGCAGGTTCTGAAAGCTAGATCTGCATTCCTGTGCAGTTCCATGAAAATCTGTCGGGTAGTTTCAGAGTAGTCATTACAAGTTTTTATATATAACTCCATGTAAACAAAGATGGCCACTGGCAACCATGTTTAATGTCGGATCAAAATAATTTTCAACAAGGACCAACATTATGTCAAACTGACCATTTTAGAAACAGTCCCTTTATCAATATCACTTATACATTTCAAGAAGTAGTCGCTACAAATTTGTTTTTTAATAAACTTTTTTTAGCCATGGCGGCCATCTTAAATTTTGAGCCAACCTGAAATTTTGTTAGGATCAACTACACATCAAGAGCAACATTTCTGTTAAGTTTCATGAAAATCCTTCAAGTAGTTTCAGAGGATTAGTCGCTACAAATTGTTACTATATAACTCTATGTAAACAAAGATGGCCACTGCAGCCATGTTTAATGTCGAACCAAAATGATTTTCCATAAGGACCAACATCGTGTCATGCTGATCATTTTAGAAAAAGTCCCATATCAATATCACTTATAGTTTTCAAGAAGTAGTCGCTAAAATCTTGTTTTTTAAAAATCTATTTTTAGCTGTGGTAGGCATCTTCAATTTCCGGCCGACCTGAAATTTTGTTAGGATCAACTAGACATCAACAGCAACATTCCTGTGAAATTCCATGAAAATCCATCAAGTACTTTCAGAGGAGTAGTCGCTATGTAAACAAAGATGGCCGCTGGCAGCCATGTTTAATGCCGAATCAAAATGATTTTCGACAAGGACCAACATCATGTCATGCTGATCATTTTAGAAAAAGTCCCATATCAATATCACTTACAGCTTTCAAGAAGTAGTCGCTACAAGCTTGTTTTTTTAAACAAGAAATCCGCGGTAACTAAAAACAATGGCGTATGCAGTTTGCAGAGATGACAATTAAGTGCATTTGTTTAAAACAAAATGCCATTCTATTCAAAAAACAACAGGAAGGCCCTAGATCGCTCACCTGGTAATCATGGGCAATAAGCCTGTTGTGTCTAGTCTGGCATGGGTATTATTTTTTTAATTTGTCCCACTTTCTTCTGTGAATGAGATGTCATAAAAATATATGGGGGTGGGGGGAGGGGGGGAGGAGAGTGGGGGAGAAGAGAGAGAGAGAGAGCATATGGATGGATATGAATCAGGCAACTTATTTAAGCTTTTGTTGATATTACCATTCAAACAAATTTGGTAAAGATTAGATAATCAAATTACCAAAGGTACTGAGAGCATGGTGAACTTATGATTTGTGCATCGTTGTAATGGAAGGTTTCTTTCTAATTACGCATGACATGGATGGACTGAAAATGTTTCAACTCTTCTTAATAATAATACATCATTGCATGTAATAATACATCAATGCATTGTTTAATGTATCTGGAAGTAAGGCGATTTAAATTTATTCTCCGAAACGCTTCATCATATCTGAACCATATCTTCACAGGTGTTAAAGTGTATCAAAAACATCACCTGTCATCACCTGACAAAGTTTGAGTCATTAGAAATGAATATAGTGTCAAAAAGGTCAAGACAGCTAATTTTGGCAGTTCAAGGGGAGGTAATTCATAGACCCACTGACCAACATAGCTGAATTAAAACAGGAAACAACCTTGCATTCATATCAACCTACTATGCAAGTATGATTAAAATCAAATGAACACGAGTGTAGTCTGAACGACAGCCATATCCCCCGCTGCACATATATAATATACAAATTTAAACATGGAATGTCACTGTAAAGTGACAAATTCTCCCTGAAGTTTCCTTGTTCCAAAAAGTGTGACCTTCAACTAAAAGAACATAGGTTTTACACACAACTTGTAGTAGAGACATTCAGACTACACATATACAAAACATAACTTATAAATCTTTGTACTCATTTAATTTTAATCTCACAACTCGGAGTAACCCTGGTCTCGGGATACCGTTGTTATTTATTCTCACAACTCGGAATAACACTGGTCTCGGGATACCGTTGTAGTTCATTCTAACAACTCGGAGTACCACTGTTCTCGGGATACCGTTGTGATTTAATCTCACAACTCGGAGTGAACATGATGTTCATACACAATTATTTCGTTGTTATATTTTTCAACCATGTATGTGAACATGATGTGAAGGCCCGGGCTACGCTTCTGAGAATTTCACAATTCATATCCCTAATTGTAATTTTTAAGTTGATTTTTTTTTTTAAGTCGACAAATCGTTTGTGGACAATAATCACCAGTCACCGTAAATTCCGATTACCTTAGGCCTAAACAAGGAATTGTTTTGTTTCCTATCACCCAACCGAATCGCCGTTTTTACCCCCGACACAACAACTTTTTACCCCTTCATTTCTTTGTTGCTTTGTTTTGTTTTTATACATTTTTCACAAATTAAACTTGGCTGTCTTTATGAGGTTGGCCATTTAATGGCAGGAGATGCCAGGTATTGGTTGAAATGACAGAGCTTTAGATAATTTGTGACTGCACTGAGTATTTATTTATTAGGACCTAGGCCATCTTTAAACATGTGTTGTTTGGGGTGCTCTTACCCTACCAACTAAAACGGCAGCTATCCAACTTTTTTTCAACATTTAAAAGGACAATGTCCGTAACTTTTAATTAATAAAAAACAAAAATAATTACGTTGACAAAGATAACACACATTTTTTGTCAAAGCATTATTGAATATTTACCAAATAAAACCAAGACGGAATTAACAAGAGGTCAATGACCTTGAAGCTCTACTGATTGATTTTGATTTCAGGAAGTAGTGACTACAAACTTGATTTTTGAAAATCTATTTTTAGCCGTGGCGGCCATCTTGAATGTCCGGCCGACCTGAAATTTTGCTAGGATCAATTAGACATCAAGAGCAACATTTCTGTGAAGTTTCATGAAAATCCGTCAAGTACTTTCAGAGAAGTAGTCGCTACAAGTTTTCATTATATAACTCTATGTAAACAAAGATGGCCACTGGCAGCCATGTTTAACGTCGAATCAAAATAATGTTCAACTCGGATAACCATCATGTCATGCTGATCATTTTAGAAAAAGTCCCATATCAATATCTCTTAAAGTTTTCAAGAAGTCGTCGCTACAATCTTATTTTTTTTAAATCTATTTTTAGCCGTGGCGGCCATCTTGATTTTCCGGCCGACCTGAAATTTTGCTAGGATCAATAAGACATCATGAGCAACATTCCTGTGAAGTTTTATGAAAATCTGTAAAGTAGTTTCAGAGGAGCAGTCGCTACAAGTTTTCATTATATAACTCTATGTAAACAAAGATGGCCACTGGCAGCCATGTTTAACGTCGAATCAAAACGATTTTCGACAAGGACCAACATCATGTCTTTAGAAAAAGTCCCATATCAATATCACTTATAGTTTTCAAGAAGTAGTCGCTACAAACTTGTATTTTGAAAATCTATTTTTAGCCATGGCGGCCATCTTGAATTTCCGGCCGACCTGAAATTTTGCTAGGATCAATTAGACATCAAGAGCAACATTTCTGTGAAGTTTCATGAAAATCCGTTTAGTAGTTTCAGAGGAGTAGTCGCTACAAGTTTTCATTATATAACTCTATGTAAACAAAGATGGCCACTGGCAGCCATGTTTAATGTCGAATCAAAATAATGTTCGACTCGGATAACCATCATGTCATGCTGATCATTTTAGAAAAAGTCCCATATCAATATCACTTATAGTTTTCAAGAAGTAGTCGCTACAAACTTATTTTTTAAAAATCTATTTTTAACTGTGGCAGCCATCTTGAATTTCTGGCCGATCTGAAATTTTGCTAGGATCAATTAGACATTAAGAGCAACATTCCTGTAAAGTTTCATGAAAATCCGCCAAGTAGTTTCAGAGGAGTAGTCGCTACAAGTTTTTACTATATAACTCTATGTAAACAAAGATGGCCGCTGGCAGCCACGTTTAACGTCGAATCAAAACGATTTTTGATAAGGACCAACATCATGTCATGCTGATCATTTTAGAAAAAGTCCCATATCAATATCACTTATAGTTTTCAAGAAGTAGTCGCTACAAACTTGTATTTTGAAAATTTATTTTTAGCCGTGGCGGCCATCTTGAATTTCCGGCCGACCTGAACTTTTGCTAGGATCATATAGACATCAAGAGCAACATTCCTGTGAAGTTTCATGAAAATCCGTCAAGTAGTTTCAGAGGAGTAGTCGCTACAAGTTTTCATTATATAACTCTATGTAAACAAAGATGGCCGCTTGCAGCCATGTTTAACGTCAAATCAAAACGATTTTCGACAAGGACCAACATCATGTCATGCTGATCATTTTAGAAAAAGTCCCATATCAATATCACTTATTGTTTTCAAGAAGTAGTCGCTACAAACTTGAATTTAAAAAATCTATTTTTAGCTTTGGCGGCCATCTTGGATTTCACATCAACATGAATTTTTGCTAGGATCAACTAGACTTCATGGGCAACATTTCTGTAAAGTTTTATGAATATCCATCCAGTTGTTTCAGAGGAGTAGTCGCTACAAATAAAAGTTAACGGACGGACAGACGGACGGACAGACAGACGGACGGACGGACGACGGACGCCGCACCACGGCATAAGCTCTGCTGATCTCTGATCAGTAGAGCTAAAAAAGCGGTACGAAAAAAGAAGTACCGCTTCATGGGGTGGAACTCGTAACCCAAACTCAAATAACACGCGCAAGTAATAATAATCGAACGTGGTAACAGTCGAGCTCGCTCGCAACAGCTAAACGGGCCAGATATATTAAGTAAGACATATTATATAAAAAAAGAACTAATGCGCTAATGGATGCCATATGATCAGCACTGCTGAAAATGTAAAAATGTGGGTCCCACATTGTTTACAAATAATAAATAAATCCATTTTCTTTTTTCCGAGCTCACCAATGTTTTACTACAGACTTGTCTGGTTATCTGGGTCTTTGCTCATGTTTTCATGTATACCTAACATTTCACTGAACAAAAATCAGAATTTATTCGGCTTATAATGCTCAATATCTGCTTACATGTGGACAGTGTCCCTTTAAGGGACTTCTCAATTTTATGTTATTGTTGTAGGGAACGCGTCGCAAATCACACCAATATCAGGTATATATGTTGTTAAATATTATTAATTTTAATTGTTATTTTAATATAAAACTGTCTAAAATGAAATCATAACAATGAGATACATTAATGTACATGTATACTATTGTATTATACACTAAGGTATCTCATTTGTTAGACTATGTTCTGTAAAATGCTTTCACCACTGTCAAAGTGCTCTGTTAAAAAAAAAGCCTGTATCCTACCCAAAAATTGTTTAAGGATAGTCATGGATTCAAAATGAATGAATGAATAACAAGGAACACGTTCAGAGCAAAAAACATTTTAAATATTTACCGTAATGCTTTCAAAATTGGATGTGAATTAATTAATAACATTTATAAGAAACAACCATTCTGATTAAATGGATATTAAGTTAAAAGCAACACTGTGTGACCTTTGTTCTTAATATGCGACACATGCTTAGGACAATTTTCATCATGTAAATATGGAAAAAAACACATTCCACATGGTAATAAATACAAATACAAGAGGTCCAAGAGGGCCTGTGGACACTCTACTGGCTAATATGGCTCTTATAACATCAATGAAGCGAGTGACTATCATCTTAAAGAGGCAAAATGTAGTATTTTTAACTAAATCACGAGCCATAACTCCACCATTACTGGTCCGATCTGGCTGGTTTTCGAACTTGGCCAGTAGAGATAATAAAAAAAAAATCAAAAAAAAAAAATCAATAAAGAAATATAAAAATAATACAAGACAAGAGTCCCAAGGGGGCCTTTGGACGCTCTACTGGCTAACATGGCTCTTATAACATCAATGGAGCGAGTGACTGCCATTAACGTTTTTTTTTGAAAGTTTCGGGCAAAAAACAGCTTCTTGACTACCGGTAAATGAAGGCCCTAACGTATTAACGAGGCAAAATATAGCATTTTTAACTAAATCAAGAACCTTAACTCCTCTGTTATTGGACCGACTGGTCCAACATAGAGCTAAAATAAAAAAATAAATTCAACAAAAAAAAAAAAAAATAAAAAATAAAAAAAAAATAAAAATAAAAAAATGAAAAAAATAAAATAATAATGAAGCCCCTATCGTCTTAACGAGGCAAAATATAGCATTTTGAACTAAATCAAGGGCCATAACTCCGCTGTTACTGGTCCGATATGAATGGTTTTCAAACTTGTCCGAGCTTTCATTGATATTAACAATCTGATACAGTTTGGTAAAGATCGGATGAACAATGAAGCCCCTATCGTCTGAATGAGGCAAAATATAGCATTTTTAACTAAGTCAAGGCCCACAACTCCGCTGTTACTGGTCCGATATGGCTGGTTTTCGAACTTGTTCGAACTTTCAACGACATTAGCAATCTGATAAACATTATGTAAAGATCGGATGAAAAATGAAGGCCCTATCGTCTTAACGAGGCAAAATATAGCATTTTTAACTAAATCAAGGGCCATAACTCCGCTGTTACTGGTCCGATATGGCTGGTTTACGATCTTGTCCAAGCTTACATTGATATTAACAATCTGATACAACTCGTCATCCCATAAGCTCTGCTGGCCTTCAGCCAGTAGAGCTAACAATGTGGTAAAGTTTGGTAAAGATCGGATGAACAATGAAGCCCCTATCGTCTGAATGAGGCAAAATATAGCATTTTTAACTAAGTCAAGGCCCACAACTCCGCTGTTACTGGTCCGATCTGGCTGGTTTTCGAACTTGTCCGAGCTTTCATTGATATTAACAATGTGGTGAAGTTTGTTAAAGATAGGATGAAAAATGAAGGCCCTATCGTCTTAACGAGGCAAAATATAGCAATTTTAACTAAATCAAGGGCCATAACTCCGCTGTTACTAGTCCGATCTGGCTGGTTTTCGAACTTGTCCGAGCTTTCATTGATATTAACAACCTGTTGAAGTTTGGTAAAGATCGGATGAAAAATGAAGGCCCTATCGTCTTAACGAGACAAAAGTTAACGACGGACGGACGACGGACAACTCGGCATCCCAAGTTGGCCAGTAGAGCTAATAATAATCGTGAAATTTTAAAATTTGTAGTATTTGTTTTAAAGTAGCTATCCCACCAAAAAGAGCTGAATTTTACAACATGTGTACACAGTTTTAACTTACATGTACATATTTTGAGAATCCAAACACTATAGACACAATTTAATCGGCTTTAACCAGCCGGGCCAAACCACAGACTTGAGGGTCAAATTAAAAGTTAACCAAATTGTGTAATTTTGTAGTTATTTGGCAGGTTTATTTTACGCATATTCAGTTATGGGTTTTTAAGAACCTGGTAATAAACCTATACTTTTAATCGGCACACATACATTGTTATGTGACCTGAAGTGAACACCTGGATAGAGTTTTGATACGGTTTCGTAGTTATTTGGAAGGTTAGTTAATGAGTAGTAGTAGTAGTAGATCTTTATTTCCTCCAAGCATAGGAGAATATACATATATATTACAGTCAAAGTAGTCAAACTATATACAGATCAACACATAAATGGCATACATACATGTGACTTAAATAAATCCGTACTTTAACTGTTCAAAATTCAGAATATTTACAAATCACACATGACACATACAACAAAGATGTATTTAAGTCATAAATTGCAGATGAAAATAAAATAAAAATGATATTAATAATAATAGTAATAACACTATATGGTGGTGATTAAAGGTTGTAATTATCATAACGCCATGTGTCCCCTGTCGAAACGAAAAACAAAAGATTACACAATGTGTTATTTATTACGAACCTCCTTGTTTAAACGTTACTATCGGCAAACCTATATTGTAATACTTCAACAAAGTGAATCGAATTTCAATTAGAAATAATAGTATACCACATGAATGTCCCTTGTTGAAACGAAACACAAGGTTACATAGTGGGATATTGAATAAGTATCATTGTTATATTTATTAAAATATACATTTTCCATATACAGGGGTAAAAGTTTGAAAACTCCAAAATACTGAAAATAGGGTGGTTCTCACTAAAAGTGTTACTTTTGGAGTACATTATATAAGAGAAATATTTTCAAAAATACTGAATTCAGTATTAATACTGAAAACTTTTACCCCTGCATATATAATGATCAGTGTTTGATTATATTTAAACATATGTTTTATGATGTATTTCCGATAGGCTTAAAAGCCCGTGAGGATGCAACATACACTTTCACAAACAGTGTAGGTATTACAAACAAAACATGTCCAACTATGCAGTTTATCTTAACTGAGCTGATACAATGAGAAGGTGTATATATAACACTTCCTTATATAAATCAATTACAATTCATCACTATTCCCTTAAAACATTTCATATTCTACTCACATGAGCCAAATAAAACAGCTTGCTATCTGTATGATAAACAGAATGACATCATATAATGTGAATATTAGTACAGATATACATGCCTATTAATCCAGCACGGACTTTGAATAGTTATTAATAATTGCAATTCAATTGCTGACTACTTTAACCTAGTTTGTCTACCACAGACTTTAAATAAACAATGACATAGATACCCGTTGTTGAGTGAAGACAAGTTTTAACCCAGTAAATGAAAACACTTTACTGACAGTCAAACTACAAGACACGCAGTCCCAGTAAATGAAAACACTTCACTGACAGTCAAACTACAAGACACGCAGTCCCAGTAAATGAAAACACTTTACTGACGGTCCGTATTACCAATGTGCTTGCATTCTTCACCGAAAAACGTTTCTAAGTAAAATGGTCAATATGCTTTTTATCATAATGATTAACATAAGTTTACAAACAGGCTTCACACTCAAGATGCTCTTTCTAAAGCGTCTCTATCAAAGAAAAACGAGATGATTAAATATGAGTCAATAAAGCCGAACTATAGGAAGTCCACATATTATAAACAAAGTAAACAGAGTTCAGCGTAAAGTATTCCAAAGTACTTGCAGTATACAACATGTTTTGCAGATTAAAATCGCATGCACCGAGTAATATATGGACTTTTGCCTTTGGATTAAGACCTACAACATATCTATAAATATCAATACTGAAATGTGTTTCCAAGGTATTCCAAAACTTTCTTCTAATATCATTTAAAAACACACAGCTACCGAGAACATGGTCTACCTTAAGATAATATTGTGTGTCACATAGTTCACACTGATGCTCCATCTCTTCTTGAGCCAGTTGAGCTATTATTGAAATACAACATTTGAACTATGCTATTTTTTTTGGATATTGTTTACTAAGAAGCCATAATGCACAAACTGTAAAAGTCGGTTGGATCGATTTGAATCTAATAAATGATGTTTCAGTCGTTCTAATATTCCATTAATTAGTATATCTAGATCTTACTCTTGAGTTTATAATGTTTTTCGAACTATTTTTATTTGGAAAACTGCCATTTTCTAAGTATTCATTTATTACATATGTGAGGTTGTATTTAAAGAGAATCGCCATGATATCTGAAATAAAACCGATTTGATGATGTCCATTGATTCCAAAAGAGGTCGGACGTAAAAGAAATATGTCCTTTGCTGCACAACGAACACTAAGACGACATTATTGGCCAAGAAGTTGCAGCTTTTTCTTATCTATTTCGTACTCGATTGGCATTGAATTGAATAGAGATAATGCCACGTCGGTTCTAGCTCTTTTAGGCAATGATTGACTAAATTTTATGCAAAAATGATGAGCTTGCTCTAACGATAATAAATCTGAATTTGTCAGGCTGGTCCAGGCTTCACAACCAATTAAAGCCTTGGGTAAGATAATGGAGTTATATATAGTCCTGCATCCATGGATGTAATCCGTGATCCTGTATCAGACCACTATTTATTAGACCAAAATTTCTTACAAGATTCATCCGCAGATTTACTTAAAGTAAGATATTTATCAACAACTATACCGAGATGTGTATAGTTTAGCACTTCTTTTAGTTCGTTACTACCTATATACCACAATCGGTTAGAGCTTGTATATTCCCGTTTTTTTTCATTGAAAACAATAACACCGCATTTTGACGCATTATATTCAAAACGCCACTTCTTCGCATAATTGTCACAAGTGGCCAACATATTATCAAGACCTTTTTTAGAAAGTGATACCAAAGTCATATCATCCGCGGAAGTTGGACAACAGAAACTTTTATTACCTATACGATAACTGCTAGTGCTAGCAGACAGGATATTCATCAATTCATTTATGAAGCATAAGTACATAAAAGAAGAGATTTTCCCACCTTGCCGTGTGCCTGGCTTAATACAGAACCACTCTGATCTGTACCCCTTATACAATACACAGCTTGTCATGGATGTGTGCATATCCATGATTATCTTTAGTAATTTGATATCAAGACCCATTTTATGCAATTTATAAAAGAGGCCATTGTGCCATAGTCTATCAAAAGCTTGCCTTACATCATTAAACGCAACAAACAGTTTGCTTTTATTTTCTTAGAGGAGTAGTCGCTACAAAAAAAGTTTTGGACAGACAGACGGACGGACGGACGACGGACTCCGCACCACGGTATAAGCTTGTAGAGCTAAAAATTATTCCCTACCATTGACTGTATTATAGAAGAGAGATCTGCTGTTCTCATGTGTGACAATTATTGCCTACCACTGACTGGATTATAGAAGATAGATCTGCTGTTCTCATGTGTGACAACTACCATTGACTGGATTATAGAAGACAGATCTGCTGTTCTTATGTGTGACAATTATTCCCTACCACTGACTGGATTATAGAAGATATATCTGCTATTCTGATGTGTGACAATTATTGCCTAACATTGACAGGGTAATAGAAGATAGCTGTTCTGTTCTGATTTGTGACAATTATTGCCTACCATTGACTGGATTATAGAAGATATATCTGCTGTTCTGATGTGCGACAAGTATTGCCTACCATTGACTGGATTATAGAAGATAGCTATGTTGTTCTGATTTGTGACATTCATTGCCTAACATTGACAGAAATAGAGAAGATAGCTCTGCTGTTCTGATGCGTGACAATTATTGCCTACCATTGGCATGGTTATAGAAGATAGCTATGCTGTTCTGATGTGTGACATTTATTGCCTAACATTGACTGGGTAATAGAAGATAGATCTGCTGTTCTGATGTGTGACAATTATTCCCTACCACTGACTGGATTATAAAAGACAAATCTGCTGTTTTGATGTGTGACAATTATTGCCTACCATTGACTGGATTATAGAAGGACTGGATTATAGAAGACAAATCTGCTGTTCTGATGTGTGACAATTGTTCCCTACCATTGACTGGGTTATAGAAGACAGATCTGCTGTTCTGATGTGTGACAATTGTTCTCTACCATTGACTGGGTTATAGAAGATAGATCTGCTGTTCTGATGTGTGACAATTATTCCCTACCATTGACTTGATTATAGAAGACAGATCTGCTGTTCTGTGTGACAATTATTCCCTACCATTGACTTGATTATAGAAGACAGATCTGCTGTTCTGATGTGACAATTATTCCCTACCATTGACTGGATTATAGAAGACAGATCTGCTGTTCTGATGTGTGACCATTATTGCCTACCATTGACTGGATCATAGAAGACAGATCTGCTGTTCTGATGTGTGACAAGTATTTCCTACCATTGACTGGGTTATAGAAGACAGATCTGCTGTTCTGATGTGTGACCATTATTGCCTACCATTGACTGGATTATAGAACACAAGTCTGCTGGTCTGATGTGTGACAACTATTCCCTACCACTGACTGGGTTTTAGAAAATAGATCTGCTGTTCTGATGTGTGACAATTACTGCCTACCATTGACTGGGTTATAGAAGATAGATCTGCTGTTCTGATGTGTGGTACATCCTCCAATATCCCACAACTCTACAAAATATGTCTTCTCTGATGCAGTGCCTGCCTTATACTCATGTAACTGCAAATATGGATTAAAAAAAAATATGTGTTTTATCAACAAATATTAACATTGTTTATAATGACAGTCTAAGGTAGATATATTTCGTTATACAAAATTCATTCTCAGAGGATTGATCTTTAAAATTATGCTTTAAAAAAAATAGGGTAGAAGAAAAATTGGAAAAGTGTTTTATTTTATATTTTTATCTTTTCTCATCTCAAAACAAGCTTTAAATTAGTAATAAACCAATTTATGATGATAAAACTTGAGAACATAGTCATTATTAATATCTAAATCATGTATATGGATTTAATTTTTGATTTTTGTGTGTTTTTTTACTCCAGATGCTAAAGAATTGTTTAGGTTTACTCATAATAGGTCCGACAGGATACGAAAACTTACATATCTTTTTTTATTATATACTTTCCAGTGAAATGTTGGATTTTATGATTAGAATAAAACCTTATATTTTCACTATTATATTTCAAATGTGAAAATATACTCAAAATGACGTCATGCAACTGTTTGACGTTGTTTACGTTGTCATTGTTTTGGTGCATTATATTTTTTCTGCATACATTTCCAGGTTGTGTGTATATAATAAATAGAATATTTGTTGGTTTGTCGTGAATGTAGGATTTATATTCATCTCGAGTGAGAAAACTCAAATATTTTCACTCGTTCTAAAGCACTCGTGAAAATATTAGTTTTCTCACTTCTCACTAAAATAAATCCCCTATTCACTCAAAACAAACAAATATCCTCTATGTCTTTACTTCCATACTGGAGAATTTTTGATAGACTTTCTTGCTGGAGAATTTTTGATAGACTTTAATAACTATGTTTTACAAGTGAACAAGGCAACACTTGTTTTTAACGTTGTATTGAATTTTAAGCTTAAGAATTTGTGTTTAGGTGATTATTTTGTAATTATTTTTTGTGAACACCCTTAAAAATAACACATGAACAACAGTAAAATGAGATTTTCTGATACTGCACCTTCACATCCACAGAACATCCTATGGTCCAGCTAGGATTGCCAGTTGGTTCATTATGACAGATTAGGTGTACAAGTGATGTCTTCCCCACACCTTAAATATGAAAATATATAATAAAAATTATAAACTAGAACGAATTTGATGGCGTGCCATCGCAAATTCCCATGTTTTCTTCACACAGGTCAATTCTCTTTAACCCTGTATCCATTTTACATGTAATTGTTTTAACGTTCTTTGATACTCAGATCAGAAATAATACTATTTATGCTTTTCTGTATACCTGTATGACACTGTAAATGAATAAATAATTTTTAGGGTATTTGAACTTTTGACCCCTATCCCAGAGTCCCATGGTGACCCTGGAGCAAATTATACCGATATTCCCAAAATCATTACATTTTATTGAGAAAGAAAATTAGATATTTGACCCGATTTACCTCTCTCCCCCCACCCTCAAAATTATGTATATATTGGACCTTATGATGCCCCTTACAACCTCCATCCCCATTACATTTTACTGAAAAAGAAAAATAGCTATTTGACCCGATTTACCTCTCCCCAACCACCCTCAAAATTGTGTGTATATTGGACCTTATGATGCCCCTTACAACCTCCACCCACACCCCACTACCCACCACCACCAACACACACAGGAGAAAAACATAGTATTATAGACAGTAATCCCTTCATCAAAATGTTTGTTTGAGACATAATTAAAAAAAAAAAAGACCCCCTATTACCCTCCTTACTGGGTCCTTTTACACACACATCCATTAATTTTCTTATTTTAAATATATTTTACAATAGTTGTGTCACAAGTTGTTTTTCTTAACCATAGTTGCTTAAACATTTATTTTATGTTTAAATTGTTACATCTTTTGAGAGTTATGCTCCCTTTATATGAAAACATGAAATGTGTTGATAAAACACATAACATGAATCAAAGTCCGCTTAAAGATATAAACTTCTTAAAATTGGTATGAAATAATATAAAAAAAAACATAACATTTGACCCATTTATTGTAGATTATCCGTCCATAAGAATTAAATGAAACATGGATAATTCTAATTACCTCCCTTTTTTATTGAATATCGTTTGAAATTCAAGTAACTGTAATTCAGCATTGACATTAAATATTTCGAAAATTTCTTTTGCAAATGCATTTGTAGTGGTAATGCTAATAAGACATGATGTCAAAATGATTTTAGCTGGCATATTTTAGAATTAGGAACATTGAACGCTGCACTAATTCGCAGTACTTAAAGGGTATATAGCGACACAGCCAAACAATGTGTATTATAGAAGAGAGCTTGTTTGGCTGTGTCGCTACATTCTCTTTGAAGTAATGTAGCTATCCCGCCAACAACAGACACATTTTACAACATATGTAAACCGTTTTTAAACCTACTGGCGATGAGGTATATATAAAACTTGCATATTTTGAGAATCCAAACTCTATAGACACAATATAAATGGCTTTAACCAGTTAGGCCAAACTGAAAGCATTAACAGTATATAAACTTTATTTAGTATAATAATAATTTCATTTGGTAACTAAAAGCAATAAATATAATTTCATTAAGTTCATGTTTATATTAATTAATTCTAAGTAGCAGATGGTTTAAACTATTACAATTTCATTTAACTGTACTAATGCAGTGCTGGAAACTGAATACAAAGATCCATGAGACCAGTGTAAACCGGATCAATTATTTGTTAGGAATTTTACTGTAATATCATGTGATAACAAGAGCTGTCGGAGAATGCGCAGCTCGACTATTCGATTTTTTAGAGAATAATAAATTATATAGCCAGTATATACCATCAGAAAACAAGGCTAAAACGATGTAGGAAGGGGTTAGGGGGTGGGGCGGGTATAGAAACTCGGGCAGATATATAATTATTGTTTAAAACCCATACAAATTATAGTAAAATTTGGGGCAGGGTGTAAATTTTATTTTTATCAGTTTTAATCCAATATTGCTGTCATTTTAAAGAAATTTGTGGTCGAAAGGCAACTCGGGGAGGGAGTGGATATCTGACGAATTTTTATTGTGGCCTCATTTCAGTTCTTTTTATTGATATTTCATCTGTGTATCTGAATTGAATTGAATTGGGGTTTTAAGGCGCACCAACACATGAAAGGTTATATGGTGCCTAACAGGAATGAACATGCCAGGCTCATCCTCAGTGCCCCAGATAAGCAGTGTCATACTCAATAATTTATTCGAAAAGTGTGTACTAGAGAAAATAGAGACATTTTTTAAAAAGGCAAATATTACATTCCCAAGTCCCCAACAGCATGCTTGCCAAAAAGGACTGAGCTGTATATAACAGCATCATTCTCATTTCAGGAATGCGTATTATATAACATCGAACTGCAGAACAAAGTTTTCTCTGCATTTTTAGACGTTATGGCCGCCTATGATACGGTCTGGCATAACTGCCTGTTTACAAAAATGTTCCGTATTGGAATAAGAGGTAAATTATTGCTCACATTGATACATGCATACAGAGATATTTCTGGAATCGTCTTCATCAACCATCAAAAGTCAAACGTGCTCAATATCAAACAAGGCACCAGACAAGGCGGCGTAATATCGAGTTTGTACTTTATTTTATTCATAAACGACCTATTAAATGACCTTGAAAAGTCGGGTTTTGGAGCCAAAATCGGTTCAATAAATTGCGGAAATCCGACGCTAGCAGACGACATTGTGTGTATGGCATTAAGCCCTACAGCTCTCCAGTCAATGCTGGACATTGTATACGAATACTGTTGCAAGTGGCGCTTCAGATTCAACCCTGAAAAAAGTCAAATTCTTATAACGTACAAACGAATACACTTTAAAACAAAATTTGACTTCAGCTGGTTTCTAGGTAGAGATAAAGTTCAAGTTGTAACCTCTACTACACATCTAGGCATAATACAAGATGCAAAACTCAACTGCACCTGTACAATAAAAAACACGTGTAAAAAGAGTCTCAATAAATTTTATGCAATGTCAAGTTTCGGAGTTAGACCAAGAGGCCTTAACCCTATCACATCGATTAGTTTGTATAAGAAAATGATAGGGCCGTCACTTTTATACGGGAGCGAACTATGGTATAACCTAAAAAATAGAGATGTAACCGAGTTAAACAGAACGCAACATATGATCATTAAAAATGTCCAAGGCTTCCGAAAGCAAACACGGTCTGACATGTGTGAATCTCTAGTTGGTCAATTCAGTATTATGTGCGAAGTAGATAAAAGGAAATTATCGTTCCAAAATACGTTAACTAGTCTCCCCCAGTCGCGACTTTGTAAGAAAATTTTCCTGAGAAGACTATACTTATTCCTATGTACCAACAACCCTAACCAGTTAGGGTTTATACCAGATATATACACTGTTCTCAACAGATACAACTTGCTGCAACACCTCAATACCAGTCCTAGTGCCTGTACTTTTTTACCACCTAAATATACATGGAATTGAATCTTCAAACTATCAATAAGCGTATACGAAAACGCACTCTTAAGACAGAGGATGGCAATAGATAACGATTTTACTCGCTTTAAACTATTGCACAATTCTTATAATAATGCCATAGTATGGTCACTGCCCCAAAACGCCAGTGAATTAGATCTATGCAACATCATTGCAAACGTCATGGTTACCAAACCATACGATATTCCCCACGTGTGTCCCGAATGTGAATCAATATACACTGATCCCAATAGTAATGCCATAGCTTCATGCTTATGCACAGAATAATTAAGAGCAGATTTTCTTAACAGCCCGGATGATAATAACGTACATCTCCTTATAAATACAGACGAGGATTTTATTCCAAGTTCTCCTAGGGCGCGAGATGCCAAAAGAGCTGACCGAAGATAATAGACAATCCCTCATTCGATCCTTTAAATTTATTAAAAAGGCTATAAATGCTTTTCAAACCGGACATTAACAATTTTACCAAACCAGAACTTCCATAAAGTGTTTAGAGTACACGCTTTTCAATGAATCTACCAATTGACGGTTTAGATTGTTCACATTTCCCATGACTGTGACGTTAGAAAATTATCGATAAAATGGAGATGTAAAAGAGAATGCTATATAGTTGAATATGTACGCTATACCAGTCTATACTATTGTGTGTAGTCGTCTCGGCGCTTAAAAGCGTTTGCGTTGTGCAGACGATTAAAATGTCGAAACGGGGACATAAACCGACAAGCAAGTTACTGTTAAGAAACACTTCTGAAACTAACACATGTGATTAGTGTTTCTATGGAAATTAATCATTAATAATAATGATTAATCATTGACAAACTGCTGCCATGAATAACAAGTCGATAAAGCTCACATAAACACGGGTAAGTTACCTTGCTTGTTTTACATTTGATTCCCAAATCACCCTATTATTTTTGAAAATTTGAAATTCAGTCAGTTAATTTTAATTTCATGAGTGAAATACCCAATAGGTCCAAAAGTTATCTGGGGCACTGCATCCTCCATGTACATCGAGATAAAAATGGAGAACGGGCCTAGAACCTTCTCACACTGAACTGCAGAGTTGCTGCAAATTCTACTGTAGACACTCCATTTACGCTGGAGCCACGTTATGGTTTTTCTGCCACTGCTCTAGTGATATGAGTGAGATGGCACCTGAAACAATGCAGGGGTCATGATGAAGACCTTAAATGAGCATGAACAAAAAATGATAAAATGAACATGAATTTAGGGGGATTCTACCCCTCTGCCTTCCCATCCAACGGGATCTGCAGTGGCCCTATTCTTTGTCCCGTAACCAAACGGGGGCACCCGGAACCACACGGGGCCTGTGTATCTGAATTTAATCTAAATTGTTTTATATGTAAAAGATTGCGTTCAAATTAAAATCTGAATATCCAAATAATGGAAGATAAAATGAAAACAATTCCCCTCCCACTTTCCTCCATGTGAGGGGAGCCCATAAACCAATGGGGAGCAGGGCGGGGGCGCATCATTGATTTAGGTGTAGATTTGATAAAACAAAACAACACAGACATGTAAAAAAACACAAAAATAAAAAACATTCGGGTGGTGGTGATGATGGGGTGGTGGGATGGTTGGAGGGTGGTGGGCGAAACATATTGATAAATTGATAAAACAAAACAACACAGAGATATGTAAAAAAAAAAAAAAAAATACATTTCGGTGGTGGTGATGGTGGGGTGAGAGGGTATGGTTAGTGGATGGGGTGTGTGGGGGTAACATAGCTATATGTGTAAAAATTTACCAAAACAACACAGAAATATGTAAAAATAATAATAATCAAAGGACTGAAGGTCCTGAGAGTCGCCAAGATTGAACAGTGTCTGTCTTCTTGGTGAGGTTAAAGGTTATGTTAAATTTTACAGGTGTGGCGTATTAAAAAGGAATGTTGCTGCTTAGAACATGAGATGTTTTTTTGTACTGGAGTAAGCGAGCTGAATTGATACATGCATTGTTAGATACTTGTGAAAAATCTGTGTCTGTATTGGTTCAACCCAGCAAAGCATGGTCAGGTTAAATGACTGGCGTACATAACGGAAATACTGTTGATAAATCAGACACTCGCGCATTTGTTCAAAAGAAATAAAACAGATCAATTGACCTGCTGGTTTTATTGAATTGAATTGGGTTTTAAGGCGCACCAACACATGAAAAGTTATATGGTGCCTAACAGGAATGAACATGCCTGGCTTATCCCCCATGTACATCAAGATAAAATATGGAGAATGTGCCTAGAACCTTCTCACCTGCAGAACTTCAGAGTTGCTGCAAATTCTATTGTAGACACTCCATTTATACTGGAGCCACGTTTATTGTTTTTCTGCCACTGCTCTAGTGATTTGAGTGAGATGGCACCTAAAACAATGCAGGGGTCATTATGAAGACCTTTAATGAGCATGAACAAAAAATGATAAAGTGGGGGTTCTACAACTCTGCCTATCCCTCCAACGGGATCTGCAGTGGTGCTATTCTTTGCCCCGGAACCACAAGGGGCCTGCTGGTTTTATGTTGAAGTAGAAAATTGTAAGGCTGTTCATTTTGGCAAGATGATATATTCAGATACTGAATTTAGTGTATCATCATTATGCCAGCAAGGAAGCATTTTGTCTTTGTATCTATAGACATCAGGGTGGTATGAAAGAAACAGAAATGTAGTTATGTTGTTCAACTTTTTATTTTAATTGCGAGTACTTGGAGCATGCAAATTGTAAGCAGAAAAATCAATATAACTGGTGGATTTACCCTATAAGTTGGGACAAGATAAATTAATTACAAAAATTGATGTCCCAAATTATACCTTTTCAAAATATAATTATTGGTTTTAGTGACCCAAAAGATATTATAAGGACTTAATTTGGTGTTAAACTGCAGTGCAACTTGTATACACTGAAGTTAGTTTGGTATATAACACAACTACCTCGGCATGCTTAAATGATCACCCTTTTGACAATTTAATGTGAAATACAAAACAATTTAAAAAGACTTTTTTTTTTTTTATACCCAGCATGAAAGAAAGATGAAGCTATAAACCCCAAAGCCCCTGAGAAATTTCACTAGCGTAGCAGATATCTACAATAACGGAAAATCCTCTGTATTGAAGCAGAGTTATTCTCCATTAGTTGAAGACGAATAAAAGACCTATCTAGGACTATCAAAGATACCCTGTTTGCAATCCAGGGTATTCTCCAAAAGTTGAAGATAAGACCAGCTCATAGCTGAATCCTGTGCAGAGCAGTTTTTTTTTTATTTATTTCTAAGGTTTATAGTCCCTCTACCATATGAGCCCCCGGGAACAGATGATGATGACGTTCTAAGGATTAGAGTGCCTCTACCATATGAGCCCACAGGAAGAATCCCCTGTTGACTCGGCATTATGTCTGCACTTTTCATCGCTGTGGTGTGTAGGTTGTATCTGTGTGATGTAATGCGTCGGTTCTATTGTTGATGTGTTGATGGTTGTCGCTCTTGCTCTGTGTTGTTTCGCTGCGGCGGTGAAGTGATGTCTGGAGTGATGCTGGCCTACATCCGCTAGGTGGTGTTGCCTACATCCGCTACTGGGCCGGGGTCCTGTCTTGGGGCCACCCCGCCTCTGCAACCTGCGTCCCCGGAGGCCTCAAGTTCTATAGGCACGCAGGTTGCTGACTTCGTTGCTCCATGTACCTTGCCAGGCTTCCCCATGTTGGATCCGTTAAGCTGCTGAGTCGTCGACCACACATTCCATATTTACATAGCCCACATATACCACACCAAACATTCGGGGGATTCCACATGCAGACTGTCGACGCTCAGCTAACTTCTTCACCTCGATGGTTGTTCCTGGCGATGTTCCATGGCTGGCGGGACAACGAAGACGACACCGATCTTGGTCTTCAGCACTGACTGGGTGTTGTCAGACCCAATCAGTCTTGACGTGCCTTCCCCACGACGTGCACGTGTCGGTGTCAACAGAGAAGCCCGGGAACAGCATAAAAACCGTAGCCTATATCTTTCACGTTGATACCTTTGCAATGGTGTCTAAAAATGGCTTTATCATGTTTATTTCGACTTATTATAATATTAAATCACTGACAACCTGAATCAGAATTTTTTTTTCAAAATAGTGTTTTGTATATATGTATATGTTTACATAATAAACCAATAATAAACCAGCCAGCCAGTAGTTAACACCTTCCTATTGACAGAAAACACAAATTTCTGAAAAAGCCTAAAGGGAGGAATTACCTTGCAATCAGCTGTGGTAAAATCAGTGTTGCGTGAATCCATGGTTCAGTGTTGCGTGAATCCATGGTTCACGCAACACTGATTTTACCACAGCTGATTATATGCGTGAACTGACTTAGTGTGGATTAAATAACATAAATTAAACCTCAGGATGTAATTATAAGGTAATGATTTATAAATGCTTTATGAAATAATGATTTAACAAACTTATACAAACTACAGGTACTACCCACAGGTTACTGTATCGGTGCTGGGAACTAAAAAAAACAAGAGGTCAATGACCTTGAAGCTCTACTGATTGATTTTGATTTCAGGAAGTAGTCCCTACAGACTTGTTTTTTGAAAATCTATTTTTAACCGTGGCGGCCATCTTGAATTTCCGGCCGACCTGAAATTTTGCTAAGATCAATAAGACATTAAGAGCAACATTCCTGTGAAGTTTCATGAAAATCCGTCAGGTAGTTTCAAAGAAGTAGTCGCTACAAGTTTTCATTATATAACTCTATGTAAACAAAGCAGCCATGTTTAAGGTCAAATCAAAACGATTTTCGACAAGGACCAACATCATGTCATACTGATCATTTTAGAAAAAGTCCCATATCAATATCTCTTATTGTTTTGAAGAAGTAGTCGCTACAAACTTATTTATTTTAAATCTATTTTTAGCTGTGGCGGCCATCTTGAATTTCCGGCCGACCTGAAATTTTTCTAGGATCAACGATTTTTGACTAGGATCAACATCATGTCATGCTGATCATTTTAGAAAAAGTCCCATATCAATATCACTTATAGTTTTCAAGAAGAAGTCGCTACAAACTTGTATTTTAAAACTCTATTTTTAGCTTTGGCGGCCATCTTGGATTTCACATCAACATGAATTTTTGCTAGGATCAACTAGACTTTATGGGCAACATTTCTGTAAAGTTTCATGAATATCCATCCAGTAGTTTCAGCTGTGAAGTCGCTACAAATAAAAGTTTACGGACAGACAGACGGACAGACAGACGGACGGACGACGGACGCCGCACCACGGCATAAGCTCTGCTGATCTCTGATCAGTAGAGCTAAAAATTAAAAAATATTAAAAAAATATACATATACATTTTTTCAAGAAAACTTAAAATATGTTTGTTTTCAACAAATAACACGAAATAAAATGTTTCAATTTTATTTTATTTTAATATTATTTTTTTTTAATATTTTTTTTTTAATATATTTTTTTTTAATATATTTTTTTTATTTTTTGTATAATTATGGGATTTACCGATGCATTTAGCACATTAAATTTGATCATTTTTTTTGCCAACATTTGACTGTCCCAATTTAAATTATATTAAAATTATGATTTTTTATGGAATTTGTGATATTTCCCAAACTAAAAATAATTATTTTTCTAAAATTCAAGGTTGTCCCAATCCTTACGGTGTCCCAACTTATACGGTAAATATAAGTACTGTGAACTGTAGAATATCTTGTAACCTCTCGTTTTCTTGTGAATATTGGGATATAGCTCAGCTGCTCTTTTAAATCTGTCTTACTCTGCTTATACTATTTGTAAACATGTTGTTGTATATATTAAGGAAAACAAAGAAAATGATTAGAAAGAGTTGAGCTATATAAACCCGTCTACAAGAAAACGAAAGGTTAAAAGTTATTGCAAAGTTAATCAACAATTAAGCAGTAAAAAATATATCAATAAAAGTATATGAACTGTAAACAAACAAAGAAGTATGGTCAGTATCTGGTATATCGCATTTTCTTCTGATTAATGCATCTTAATTAATAAGTGGTGAAGAGCAGTAAAACACAATAGCATTCGCTTTATTTACAGCATAACGACTCTTAACACTTCTCTAAAACATGGTAAAAGCTTGATAGAGACAAGATGAGCAAAGCTACAATAAGGTCAAATGACCTGGGTACAAAAGTAATAATTTTTCAAAGGCCTTGTTTTTTTATTAAAAACACTTTTTTAAGCAAGGTTTCTTGCTGACATTCTTTATGGGATGAAGTATCTGGGCACACAACATTGACATTTTTTTCTTCTAATTTTCGAAAAATGCTTGGGACGGAATTATTTTTTGCACCCGTGTCGGTTTTGGTTTTCGAGTGTATGTTCCAATAGATTTCCTGTTGATACACTGTGAGATAATTATTTTTTATTGAATTCCAGCAAGGAAATAAACACTACATGGGTAAATGCCAAAACATTTGGATTTTTCTTCTTTTTACAAAATGCAAAGATTGCCGTGTGTCCTTTTAAACTATTTGATTTGTGTACCTTGTTGTTGTTGGTAGTAGAAATGAGCACTTCTTGACAAATTCTTTTCATCAACTTGTGTATTTATTTGTAGTAGATGCCATACTATTTCTCACAGTACTAGGCACAATAACTACAATATTTACGGACATTTAGTTCCCAATTTGACGGTTAAGCTCATTATCTAGGTCACGCTGTAGGCCACACATGAGGGCATAGTATATTATATAGAGTGGAGTCTTGGTGTGGAGTCTTGGAGTGGAGTGAACAATTGGAGTGACCTTGGAGTCATATTTTGGAGTGACCTTGGAGTCAAGTTTGGAGTGAATATTTTGGAGTCAATTTTTTAGTCTAAACTTGAAGTCTTAATTTCCATTACAATTAATAACTTTTTAGAAACTAATACATTTACATGGGTTACTTCATTTTCACATACAGTTATTTATTTATTAAATAATTCTTTAAAATGCATGTGTCTATTAAGCTACCCAATTTCAACAACTAATTCCAAAACTGCACATCTAATTTTAACTTGGGCACTGTTACTACATGTTCTAAATGAAAAATCCATGTTTGTGGAACAGTGAGGCTGAGAGAGCTCCAAGTTCCCATAAACTTTAATGCTTTTTGTTTTCAGTCTCTGTGGTATGACTGACATATTGGACAAATTGGAACCCTGTATACCCCTGACACTGGATGTCAGTGTCCTGACCTAAGATTAGCTGGTCCCCCGGGACTAGTTTATGTCAGGCCAAAGGGTCATTGCTTCAATACTGGGGTTAATGTTTGGGTATCCAAGTTAATTTATGTTGTTTTAAGATGGTCTGTCGCTCACATTAAGATTAGCACATGTCTCATGGGACAATGCAGCTGTACTGAGTATGTTAGGAACTGTGCACCTTGTGAGGGTCATTCAGAAATATTAAATTAATAATTATCCAAAATATTCACTCCAAATCTGACTCCAAGGTCACTCCAAAATGTGACTCAAAGGTCACTCCAATTACTCACTCCACTCCAGTCCAAGACTCCACACCAAGACTCCACTCTATATAATATACTATGCCACGCATAAGCGGCAAGTTTAGCTTAATGGTTTAGAAATTGGGGCGGAAAATGTGTTAATTGATTGCTTATTTTTCGTCAATGATTGTACATTTTCAAATGAATGATTCTGAATTAATGGATAATTATCGAGTTTCTGCTGCACTATCGAATGAAATGAATTAATACTAATGAGATGTTCGACATCTGGGTAACTACGCTATTGAAACTTTCCATTCATAAAATATTATGCGTGTATTATTGCGCATAGTATTTCAGTACATTTGCAAAAAGACACATATATACTGTATACAATGACAATTATTCACACTCAGTAGTTATATTATTCGGTATATATAACGTTCATGTCAGTCACCTTATGAAATTAAGTTATACTTGAGGCAGTTAAAGGAACTACATTCTCGAAGTGCATTCTCGAAGTGTGTAAAGCTCCTCGTCCGAAAACTGGTGTATTAATGCGCAAAATATTTCGGTACATCTACAAAAAAGACACGTTTATACTGTATACAATTACAATTATTTCATTATTTCACAATCATTAGTTATATTATTCGGTATACATAACGTTCATCTCAGTCACGTTATCAAATTAAGTTGAATTTGAGGCAGTTAAAGGGGACTACATTCTCCAACTGCGTAAAGCTCCTCAACCAAAAACTCCATATTCAGAAATTGCAGTATACACGACTCCAAAGAGGCAGCCATGCTCATGCATGGCGACTCAAAAACCGAGTTTTCAGTGTGTGTCGGTGGGGGTGGGGGGGACAGAAATATGTAAAAAAATAAATAAAATAGTTTCGAGTGGGTGGCAACATAGCTATATGTGTACGAATTGAGCAAAATAACACAAATATAATTTTTTTTAAAAAAACGGGCTTGGGGCGATGGGGACAAGGAAGAGGGGGGAGCCCATGGCCCAATATGGGTGAAGTATGAATAAAATGCATAATGCTATAAGAAATCCCAAACCAAACTTATAGATATATACACAATTATATGGAAACCTACATCTGCCTTTATTGCACATTTTGGTATGTTGTAAAGGGTTGCATAAGTAATTTTGTCTTCTGCAAATTCTGCTCCCATGCAACCCTTTACAACATACTAGAATGAAACCATTTCCCAAATTTAGTAGAGCTAGGACAAGAAATGTAAGAGATATGGACCGGTTAACACAGCTTACACGCAAAATTTGATGTGAAAAGGGCTCAGAATTTGGGTTCCATTGGAGCCCAGGGGTTACAGGAACAAAAATTACTTAAGCAGCCCTTAAGATAATGCTAGAAGGAAGCTCATGGCCAAATTTGGCTGTGCTAGGATAAGAAATGTAAGAAATATAGACCTGTAAACACAGCTTACACACACAATTTGATGTGAAATAGACACATTTTATGGGGCTATCAGAATTTGGGTTCCATGGGAGCCCATGGGTTGCAGGAACCAAAATTGCTTATGTGGGATGCCAACGCCAACGTGATTACATAAGCTCTCTTATTCTTTGAATAGTCGAGCTAAAAAGGATCTTAAACACGTCCCCATTGCACAAAAAGTGTATGAATCTTATTATGAAATGCTCATTAAAATTAAAATCATTCAAAGTCTCATATATTCAAAGTCTCATATGAAATGGTAATTTCATTTAATATCCTATATATATATTTTTAACATGGTAAGGATGTACAATGATAACTGTCTTTGTACACTAGGTATGCGCCCAGAAGTTATAAAGATCACAATGTATCCAAGTTGATTGCAGCTTGTATTTCTTCGCTAACTCCTGGTCTGCAGACACTGCATTTATTTACTGTCCGTTTTGCAGGAATAGATGGCTTTTCCTTCTTGCCAGGTAGATTTGTGATTTTTTTAGTTTTCTGAACTATACTGGTTTTCTGAACTAAAGAGGCAGTCTTTTTCTTTGGTGTTCTTGCTGCTGCCGCCTGTCTTGTTGGGTGTGCGGGGTGGCAGAGCAGATTCTCCCTCCTGAATCTTTACACTCCTTTGCATAACGGGTGGCTAGGCTGTCTTCATAATCCGTCCACTCTCTGATTTAATGGTTATGACGATCTCTGCACCACACATCTGGTGCAAGGAGTGTGCCTATCAGAAAAATATAGCACATTACTTTTACAACTAAAAGTAACACTCACCAAACTATAGTAAAGGCACTAACCCACCATATAATGGCAAAACCATTTACCCAAACTCTATCCTGGTGTTAACTTCAGGTCATATAATAATGCATATATGTCGATTAAAGGTAAAGTTTATTCACAGGTACTTAAAATACCTGTGATTGAATATGCGTAAAATGAATTATGAATTGGTACTATTAATTTGACGCTCCAGTTTTGGGTTTTGGCCTGGCTGGTTTCAAGGGTTTATAGAGTCTCAAAATATGTGGTAGCTAAATATACCTTGTAGTCAGTAGGTTTAGAAAGGGTATACATATGCTGTAAAATTTATAAAATTTGCTTGTTAATGTTTGGATTTTGACTTTTAAGTCAACATAATATCTGCCATTTACTTTGTAAATATGAGGTTGTGTTACTTAGTTTACCTATTTTACCAAATGAAATACTGACAAGAGATTATAAGATTGTACAGAAAATAAAACTCAGTTCTATTCTTATTATTTCAAAATCTGTTCATGCCGAAGAAACATTTTGAGCCACATTAGCCATCATTATTCATAGTCATTACTGTATAAATGAAAAAGATTAAATTATCACGGTATACACAAACTCGCACTTTACCAGTAAATACCAACCAGTAAAAATACAACACCTGTTTTTAGAGAGTCTTAAGTCTCTTGGAGAATTCCTAATTGGACCAGAATGGTGTTTTCTGATTGTAGACTCCTGTGAAAATAACCAATGTGCATTTCAATAACTATTGTATAAACTGGAAGTTTAGAAGTATGTGTGCAATTTAATACCAAAGGATACATATTACAGACAATTTTAGCATGAGCATGTTATTGTTAAGGTATCTACCATCTAACAGGGGTGGCATGAACATGAAATATTTGCCTGAATTGGTTGCTGATATAAATTCATAATTATCAATACTGTTTCAGTCGTGTTATCCTGATGTTATTATATCAATTGTGTGTATTAATAAATCTGTCTTAATTTAATTTTAAGTAAATATTGGGGTGAATCTTGGGTGGTAATGTAGTATATTAAATAAAATTATCACAAAGTGTATTCTATAGTGATACCTCATTATCCGGTAATTATACAGCCTCAGGTAAATCAGCATCTCCAAAGGAAAAATGCGTCCCCAC
Source organism: Cyrtodaria siliqua (assembly GCA_037043455.1). Taxonomy (NCBI): domain Eukaryota; kingdom Metazoa; phylum Mollusca; class Bivalvia; order Adapedonta; family Hiatellidae; genus Cyrtodaria; species Cyrtodaria siliqua. The sequence goes on along the minus strand of JAWPHD010001395.1, from coordinate 157,132 downwards.
CTCAACTTCTGCCTCCGAAAGCTATAGACAAATATGAAATATATATGCTTTTAAAAATATTGGTAACGGCACTTTCATCTGTCAAACCATAAGGTATATAATGATGATCTCTAAGTGTTCCCTCTTCCACATATATATTCATACACTATCTGCTATTTATTTAAATTTCAAAAAAATGAATGTATTACTTTGTTTAAATGTACAGTGTAGATAAGGCCACTGTACATTACCATTACTGCTTTAATCTCAGTTACATAGCAATTTAAATGAAGCCTTAACATTTTAAAATGTAATTTTCATATGTTGATTATAATTAACTTATTATTAAAATAATAATAATAATTTCTTATTTACTCCGTACAGCATTTTTTATTGTAAGTTCAATAGCCTTTTTATCTCTCAAAATAACACCATGCCAGTGTAAGTGGTGAAAAAAATGTTTCATTAGTTAGATACACACTTTTACCTATAATAAAAATGTCTGAATAGTTACCTCTGCAGATTCAGCGAAGTACATGTGGTCACCTGTAGCACCCGTTTCTAAATGACCTGAAAAATAAATCCCTGTTCGGGAGACGAAGGCTACCAAAGCAGCCGTGTTTTACACTGGCCGTTATACCATACAAACAATAAGGCGCAAAATGTTCATAATTTTTTGCGTATCGTAGTCCAATGACCTTGGTTTTTTAAGCATGTTAGAGATTTTAATTCATACATAATCTGGGATGAGTAAGTCATGGATCTACATACTCTGGATTCGAAACATCGTAAATCCAATTTATCCGCCGAATAATAATTTACCCATGAATACTTGCGCGTACAGGTAAAGGTTTTTCGCGCATACGCGTTGCGCTAAGTTATGCACCTACATACGATTTTATACAATCTAAGAAAACCTAGCATACATATCGTTGTTAATTTATTTGTTTTGGGAAAATTATTTAAGATAGCTGGCTATTTCAAAGACGAGTTGAAAGACAATTCTGTATTCTATACAGTGATTTGTTTTAGCTTTACTAAAAACGAACTAAATAACAAAAAAATACGTTCGTTTGACCGTATGTGAAACTGCGACAGTGACATGGCTCGTCAAATTAAAATATATACAAGTATATATATATATACACATCGTTGCCGATTTGTTTATTTTGGGAAAAGTTTTTAAGTTAGCTGGCTAATTCAAAGATACGTTAAGAGCTAATTCTTTCTTCAATAAAGTGATGTCTGTTTTAGCTTTACTAAAAACTAACTAAATAACAAAATATCTGTTCGTTTATCCATAATAATTCGAAACTGCGACATAACATGGCAAATTGCTAATATATATTCAGATTGTTGCTGATTTGTTTCTTTTGGGAAACGTATTTTTAAAAGCTAGCTGAAAGATTATTCTTTATTCCATAAAGTGACTTCTGTTTTAATTTTAATAAACGAAAAATAAGGTGACCGTATGTGAAACTGCGACAATGATCATGTGACAAATTGTACATATACATGCATAATGATACATGTAAGTACATAAGTTAGCTGGCTCATTAGGTAACTTGACTTGATTTTGGCTTCAGCTGTGTTAATCTTGTAATGTTCAATCACAGATATATTAGGTATGTGGTTCAATATAAACAGGATATTCCTTTAGTGGTATATTGTTCCATATTGCACGCCTGGCCTTCTAATTCACACCGTTCGGTACCGAATATACAGTACAGTCGACGTGTCTGCGTCGGCATTTGTATTTTGATACAATTCAGTCTTGTCACCATGTGTGCCAATAAACAGGATGTAATAATCGGTGGAATGCTTTCCTTTTTTGTTAATACACCCTTCCACCCCTAAGTCAGACGTGTCATACCGAATATACAAGGTGGTCGTGCGCGGTATTTCTTAACAATCCTCAGAAGGGCGGTAACAAATATAATCAAAGGGTTGTCTTGTGGTTCAAATAACAGGATGTTGGTGATCGATATAACATTTCTGTTTTATTGCACGCAAGTACCCCAAAGTCATACCGAATACACAGGTATCGCGTCGTTCACATAATTATAAAACACGTTCATAACTGAATTTACACAATAATGGCAATACAAAAAATTTATTCATTTGAATATAGTACCGTAAATAAAACAGTAGTTTGACTTCTTAAAAAAAGAGTATGATAATGGACCTTTGGAAACGGCCGAGCATGACACATACGAAATATTGCAGTCTCGGTTTGATTGAGACTGTTCATGAGCGGTAGTGAAACATGCAAGCTACCGCTCATGCCCTCTAGCCCCGGGTTGAGCTGAACTCAATATTCATAAAAATCAACAGTACCGAATTTTAACCATCCCGAAGATGGCAAGCATATGGCGGTGGATATAGCAATATTTGTATCTTTATTTCATCCCCTATATCCAGCGGCGTAGGGTCCCAGGATCTAATAAAATTGTATGCCCTGAAGAGCGAAATAAACAAAAAAGAATTAAGTTGGGAGCAACGGTTATGAAGCCTGCGTATCACAAGTAACAGCCAAAAGACTAAATTAAAAAGCAAAATGTATGAATTTTCAACCAATTTCAACTGCGTAATTTGAGAACAAAACAAAGGCTATACAGAAATTCAAGGCCATAAATCAGATCTTCACAATATTAAATGGCAATACAAAGGAATAATTATTTTGAATATCGAAACATAAATAAAACAGTAGTTTGACTTCTTAAAATGTGTATACATTTTTAGGAAAAATACTCAAGATTTTTTTTTATGAATTTTCAACCAATTTCTACTCCGTAATTTGACAACAAAACAAAGGCTATACAGAAATCCAAGGGCATAAATCAGATCTTCACAGTAATGGCAATACAAAGGAATAATTATTTTGAATATCGAAACATAAATCCAATTTCAACTGCGTAATTTGAGAACAAAACCAAGACTATACAGAAATCCAAGGACATAAACAAGATCTACACAACAATGGCATTAAAAAGGAATAATTATTTTGAATATCGTACCGTAAATGAAAGAGGAGTTAAATTTTTTCTCAATTCAAGCCGAAAATTGTAGAAAAAGAAAATCAACACAGCTAGCGAGTGTATTTTTGCCATTAAAATCAAAGTTATATTATGAATTCCATAATTTTTTCAATAATTAAAAGCAAAACATGCATATTTAAATAACTTAGCTCATTATTTGAAATAAATCGCGTAGTAGTATGTTAATAATTCAGTTTTATGTCAGCATCAACTCATTTTAGGATAATCAATCGCGTCAAAAATGGTCACCGCGCACCTGGTACTCTGTTGTTTACCGCAGAGTAATCAGGGAACCAGCTTATTCGCCACTCCGCGGATTATGGATAAATCGATAATTAACAAAGGGCGTATAGGCAGTTTCAAATCCAGGGTGACTGTATATCCATGAGTAAGTATACCATTTATTTACCAAATACTTGTGTTCTAATGAATATAACTTTTAAGACACATGGCAAACTTACCAATAAACGTGGATTTCTGTAACTGAAATTTCTTCGCGTTCAAAATGGCGTGGGAAAGAAAGTACGCAAAATTGATGCACAATGCTCACATGCTCTCAAAACATACACATATTCCTACATGTCTCTCATTCAGGAGAAAGTCTCCATATCGGGGGACAAACAGGCGATGTATTTGAGCCCAGAAAGTCTCCCAATCAGAAGACGTCTTCCGATGAGGAGATTGTCTCCATTGATGAGAATTCTTCCCAAATGTTTATGGTTGATATAAAATATATCTCTACCTCAAAGGCTCAAGTCAAGATGTTTTGCTGTTAGTGTGTTAAAATACACGTTTAATGCTCTTTTGAAATTTTTCGTTTTGGCGAGCATCAACGTGTATTGATTATTGCACATTTTACGACTGGACTTTCCCAACGGAATCTGTTGGGAAGGTTTCACGCTTTTAAACAGCATTGTTTGTATATTATATATGCACAGGTTGAAAGAAGATTTTTTTTTGAGTCGATTGGTGTTTCAAAATTTACCTGCCAAGATGAAATATCTCAGATTATCCAAATTTATCACGAATATATTGACACATTTCCGAATTATCGAAGGGTACCGCCATCTTGTTTGAAATTCTTACCCAGAGTTCCTTGCGCATATTACTTCACCATACGCAACCTACCATGCACCGTCGATAAAATAGAATAGAACCGTTTATTGATACAATCGTAAAACATTGTGTAGTGTGTTTAAACTACACATATTTCATGCCGATTTAAAAGTAATATTTTTGTTATATTTATAGTATTGTAAAAATTACTTGTTTAAGTCGTTTATTATTCTACAAGACTCTTCCTCATTCTTAAATCGTAATAAAGAGAATATAAAATATATGAAAATTAGCAGTTTGGTAAAGATCCGAATAATAATAATGAAGTTGAAGAGTGTTCACAAGGCAAAAGTTAGCAGACGACGGGCGACGGACAACTCGTCATCCCATAAACCCTGGGGGTGGGGGTTGGGGCGTGGATGGGGGATTTGAATACTAGTGACAGTTATTGTTTTCGTAAACAAAATCACCATGTTCAGGTCCACCAAACACATGATTTCTTTTTATAAAGCACAATGTCCCATCCTAGCTCAACTAAATTTGTGAATTGGTTTCCTTATAGTATGTTGTAAAGGGTTGCTTAAGTAATGTTGTCTTCCGCAAATTCTGGGCTCCCATGGAATCCAAATTGTGACGGCCCATAAAATGTGCAATAAAGGCAGATCTAGGTTTGCATGTAAGCTGGTGTATATACAGTTATAATTTTGGTTTGGGATCTTATATCATTATGCATCTTATTTGTACTTCACCCATATTTGGGCATGGGCTCCCTCCTCCCTGCCCCGCCACACACCCCTCTCCCCCTCCCACATTTTTTTTTTTTTTACATATTTCAGTTGTTTTGGTCAATTTTAACACATATAGCTATGTTGCCCCGCCCCCACCACCCTCCTCCCCCCGCCCCACCGACTCGAATCTCTATTTTTTTCTTCATATTTCTTTGTTGTTTTGGTCAATTCTTACACATATTGCTATGCCCCCGCACCCCCTACCGATCCGCCCCCACCCCCACACACCCTAAAGTATATATTTTTTTATATTTATGTATTGCTTTGGTAAATTTTATTATCTCTACTGGCCAAGTTCGAAAACCAACCAGATCGGACCAGTAACGGCGGAGTTACGGCTCTTTTAAAAATGTTATATTTCCACTCGAAACTCGATATTTATTTTACATATTTCTCGTTTTGGTCAATTCTTACGTGGCCCTGCCACCACCCTCCCCCACTCCCCGCCTGCCCCACTTGAAACTCGATTTATATATATATTTTACATATTTCTGTGTTGTTTTGGTCAAATCTTACACTTAAAGCTATGTTGCCCCCCCCCCCCCCTCCCCCTCCATTACGCCCCCCCCCCCCCCACCACCATCATCACTACCACCCGAATGTTGTTGTTTTTTGTTTGTTTTTGCATATATCTGTGTTGTTTTGTTTTATCAGTTTATCAATATGTGTCGCCCCACAACCATCCCACCACCACCACCCGAATGTTTTTTGGTTTTTTTCTTCATATGTCTGTGTTGTTTTGTTTTATCAAATATACAACTATATCAATTATGCGACCACCGTACTGCCCCCCCCCCCCCCTCACCACCCCCATTGGTTTATGGGCTCCCCTCACAAGGAGGACAGGTGGCGGGAAATTGTTTTCATTTTATCTTCCATTATTGGATATTAAAATTTTAATTTGAACGCAATCATTTACATATAAAGCAATTTAGATTAAATTCAGATACACAGAGGAAATATCAATAAAAAAACACCCTGAAATGAGGCCACAATAAAAAAATCGCCAGATATCCCCTCCCTCCCCGAGTTGCCTTTCGACCACAATTTTTTTTTAAATGACAGCAACTTTGGATTAAAACTGATAAAAATAAATAAAATGTCACACCCTGCCGAAAATTTTACTATAATTTTTATGAGATTCTAACAATAATTTTTATATCGGCCAGAGTTTCTATACCCACCCCAGCTCCACCCCCACCCCAACCCACCATCACATTGTTTTAGCCTTGTTTTCTGATGGTATATATACTGGCTATACCATTTATTATTCTCTGAATAGTCGAGCTGCGCTGTTCTCCTACAGCTCTTGTTTAATATAAATTTCCATATTTTACAGATTTTTTAGTGGGTCGCCCCCCTGAATCCACCCGTAAACTCACCCCACCCCCTACACACTAAATGAAATGAACATAACAAAACAAAATAAACAAGCTTAAATTAGGTCATGGACATACAGTAGGTCTATGGTTAGGTGCTTTCCCCCACAGATCAGGCTATAAAACAAGCGAGATTTTTTAATTTTTCTTTTAGGAGAATGTCTGAAAGGGTTACTTATAATAAATATCCCCGGCACCCTTCGCCCATTACCGTTTGTTAACCTAAGACTTGAAAACGTTATACTATTGTTTGGGGCGCTTGTTTCAGCCAAAGGTTTTTTGGACTTTTAAGATAAAATTAATCTACTACCTACATAAGTTATATATCAGTGGAACAGACATTTTTAGTGGTAAATAAAAATACTTTACTTTTCAAAATCGGTTGAGAAATAAAAATTTCATGTGCGAAAGTTGATTTTGATGGGTCATTTTCAATGCAAAATTCTGCTGCATGAAAAATTCGAAAAATATATTTTTTTAGATTTTTTATTCAAAAATAGTTTTAAATTGTTGGATTTTAGTACAATAAGACACCCTGAAAGTTTAATAACCAAATATCAAGTTTTACTGAAGTTATTTGACATTTTGTAATTTTCTGCTGTCCCACCAACAAGGAATTTACATAGGAAAAGCCCCATCAAAAAATCATTTTGACTGCAAAATATTTATTTCTCAACTGATTTTCAAAAGTAAAGTAGTTTTATTTACCACTAAAAATGCCAGTTCTAATGATATATAACTGATGTACGTATTATTTAAATTGCTCGAGTTACTGCAGAAAAACCTTTGGCTGAAACAAGCGCCCCAAACAATAGGTACATTATACACAACGTAGTTCGTGACACGTTGTCCACAGTGGAAAATGTGTACTTATGCGCATGCGCATGCAAGCAATGTTGGGAGAAACGCGCACTTGTCAATATATTGTCAATACACATGTATAGCGATCTACGAAAAATCGATATATTATGTAAAATATGCTTCGGAAAAAAATAAAACCGAAAGTAAATGGTAAATAACTTATTATTTTGTTAGATTATCATCATGGTTTACGCTTATTATTTTGTTAGATTATCATCATGGTTTACGCACAGGAGTCTGATAAGCTGCTCAATTTCTTTCGAAAGTCACATGGGTGTTCGAGCATTTTTTTCAGTCGGGTTTTTTGCAAAGGAAATTAGGCGTATATGCAGTTACATAGAACGTCAGAATAATAAAAAAAAAACTGCATAAGTGCCTCTTTAAAGGAAGAAATAAAAAGAGTAAGAGCTCTGCTCGGTCTAGTGCCTAAATTCATATTAAGTTGCATTTAGTTGTAAATGTCAGTTTATCTGATTAAAATATCGTCTACCTGAATCCCCAACGACCAGAATTTTTACTTTTTCAATTCCTGCCATCGTCGTCAGAAATCACCAAATCTTGTAAACGCTTTTTTTTCCTAAATCAATTAGCGTCTACAGATACAGAGTACCCTGTTTAACCCAAAATAAGTGAAAAGATCGGCAAGGATACTCAAATGGTACAAGTAAACAAAATATTTTGGGGGCCAGGTGGTCCGAACCAAAATATCGCGGCTAAATAAATACGATTTCACATGTAGGCCTATATATACAGCGACTTATAATTTTGCCAGTTTTTATACGATTAAAATTATCCTTACAGTTTTGTAGTTTTATTACATTTTCATCAGTGAAAGATTGGGATTTCTCAGTGAAAGAATATTCATAATCGCTAAATATTATTAACTAACTCCGAACACACAAATAACTAACTGTGACGCTGAGTTATGACGTAAATAAAGTGGTGCTGACGTCGACGTCATCCGCCGATAACGTTCAATAAAGCGAATAATTTCGGTTAAAATCATGCATAAACTGATTTAAAACGCAATAAATAGATTATTTAACTGTTGTGTTCGATTCACTCGATGGTAGATGTGTTTTGTTTTTTCACCCACTCGCATACGCTCGTTCATGAAAAGAACCACACGTTTACCATCTCGTGAAGGGTTTTTCCTATAATCTATCCCAGCAGTTAAATAATCTCTATATTTTCAGCTAAATAAATATATAAAGTTATTACAGATCAAAGCTGTATTAAATAATTCCGAGAGGGGGCCATGTGTTTTTAACTATCAATTTAAGGCAATTTTGTGATTCTGATGGGTATGTGTGTTGCATTCATTAACACGCTTATTTCGCATCCAAATTTGAATACCTTTACTGTTTTAGAAAGTGCATATTCTGAGCTTTCCAATGATATATAGTATAATATCTATAAAATACTAAAAAGGTTATTCTGGGGGCCAGGTAGTCCTTTTTTTTTAACCCTAAATATAGCAGGGGGCCAACAAGTAAACTCGTCCACAAATTTCAGAGACTTTTTTTACGGTTAACCGATAGCGACTGTAGCATACATGTCGGATATCAAGCATTTGGATCGATACGACATTCAGAATTGGAGATATTTCAAACTTAAAAATGCACACTTTCTTTTGCAACCGAGTATATTTAACAGGACAAGTTTAAATGGCGGTGGCCCCGTCACATTCAGAAATGACGGGGGTAGTTGGGAATGCATGAATGGCAGTGGCTGCGGCGGTGACTAACACCTTCACGGTCACGGCACGGGTAATCCGGTGGGTAATTGCTCCGTGTGGTTCCCGGGTGCCCCCGTTTGGTCACGGGGCAAATAATAGGGCCACTGCAGATCCCTTTGGAGGGGTAGGCAGAGGGGTAGAATCCCCCCCAAATTCATGTTCATTTTATCATTTTTTGTTCATGTTCATTAAAGGTCTTTATCATGATCCCTGCATTGTTTCAGGTGCTATCTCGCTCACATCAAAAGAGCAGTGGCAGAAAAACAATAAACGTGGCTCCAGCGTAAATGGAGTTTCTACGATAGAAATTGCAGCAACTCTGAAGTTCAGGGTGAGAAGGTTCTAGGCCCATTTTCCATATTTTATCTCGATGTACATGGAATATGAGCCTGGCATATTCATGCCTGATAGGCGCCATATAACCTTTTCATGTGTTGGTGCGCCTTATAACCCAATTCAATCAATTATTCGGAGGAAAGATAGCATTCATTCGTTATGTCCTCTTTTAGAGATTACAATATGTAAATACAATCCTATTGATCCAAAGCACATGTAGATTAATAAATAGTAAACTATATTATGTCTCAGACAAAATAACTTCAAGCTTATCGTTACTATTTATAGATTATTAAGCTTTACGTTTTGTCTGAATAAACATATGTGCTGTTATGTTATGTATCAATATATAAAATGGCAGTCTATGTATCTATCTTTATTGAATCATATAGATGTATGCAGTAAGAATGCTAGCATTAGAATGTTATCAAAGTGGCCAAGATAAGGGAGGAACCAAGAGGCGGGGCTTATCAGTCAGTAGAGTAGTGACACAGCCAGAACATAAATTCAATAGACATATTGTAACATGTGCTATCTTATTTTAGACTAATTGTGCTTTGTGAGATGCCTTACCGAGAGCGAAATGTAAGACATCACGGGGACAGTTACTGATATTATTTTATAATATTCGATTTCCTAATAGAACAGAACAGAACAATATTTTATTATGTACAATCTCAGGCAACATGAGTTTAATACAACATGAGGGAATTATTATGCATACAACAAATTATACAATTACTAATTTTGAATTAAAAAGGATCACACAAACCCAACTTAATATGGTGGAAAAAGTTAGATGGATAACAGATGCTTGGAATAACATTGCAGCCTCATTTTTCCGCATTGACTCACAAAGAAACTCGAGGTATCGTTATTTATAGACACACATGATTTAATGTTTTGATACATGTTATATATTATTCGGAAGAATTTGCCTTTAATTTCATTACTTAGAAGAAATTTGCGCCATAGGCCTATACTCCATATGGAGTCAAATGCCAGTGTAAAATCTATAATGCAGCAGAACAACTTTTTCTTTTGCGAACGTAACATCTCCACTAATTTGTGACATTGGTTTTCAGTTGTAGTAACTAAAAAAAATAGTCCAATTATTTCAGGAACCAATGGACAGTGAAACTTAAAATATGTCATCAGTATCATCAATGACACTGGTAGACACATGCTCCATAACTCTGTATTAGCATGACCCTTTTCTTACTTTGAATTTCTGGTTTAAATGTTCTTTTTTGACAAGTCCATATATTTTATCAACTGAAAGTCGTACATCAACAAAACTTCAGTAAAGCTTGGAATAACACGGGCGCTAGTAGAGACATGTTCATATTAACTCTGTATTGCATTTAAGCAAAGTTATGTTCCTTTTTCAACTTCTAAAATCTGGTTAAAGTTTTTAGGCAAGACTTTGTATGTCAATAGGTGATTGTTACTTATTAATACAACTTCAGTAAAGCATAGATGCTAGTAGACACATGTTCCATGACTCTGTATTGCATTTTAGCAAAATTGAGGCCCTTTTTTCTGGATAAATATTTTCTGTAAAGTATTTTAGAAAAGGTGTAGCCCCTTTTCGACTTAGAATTTATTTTATTTTATTTTCTGGCAATCCATTTATTTCAATACCCACTAGCCATATATCTCTGTCAAAGGAGCTTGACAAGTGTCACTCAGAGTCATCAAGGACACAGACACATGTTTCATAACTTTTTATTTCATTTTAGCCAGATGACGTGTTTTTTTTTTCAACTTAGAATTTCAGTTAAATTTTTTTAAGCAGCTTCATATATTTCCATGAAACTCGCTGCATACATCAAATGACAACGGCAAGCCTGTAAATATCATTAGCCCCAAAAACGCCCACACCTTCCCCACTCCTACACCACCATCACCACAGATAAATAGACAAATATTTGTTACATTATTTTGGTTTCTCTTCAGTTACCATGTCTGCATCCTGTTCTCTTAACCACACCCTCCATCATATTCATTCTGGGGGTATTGAAGGTCTTTCTTCGATATTTGGTATATGTTTACTGACCAATAGTGTTGTTCCGATTAATCGATTTGATCGATCATCAATCAATTATGCTTTTGATCTGATTATTCAATTAAAAATGTTCATGATCGACTTCACTCGGTTGTTGAAAATTATGGCTTATTTCATTCTTTTGTACTGAAGTATACAAGAAACTAGAAATTGTTATTGTCCATGGGACAAAAACGTATGGCTCCCCGGGGCACTCGCCCGAACAGACATAATTGACGACTCTAGGTCCAACTGTTCTTTATTGATCTGAGATCGTTTTGATATTCAATATCCCTGTGACTGTATGTACTATCTGTATCAGTGAGGCCACATAAAAAAATATATGTGGTTCAAGTAACCCGACCGACCCTATTTTTTTAAAGGGCCGAACCTAAAACTTCTTATGCAAAAATTTAAAAAAAAAAAATCAAAAAAAATCAAAAAAAATCAAAAAAATCAAAAAAAAATCAAAAAAAAAAAAATAAATAAATAAATAAATAAAAAATAATGAAAAAAAAATTAAACAAAAAAATAAAATTAAAAAATATTTAAAAAAAATAAAAAATAAAAAAAAAATCTAATTTTTTTTTTTTTTAAAAAACAATAGGGGTCATCTACTGGTCATGAACAACCATCCTTCCAAGTTTGAGGACCCTAGGTCCAACCATTCTCTAGTTATTGATCGGACATAGTTTCACCACAACCTTGACCTTTGACCTAGTGACCCCAAAATCAATAGGGTCATCTACTGGTCATGACCAACCATCCTTCCAAGTTTGAGGACCCTAGGTCCAACCATTCTCTAGTTATTGATTGGACATCGTTTCACTGCAACCTTGACCTTTGACCCCAAAATCAATAGGGTCATCTACTTGTCATGACCAACCATCCTTCCAAGTTTGAGGACCCTAGGTCCAACCGTTCTCTAGTTATTGATCGGACATCGTATTAATAGTCAAGGTCACCACGACCTTGACCTTTGACCTAGTGACCCCTCTACTTGTCATGACTAACCGTCGTTCCAAGTTTGAGGACCCTAGGTCCAACCGGTCTCTAGATATTGATCGGACATCGTTTTGATAGTCAAGGTCACCGCGACCTTGACCTTTGACCTAGTGACCCCAAAATCAATAAGGGTCATCTACTTGTCATGACCAACCATCCTTCCAAGTTTGAGGACCGTAGGGATGGTTGGTCATGACAAGTTTGAGGACCGTAAAACATATGAATGAGGGAAACCTAATGAACTACCTGGACGCAACACACAACCATATAACAGGCGCATACATCACACACAAACACTTAATACAGCCCACAGCCACGGTCATAATTACCTTCAATACACAAACGATACCAATAGAAATAAGAACGAGAACAGGGGTTAATATCACAGTAACCCCGGCCTTGTATGCCATAATAAGATGCAATAGGTGCCAAAAGTTTGGACATAGCACATCAAAATGCTACAATCCACCTTCATGCCCACACTGTGCAGAACAACACATGGGCGCAGCATGTACACAAAGAGGCCGGAAAAAGTGCACTAATTGCGACGATAAGCATAGCGCAGCATACAAAGGATGCCCGAAATACAAAGCATATGCTCAGACAATTAAGAGCAAAAACGCAGTCATAATACAAACACATAGACCGGCAGGTCTGACACCACCAACACCACCACCAGCACCTACCGTAGCACCACCTAGCAACCCGACCGCGCCTAAACACAAACCTGTTTGCGTCCAGAAAAAGACAACATCAAACGATCCAATGCAACCTTCTGATATAAAAACAGAAGAAATAACTAATAGAGTAAAATCCATAATGAGGGAAATCATCCCCAAAGTCAGGGCCCAAGTAGACAAGGAAACCCTAGAAATAATTGTTGAAGAAGCAATTAAAGCCGAAATGGCCACCCACACAGTAGCGCCAACCACCCCCGCCCCCAATACCATAGCCAATAGAATCCAAAACTCCCCTACACCACATTGGGTTAACACGCCACACCAAGGACCGATATATGATCAGTACAGATCATTCCGATTGAATAGAGGACCACCTCCACCCCCACCCCGATGGGGCAATCTCCCATTCAACCCATATAGATCGCAACATAGAGTGCACCCAATAGACAGGAGGCCCCCTCAAAATATGGGCTACTTACCCCCACCCCCATACTACCCATACTAAATAAATAGGGTAAAACTCCCCAATTAGAGCCCCAACCAATACTACTAGGACCAGTACTTGTTACGCCCCAAAAAATAATAAGTTTAACTTTAAGAAACAGAACCTAGTAGTCATGTCCTGGAACGCCAGGGGCCTTACGGGGAGAAAAGCGCACAAAGCAACAGAACTCCAGCAGGTACTAGAAGATATGAACCCTAAACCAGATGTAATTTGCATTCAAGAAACATTTTCAAAAGAAAAGGCCGTAAAACTAATTGGATATCAAACACCAATTAATACCCAGAGGCCAGGCCCTCAAAAAGGTGGGGGGGTAGCGATTTATGTTAGATTTGGGATCCAATTTATAGAGAACAAAGTCAAAACAATAGAAAATATAGAATACAACTCTGTCAAAATACAGGGAACCACAAAAAACGTGGTTATAATTATTGTCTATATCGCTCACACCGACTATGCCAATGAAAATAATATAAGAGCGTTATGTAACAATACAACACACTGTACAATTATGACCGGGGACTTCAATTTAAAAAACCCATTGTGGAACCCCCCGGGCGATCCAAGGCATGACAATCAGGCTACGTATCTTATAGAAACCCTTAATAACAGGAATATGCAAATAATTAATAATAATCAGGCCACTAGATTAGGTGAAGATGGTCAACGGGATTCTACCCTAGACCTTAGTATAGTCTCAAATAGTATAGCCTATAAAGCAACCTGTAGTGTTCTGGATAACACTATAGGAAGTGACCATTACCCCACAATCACTAGCGTTAACTTCAAAACCCAATACCAGCCCATAGTAATCCCAGCTAAATGGAAGGTAGATAAGGCAGACTGGAATAGGTATAAACACACATGTGACCAACACTTCGATTACAACACCCCTGAGACCAATATCCAAGGTAAATACAATGCTTTTACAACAGAACTACAAAATGTGTGCAAAACGGCAATACCAAAAACTAAAGCCGGCATAAAGAAAAGAAAGAACGTTTTTCCCTGGTGGACAGACCAATGCAAAATAGATATTAAAAAAAGGGAAAACCTCAGGAAAACATATAAATTCAATAAAAATGATGAAACCTGGAAAAAATTCAAAACCCAGAGATCCATAGCCAAAAACACTATAAAAAAAGCAAAATATGAATGCTGGAAACAATTCATATCCCAAATTAACTACAAAACAACATCAAAACAAGTCTGGAATATAGTTAAAAGGTTCAAAGGTCAACCAATGGAACCGATACCCACTTTAGTACAGGATCAAAACGAAATATATGATAACCAAACTAAAGCAAACGTACTGGCATCCCAATATCAGAAAGTAAGCAGTGATATGAATTATGACGAACAATTTCTAAAATTAAAGAAAGTAAATGAAACAACGTATGATAAATTAATGGAAACAGAGGGAGACCATTCTGACTGCGATTTTAATAAGCCATTTACACTCTCTGAGCTCAATTTAGCCCTCCTAACGTGTAACAGCACAGCCCCGGGGGAAGACAGTATTCATTACGACATGATAATTAACCTCACAACAAAGGGCAAAATCAAACTGGTCGAACTATATAACTATTCCTGGTCAAGTGGAACACACCCCGAAGACTGGAGTGAATCCCTCATAATCCCCATCCTTAAAATGGGAAAAGATAAAACCCTCCCATCGTCGTACAGGCCTATATCCCTGACCCCAGTACTCTCTAAACTCATGCAAAAAATGATAAAACCCAGAATTATAGCCTATGTAGAAACACAGGGCCTAATGTCAATAGACCAGTCAGGATGCAGGCCTTACCATTCCTGCACCGACCACCTCGCAAGATTAGAAAATGATGGTAGACAAGCCCAACTTGAAAATAACTACTTACTAACGGTGTTCATGGACCTTAGTAATGCCTTTGATATACACTGGAACAAGGGAGCCCTCATGTTAATGTATAAGCTGGGAATCAGGGGGAGACTTCTCAAATGGCTCAATGTATTCTTAATGGAAAGAAAAATTAAAGTTAAAGTAAATGGTCATGTATCCGACACCAAAATAGCAGAAAATGGCTGTCCCCAGGGTAGCGTTTTATCCCCAATCATTTTCTGTATATACATGAATACTCTAAAATTTGCGGTAACAGAGCACAACGAAACTATTACAACACGGTTAAATCACACCAATCTCGCCCAATACGTCGACGACGGGGCCATGTGGATAAAATCGCGAAGTCCGGTTAAATTAACAAAACTAGGGCAACAACTGATGTCCAAAATCGAAAAATGGTCAATAACGTGGGGTATGAAAATAAACCCCGAAAAAACCCAGGTCATGATAATATCAAAACCACGAAGATACCCCGAACAAGAATTTAAACTAAAAAAATTAAAGCTATGTAACAAAACAGTAGAATACGCGCCACATGCAAAACTCCTGGGAATGTACTTCGATAGGCATTTGACATGGAAGAAACACATCACTTATGTCATAGAAAGATGTAATAAGGATATGCGCCTGCTTAGAATGTTAACTAACAGCACGTACGGTGCAGATAAAACATCCTTAATCAACCTATACAAAGCGTTAATCTTAAGTAAAATCAGTTATGGAGACATAGCATATGCCTCCGCGTCCGATAGGTTACTACATAAATTACAGGTGATACAAAATAAAGCCCTCCGCATCGCCACAGGGGCACATAGGTCAACTAACATAATTGGACTCATGGCCGAATGCGCAGAAACGCCACTTTTTATACACCGCGAAAAGAATATGCTTAAATACTGGGCAAGATCAACCCGGCTAGAGCAAAACCTCCCAATTAACGCGAAAATAACAAGGATAGGCATATTCGAACATAAAAAAGATATTACTAGCCTAAAACTCCCATATACTCAGCAAATACAAACCTTGTTAAGTAAACATAACATGACCAATCTACCAATATCAAAACCCGTCTACCCCGATAATACGATAATACGAACCTTAAAGCCGTGCCTCGATCTCACCCATTTAATTAATAAAAAACAAACAGAACCCGTGATAGCCCGCAATATAAGCATAGATCATATAGACAGCAACTATAAGGATTATGTCAAAATATATACAGATGGGAGTAAAAACCCCGAGAAAAAAATAGCCGGGTCGGGAATTTGTATATACAGTACCGACAATACTTTGATTTCAGAACAAGGTTATAAAGTAGACCATAGGTTATCAGTATACACAACCGAACTAGTTGCGATTCGAATAGCGCTCAAATGGATAATATCAATCAAACCCGAAAAAGTGGTGATATTCAGCGACAGTCTGAGTTCACTACAATCAATAGATAATGGTACCAATAATAGTAGACCCGACCTAACGTATGCGATCCTAAAACATATCAACACCATTTCAGAATTAAACATACATTTAGAAATGAATTGGATCCCCAGCCACGTAGACATAGAAGGGAATGAAAGGGCGGACTACTGGGCTAACAGAGGGGCAAGCAAAGGCACCCCTATATCCCTGCCATTAGGCCTTAAAGAAGTATATTCGATAATCAAAGCTAAAATGACAAGTGAATGGAAGCAATATTGGTCAAAAGCTACCACACAACGTATCTCCATGCACCCCCATGTACCAAATAAAGTAATACAATATAGCGATGATAGGCGCATGGACATTGCATATACCCGACTAAGATTAGGACATAGCCGGCTAGGAGACAATGATAAGATAAAAACTAGCAACGGAATAAGCACAGATTGCGAAACATGCGGTCAAAACGGATCATTTGACCACACCTTCTTTGACCCCTCGGGTCTATGCCCCTTAAACGTAAGCCAACGCGAAACACTAAAAACCGACCTTCTCAAGTTAGGACTAAAGATAATAGACCAAAAAGCGCTATTATTCCCGGAAACTCAATATGCAGTAGAAACGCGGAAAGCTGTATTTAAGTTCCTCCGATCGACAGGAGTTTTATACAGAATATAGACTCGAACATGCTCTGTTGCCGCTAAGTACTCAGTAAAAAGGCATAAATGGAGATATTTATGTATGTGGGGATCGCCGACATGCATGTAACAGTCACTTCTTGCGTAATATGTGTGCTGGATGATCCTCATATACATAAAACTCATATGGTGTACATGTGTGTGGTCATTTTTAAGTAGCAAATAGCCAGTAAAGGTATAATTATGTCGGTATATGTAGTATGTAGCATGAAATGTATGGGTCTATGTGTATATCTAGCCATATGGGGGTATGCTGTACATCTGATCTTGACTTCTGCCATCAATAATATAAATGCATAAACGGAAATGCACACATTTGTTACTCTACCAACATATCTCAAGACGAGGTATTAACGATAAAACACCAAGTAAATGGACCCACACTCTACTTGCAGCACCACTGCAGCACCACTGCCCCTCGGTATAAGGTGCTGAATACATGCTTTGCTCCCATGGGCACCGAAAGTGGGATGGGAAAGCAACTAGGGGCGGAATCCATAATTTAAAAACCATTACAAAAACAACATTTTATTAACGGTGCTCTCATTTTGGACCGCGCGGATAATTTCAATCCGTTTTGCAAAACGAAAATGCAACTTACACCTGATTGGTTCATTTTCAATCCGTTTCGCGAAACAGAAAACCAACAATTACCTGATTGGTCCATTTTCAATCCGTTTTGTAAAACGAAAATAAACCATAATGTCAACGAAATGGGGATCGAACATGTAACATGTAAATATAAATGTATGATTATATAGATAATGTAAACGTACCAAGATATGGACAAGTCAAAACGGCCTATTACTATAATACATAGCGAAAGTTAAAAACGATTAGTTGAGTCTAATGTTGGGCTTCATCTGCACGAGGAATATTTTCTGTGGTACTGTGATAAAGGCGGGGCTCAAGCGATTTCCATGGTTCATAGATCAGGCGGCGACGCGTATAAGCGCGGTCCTGCAGCCTGTTATATGAACTGCGCGGTCCTGACCGTGGAATCCGAGTCATTACTTTTGAGTACGGGCCCTAAAACTCGCTTAAAACTTAGAATAGGACAAACCATATCAAGACAGGCAGAATACAATATAACAGACACAAAAGGTTAGGTAAATAGAAAAGATGTACAGTATAAACTAAAAGTATGGTGCACACGGACATTGTAATATGGGCCCATGGCCAACTCCGCCATCCTTCCTGATACTCGGTAGTGACTGGGGTTGTAACTCACCCTGGAACCAGCTCTGTGAGCACTGAGTAAGGTTAACGATGAGGAAACGGCACCGGACCCCATATCAATAATGGTGACAACATCCCACGGTGAGGCCGCGCTACCAAATCAATGCCTCAACTATGCTGGTACATAGTAGGCGAGTCTCTCCACTGACACATATACAGCGAACGAATGCTCGCTGTAGTCTTTGGGGCGTGCAAACGTATTATCGCTTAGGCTATAAGAAGACTTAAAAGATGGGGTAGCGCGACACCACTTTGGGATACTTTAAAGGATAAAAGAACATGCGTACATAGCAGAGCCGGTATAGTTAGTAATGATAGAAATAGTACAGTATTAACATAGGCAAGTTACAGCCCCTTTAGGTTAAGCAATATGTCATAACAAGTTGTACAGTGAGGTCGAGCTACCACATATATCCTATGTGTCTGCATGTATGTATGTATAAGAGTATGCATGTAAATTTACCAGTATCTATAGCACATAAGCGCCGGATGCCATCCCTCCCCCGCCCCGGTATAAGACTGTTATATGTAACTCTTCGACAGACCTTGGCGTACAACGCGCTGGAGTGGGAGAGAGAGGGCATGTGGTGTGCATGAATGTATGTACAGGTATATGTATGTAAACGTACAATAGTCAATATAACTATGCTGTAAATTTATCCCACTAAGTGCTCATCCCATCAGAAGGGATGGGACCATCAGTAAACTTAAAAACAGTGACATTTTTGACATGGCTCACACACTTATGTATGGAAAACTTCACCAATTTACTGACTCCAGGACTAGGTTGGCGATGGGATGACGAACTGATCCTGTGGTACCCTAGCCACATAGTTGGTAGGGGGTATTTCATGAGCATGCTGGTATTGCATTGTATAGCCGTCTCGCCTATAGGTTGTCCTGAGTCTTTGGTTGCTGATTTGATTTGTATTGTGGTGTGTTGTGCCTTGCTTATCGTATATTTCGACCATAAAATCAGTAATAATACCACTTTAAAACAAAGTGATTTCCATCCGGTCCGCGCTTTGTCCAAATTGACAAATCCGACCTTGATACTTATATCGACCCTGACCCTGAATAACATAGTTAAGAAACTCGGCAATAAATACATATTTTTAAGTAGGACACTCAAGTAGGTCAGGTCAGGCCAGTAGAACAAGACAGGTTAAGGTCGACGCAATTAAAATGAAACATCTAGGAAATAAGTGAAATGTTTATATGTATGAGTGTGCAAGAATATATAATAAATACCTGTAATGATATTATTCTGTATATATATACTATGTGTATGGATGTATGTATACCTATGTGTATGTATGAAATCTTGTATTATCCTTATATATATTTACCTTCTATGTGTTATCATCCTATATTCGTATATATATATATATACATATACTCCGCGCATTAAAGTACGTTTATCTGTATGGACGAGTGTTAAATTTGTCTATATAAGTAGCTACATTTGACACTCGCGTCGGTCAAATAAGCAATTACAATAAAACGCGTCCCACGGAAATATCGAGCGGTGCTATAGTGGGAATAGCACATATTAGGCCACTTTTTAGGCATTCAATTTTTGGTATTATAACAAGTATAAGTAGAAAAAAATTAAATAAATAAATAAGCAAATAAGATACCAGTAGAAACCATACAAAAACATTAAATTGTTATTGTGATTTATACCATAAGGGATGTGACCGTCTTAAAAACCAACAACTACAGTAATAATAGTGTAATAGTTCTTAACTACATACAATAGTAAGGTTAACTCTAAACCCAGTAAACACGGCACATACCCTTTTAGAACTAGGAGCGCCTCCTTACGGTCCCTGTCATCACCAACCTGTGGGACACGTTACACAGGGGCAATCTTGACTGGAAACCGTTATCAACCATAATTGGCCTTTTTCTCCCAGTGGTAGCAAAACCCTTACGCGAAGATGTGGAATTGCTGCCACAGTACCTCAGACCAGACTCACACGCTACGCCCCAGGCATAGCAACCAACAAACTAAACCCCAACAAATGCTCAAACATGAACAAACATACAACACAGAAATAACCGAACAGGCCCCAGTTCGATGACCAAAAGTATTAGTATGCTGCAAATGGACACGCTAATCATCCCCAAGATGGCGTGGTACAGGCATACCCCTCATCAAACCCCAGCAAATATGATATGTTAAAAACATAATCATAACACTACAAAACAAGCACGCACCACATATAACACAACGCCAAACAAAGCTAGGACCGGAAGGTGTCAATACACGAACTTAGGTTGAATTAACCGCTGTTGTTGACACCGTTTTTAGCACATATTTAGGCATTAAACAGACCTGTTGGCAAGGTCTATATCAGCTTCAAAATTCAAAATTACACCTTTTAAAGTCCAGACTCTATTGTGCCCATCGCGTCAGGTATACCTTGACGTGTTCGTTGGCGGACGGACTATAAACCTTAGAATTACACACACACTTACACACACACACTTTGAGGACCGTAGGTCCAACCATTCTCTAGTTATTGATCGGACATCGTTTGTGACACAGACAGACCTACGGCCTTGACCTTTGACCTAGTGACCCCAAAATCAATAGGGGTCATCTACTTGTCATGACCAACCATCCCTCTAAGTTTGAGGACCATAGGTCCAACCATTCTCTAGTTATTGATCGGACATCCTTTTGATAGTCAATGTCACCGCAACCTTGACCTTTGACCTAGTGACCCCAAAATCAATAGGGGTCATCTACTTGTCATGACCAACCATCCTTCCAAGTTTGAGGACCCTAGGTCCAACCATTCTGTAGTTATTGATCGGACATCGTTTTGATAGTCAATGTCATCGCAACATTGACCTTTGACCTAGTGACCCCAAAATCAATAGGGGTCATCTACTTGTCATGACCAACCATCCTTCCAAGTTTGAGGACACTAGGTCCAACCATTCTGTAGTTATTGATCGGACATCGTTTTGATAGTCAATGTCACCGCAACATTGACCTTTGACCTAGTGACCCCAAAATCAATAGGGGTCATCTGCTTGTCATGACCAACCATCCTTCCAAGTTTGAGGACCCTAGGTCCAACCATTCTCTAGTTATTGATCGGACATCGTTTGTGACACACACAGACCTACAGACAGAGAAACAGACAGACAGACAGACAGACAGACAGAAAGCACAAAATCAATATGGCTCCCCTACCACACTTTGTGTGGGGGAGCCATAATAAAATTAGTTATAATTGTGCAACAAGTAATCACATATTTATAGCAGTTATCACAATTTATTTTTTAAAATATATATGTTGGTCAGTTTTATTCTGTTTCTTTATTACCAGAACATACTTGAAATGTGATTATTTTCTTCATTTTAGTCTGAAAAAGGCTTACACTTGTCTTTTATAGCAGCCATGTTTAATCGATTAATGATCGATCATCGGTCGGTTAAATATTCAGATAATCGATCATGAATTTTCAGCCGATTCCCAACACTACTGACCAACACCTCCACGCACCCCCTACACACTCACCTCACCACCACCTAAACTCCACAATTAAGACTTGACCTTGTCAATGAACTGGCACCATGGTTGATGAGACAGAAGTGTCAGTGGCCTTGTTTAAAATTGACTTTGAATGGTGGAGCATGCTGTCCTTTTGACAACTCTTGTTTAATATGGATTTTTCCATATATGGTGGATGGAACTCCATGTGCTAGTTTTAATCTTTAGTTATGCTTGTCCTTGTCTGTTTTCTATGTGAGCCCCTTTTGCTCTTCTAAATATTCCCATGACCACTAAATACCCTATGTATTACTACCATGAGCTATGCATACTACATTTATTATTACCATGACCACTAATATCATATTTAATATTTATTAATAATGAATGTCAAACAGCAAATGTTAAATACTGTTATTTTCCCATTTTTGTAATATCTCATATCGCTTGTAATGTCTCCATGGAGTGAGTCACTGAATGACAGTATGTTTTGTAATGTCACCCCAGTATAATGATTGTGAAGTCAAAGCAAATTGCAAAAATTGAATGTCCTATGCTGAAAAGTGTATGTATATACATTAAATGCAAATAAAAATCAGTGAACATTTACTAAAATGGCGAATACAGTTTGCACAACCGTCTGAAGATGATTTGAAAAGTTCACAGCTGAAGATTTCGAAAGAACACAAAAGAACCATCTGCAGAAATTTATTTTCTAGCTAGGTGCAGAGAATAGTGATTTGGAACTGACAGATTAGTGACAATGTAACAATGTTTTCTCCTGTTTTATTTCAAAGGGATATTTAGCAGGACCAAATTTCTTTTTCAAACATATTTTTCAGTATAATAAAACAAATAACCTTAGAAGGTTTACAAATATTCACCGTCACCCTCACAGGATTGCAATATTTACATACTACCATGACCAATGTATAACACATTTAAGTCATTTTTTTTTATTATTTCTTTTATGAACCATCAAGACAGAGAATTGTTGTAGGAGGAAGGGAAACAGATAAAAAAAAAAAATTGGTAAAGCATAGTTTAATTATTTAAGATGGGTTACAAATAAAACAAAATGTTACTAGTTTATATTTATTGGAATAAGCTGGCCATGGCTTCAACAATATATAGTGTAAAATAAAATGTGTAGTTAATCATTGTAACTGACCACTGTACAGTGTAAACCATGGGAACAGATGTTCACAAATACAAGTCTTAAAATTAAAAACTTCTTGCATAGAAAATAACAAAGTTCTTAGAATACTGTACAGTGTAAACCCTGGTAACAGATGTTTACAAAGACAAGTCTTAAAATTAAAAACTTCTTGCATAGAAAATAACAAAGTTCTTAGAATATTTTAACTACACTATGCTGTGTCCGCGAAATACCGCGACACAAAGTTCATAGATGTTTTTAAAGTTCTTCGCGTTCCGATACCACAACGTCTTGCACCGTCAATAGTAGTATTTGAAAACTTCGTATAGGTGTATCCCCAAAGATTGCACCAATGTGGACCACCGCAAACGAGATCCGGATGGAGCCATGACGACGACGACAGACCACTAGGCATCTCATGTCATCTCCCCATGCATCGATACCACAACGTCTTGCACCGTTAATAGTAGGATTTGAAAACTTCTTGTAGCTGTATCCCCACAGATTGCACCAATGTATTCCACAGCAAAAGAGATTCGGATGGAGCCATGACGACGACAACAGACCACTAGGCATCTCATCTCCTCATGCTTGTCACTGCAATATATACACGACAAGCCAAAGACACTGGTACCAAATACAATATAAACAACAAACACAGGGGAGGGTGGGTGGGTTAGTTTGGAGATAACAATTAAATACCGACTTTTAGAACACAAAAACAGATCGATACTGACCAAATGGCGGTCACTGCAAAGAGGTGTATGCGTTAGAATTACACGTTCATAATAAACTCTGATGTCCACCCCCTGAAATAATTAGTATTTGTTCCCTAGTAGAACAAATCCCATTATTTAAGATGGGTTACAAATAAAACAAAATGTTACTAGTTTATATTTATTGGAATAAGCTGGCCATGGCTTCAACAATAAGTAGTGTAAAATAAAATGTGTAGTTAATCGAATTGGAACATTTCAGGTAAATCCAATGTTCATAGTCCAAACTAAGTTTAAATTGTAACTGACCGCTGTACAGTGTAAACCCTGGGAACAGATGTTCACAAAGACAAGTCTTAAAATTAAAAACTTCTTGCATAGAAAATAACAAAGTTCTTAGAATACTGTACAGTGTAAACCCTGGGAACAGATGTTTACAAAGACAAGTCTTAAAATTAAAAACTGCTTGCATAGAAAATAACAAAGTTCTTAGAATATTTTAACTACACTATGCTGTGTCCGCGAAATACCGCCACATGCCACTCGGCATGTGTATGCCACATGCCGCGTGGCACCGCCAAACAATGGGGAAGCGGAACACAGCTTAGATAATAAAAAACCTCCAAAGAGGTATGGCAGACGTACTTCAACCAATGAAGCGATTATGTCATGTCATATACAAAATCAAAAAATCAACCAAAAAACCTCCAAAGAGGTATAACAGACATACTTCAACCAATGAAGCGATTGTGTCATGCCACACGCCTGCAACAAGCACATAATTATAACATTTAAAACATATCCTTTTTTATGTTGTTGGCATAATAACTCTAAATGACACCGTCAAACATGGGGGAAGCGGAACACAGCTTAGATAATAAAAACCTCTAAAGAGGTATGACAGACGTACTTCAACCAATGAAGCGATTGTGTTATGTCATATACATAAACAAAATAAAAAAACTTTAAAAATCAACCAAAAAACCTCCAAAAAGGTATAACAGACATACTTCAACCAATGAAGCGATTGTGTCAAGTCATATACAAAAAGCTACAAAAAGCACAAACAAAAACCTCCAAAGAGGTATAACAGACTTCAACCAATGAAGCGATTGTGTCATGTCATAATTTATAAATAATAAAAGTTACAAAAAGGCTAAACAACAGTTTGTTGCGATAAAATAGCTACGGAGAGCTAATATAGCCCAAATAGGGTAAATATAAAAATTATCTATACAATTGCCAAGCCACAGCCAAGCTTAATGGTTGAATGTATAATTTCTTCAATTTAACTCATAAACATTGAATTCCTTGTTGTAAACCATTCACAAACAAGGCTTGCCTTGATAAAATAAGTGTACATCATCCCAATACAGCATTGTCTTAAAAACAACATACAAATGAACTTTTATAAGATTTCAATATTTAACATAAAAAACATCTTCTTTTGCTTCGTTAGGATTAATTTAAAAGCCCCAAGTTAAACTTATGTGGGCGCAGGCCCCACTATTTATCATCCTTAATAGAAATACAAAGTACCAGGCAACAAAGCATCATCTACTTCCTTGTTCCTGAACAATGAAATGCCACTATATACATTCATTGGCAAGAAATTAAGCAGTTCAATATATATTACCAAATTCAACACAAAATAAGTGTTACAGGCCTACTTTGACATTCAAAATAGAAAACTAAATGTCCATAAACTCTTCGATCAAAAACGGCAGGAGCCCAAATGTATACAGTTCCGTGCGACTTTGAATATAAGGTCTGCATGTTGGTGGAATTTCCTCCATCTGGTAAATTGGTGGAATTCCACTCCATGGTTGGTATTGGTATACCACTTAAATCCATTTTTATATCGTGAATGTTTAAAATTCAGTCTGGGTATAATTTTTCTTATTTAAATGTCATAATATTCCTGAATGTTCAACATTCACTATTAAATCCGTTTGTTCTGACACCATGTTATGTTATGTATCAATATACAAGAATGACAGTCTATGTATTATATCTTTATTGAATCATATAGATGTATGCAGTAAGAATGCTATCATTAGAATGTTATCAAAGTGGACATAAAAAAATAATGGCCTTATTACCACCATGAATTATAATCATGACTATGAATATCACATTCATTACTACCATGACCAATGTATACCAAATGTACTACCATGACCACTTTATAACACGTTATACAACACATTTACTACCACCATTGCCAGTGTATACCACATTTATCACATTTATAACTACCATGACTAATGTATACCATATTTATTACTACCATGATCTATGTACATCACATTTATTACAACCATGAATACTATCACTCACAGTCTTCTAAACTCATTTCAACTGGAGATTTCGATAAACTTCTGAGCAGAAGCTGTGGATGTAGCCAGATTGTAGTTAAACATGTTCATGCTGAATCCAGTGGCTAATGGAGTAGATCTACATTTATCATAGACTGAATAGGGAGCCAGATTATCTTTTTCCTCTAATTGGACTCACAACAAGATTATTTTTTTCGAAGAATATGAGAGAAGGCTGGATTTTTTTTCCCCAACAATTTGAGGGACTGTTTATTTTTTTTCCCTCAAGTCAGTGCCAGGATATTTTTTTTTCAACAATTCAAGGGCAAGAATATTTTTTTCAAAAGAAAATCCCAGGCCCCACCCTCCCCCACACCGCATCCCCCACCGCCGTTAAGGGATCGCCTTTGTTTTTGAAAATGGGCTTAATGATGCCTTCTAACCAACTTGTTGGGAGAAACCCTGTATCAAGAATACTATTGAAGAGCTTTGGATATATCGGTAGCATGACTTCTTGAGTGACCTTAATATATTCATTTACTATTTGGTCATAAGGAGAGGCTTTTGAGTTTTCTTTTTCAGTATAGATATATGTCTTAAGATCTCGTCTGGCGTGATAGGCGAGTTTAAAATGACATCGTCCTCCGCAACATTAAATTCAGATGGATCATTATCTTCTTCGTTTTCTGGAGTATATGTATTGATATTTTTAAAATACTCATACAGGTCGTTTAATGGCGGCGTCTTGCTTACTGTTTTGGGCTTCATCCTATTGAGATATCGCCAATATTCTTTAGGACGTTTTGAATGAAGATTTCTAAGTGTTTGCTGGCTATCATATTTATGTTTATTAATAAATGTATTTAGTTTTTTTGTATGTTTTGGTGGCCGACTTATATGCATTCTTGTTGTTCTCGTTTTTTAGTGTTTGATATTTGTTATGTTATGTATCAATATATAAAATGACAGTCTATGTGTTTTATCTTTATTGAATCATATAGATGTATGCAGTAAGAATGCTAGGATTAGAATGTTATCCAAGATAAGGGAGAAACCAACAGGCGGGGCTTATCAGTCAGTAGAGTAGTGACAGCCAGTACATAAATTTAATAGACATATTGTAACATCTCTCTCATGAGGAAACAAAGCATATAATACATCAAATAGAAGTTTAGGTAGCCCAGTTTGGGGCCACACCCGTTACAATATGACCCCTGCGCCGCACACACCACCCGATGGCCATCTTCCGTCTTCGGTTTTCAGTCTTCTATCCTCGGCGTCGATCCGCTGTGGCGGTGAAACTCTCGGCTCCGGACTTCAAGGTATGAAAGCACTAATTATTTTCCCCATAGACACCAATGTTAAAGTGTCACATATTAATGATTTGCTGCAAATTCAACTCAAGTATGGATAATGCAGCAGTGTAATGTTCATATAGAAAACTATTTTTCCGCTTGAAAAATCACCAGAAAACGTGGGGTCACAAGACATGTAAGAAAGTTCTTGTTTGTTTACTAAACAGGTCAAGGGTAAAGCTGTTTTTATTGATCGACTGTTTTCATTGCTCACAAAGTGTAAGCATAGAGTCGAAATTTCAAAAATGTTCATCAGTGATCCAGTAAAACCTATTAATACGCTTCTTATACATATAACCACAAAATCGAATAGAAATGGGCAGTTTTCCCCTGCTTATAATGCCCATTTCCATCGAAAAAGGAGGGATTACTTTTTATTATAGGAACTACACCTCGGAGGTTTACATGTAATTGGTGGTGGCAAACCTCAAACTTCCAACTTCGGTGTAGCCATCAGATGATGTGTGCTGTGACGGGACGCAGGAGACATCCTCACTCTCGGTCAAATGACACTCAAGCTACTAAACCGCAAGATTTAGTAATACCAGTATTGACCACCCTACGCGAATAAGGTGATACCAGTAATGGCGTATAGGGCTGGCAAGGCGACCCCTATACAAATATCATGAGTGTCATCAGTGCCCACGCAGCGACGTGCACGCGGTGAGGATAGCAGGTTGTTATACGCTTTCTTTCTTTCTAAGGTTTATAGTCCCTCTACCATATGAGCCCCCGGGAAGAATCCCCCGCTGACTAGGCATTATGTTTGGTCTAAAAAGATTTTGTTTTTGAATTTTGAATTGAATGACTCCGCCTCAGAGTCGACCAAAGTGTCTGAATTGTCTGCCAAATATATAATCATAGCACTGGCGGTTAATTTAACCTAATTTCGCGCGCTATGATTATGGGTGTGTTTGGTGTTTTTTTAAGCAGTTTTTGACTATGTATTTGGGTCCGCAACTGCATTACTTGATATAATTGGTTTGGCCTGGGATGACGGGCCGTGGGGCGATGTGGGATACGCATACTGCCCTGCTTGTTGCCTGGCATGGTACCGTACTTATATTAATACCAAGTGGCCAAAGCCCTCTTTTATGGGGTCACGGCCCCTGGTTTGGGGTTTTGGGGCAGTGATGGGGTATGCGCGTACTGACAACAAGGTACCGCATATATTTGTAATGGTCAGGGTTGTGGTGTTATTGGGCAGCTCGCTTTTACGTAGCTGTGGCTTAATTAATTTCAAGGGTCAGCAGTTGCATACCAAAGGTGTGTATTGGTGTATTTTGGGGTTTATGCCTCGGGGGCACGAGGCTTGGTTAGTGTCTGGACGTGGTCAGTTTGGATCGACTTCGGGGAGGCTTGGAGCCTCACCGGTGGGAGCTTCCCTGAGTGATGTCTTGTAGGTTGAATCTCGAATGCGTTGATGGTTTGATGGTTCTTGAAGGTGCCCAGGTGCACGTGTGCCACCCACTTGAGGTTTGTGACAACTTGTGCCCCTGGGCCGTCGACCGCGCTAACGTAGATAGGTTGGCGTTGCAGGTCCGGCATCCCTCTTCAAGACATCTAGGCGCATTATACTGACATATTAGTGAGATTCTAACCCATTATTGATTGACCATACCTTCTGCTGGTTTATAGAATCATAAAACGGCCTCATTTTTAGATTATTATTTACAGTTTGGATTTGGGCAGGTACATATGCATTTATATAATAGTTTAATTATCATGGTTTTATTTACAGAGACAAGATGGTTTGGTCAATCTCTTATAGGTGTAGATGGTACTTGTTGGTTAGGGTTCTGTATACGTACCTCTTTGTCTGCCATCTCGTGTTTATAAGAGATTTGTTCCTTTACATATAGTATAAATTTACATACACATATAATTAAATAATTCTAGTCGACTGCTATATTACATTATCTTCTATCTTTGACATGTCTTACTGGATTTCTAGTTTGTCAGCTTGGTATTTATATATGATGGTGTATATTCTTATTTACACATATTTACACTTATTACTGCATATAACTACACCTGCATACGTATAAGTATCTGTGCCGGTGCTTATATTACTGTATTATAGGTTTCTTCCATTATAAATGTTAAGCTAGTATGTGAGCCCGTACTCAACCTTGCTGACACGGACCTCAAAGACGCCACTCAGACTGCAGGACCACGGGTGGGCTTATCGCGGCGCCGTCTGAGCTGTTCAAAGTAGATCACTTGTGCCCCTCCGTTATCACTGTACCACAGAAACTATCCATGTGCGGATGGAGCCCAGTATCAGAATCAACCAATGTTTTGCTACCTGCTATGTTTTTATTAATTGAACGCTATGACCAATCCCCATCTGGTTGCCTATGCTTAATCTTATGCTTGTACGTCATGTTCTGCGTATCAGTTCCGAGAGTGGGGGAACACCGCTCTCAGGGATTAACCGACCTGCAGCTCATACTAATTATCATTATTTATATAATCAGGATTGCATGTCTACTGGTACTTATTATTTATATATATATATATATATATATATATATATATATATATATATATCTTCTTACTTATTTACACTCTAAAACATAGTATATACATTCTGTTATAATTATTGTTGTTTCCAAATATTCTACTGTAATACTCTGTTCCCGGGACCTTTAAAACAACCCACAGTGTTGTCACGCCACCCTATCGTTTTAAGTCGTAATCGAGCCTTGACTTGATTTCGCTTGCACGCCCCACTGGCTGCAGCGAGCTTCCACCCGCTGCATTTGTGTCAGTGGAGAGACTCGCCTACTACGTAGGTGTAGTTCCTTCATAGTATAGGCATTGATTAGATAGCGCGGCCCCACCGTGCGATGTGTTAAGACCCTTGATGGACCTTGTCCCCATCACTTCCCTTACTCATCAATATAAGGTCCACTGCCTCGTCCTCATCGTTAACCTTACCCAGCGCTCACAGAGCCAAGTCCCGGGAGAGTTACACCACCAGTCTTATACCGAGTGTCAGGAAGGATGGCAGATTTGGCCATGGACCCATATTGGTGCACCTAACCCTTAAAGCGCCATAGGCAGTGACCTTGTCAAAAGCCACTCGTCCTATGTTTATAGACATGTAGTTAGCTGTCATATACATTCTTGCATGATAATGACTGTTATGTGTATGCCAGCTGGTAGTATGTCCACAAGTGTATGTGGGTCTCCCGACATACACACTCTGTACTATAATGTGTGTTATGTATATGTCATTTGACATACAAACCATGGGGCAAGGGGCCGTACTTTTACTGTTTATATTATTGTATCCAACTTAGAATTTTTGATAAATTTGAAAACTGATGTCCTTGTTTTCTCCATCACAGACTTTATAGGAAATAATAGTGCTTTTTTTGTCAATTATTGTTAGACCCAGCTCTAGCAGTTCTGCTTGTAGCTCGCTTCGTTGTTCCTTAAAGCGCGGACATAATGACGTTGGGTCAAAGAAGATGTGTTCAAATGTTTCTGGCTGCCCACAGCCATTACAGTTTCTGTTCCTTAAGTTATCGTATCTTTCTGAACCTATTCCTGTGCGCCCTAGCCTAAGCCGCGTATATACAACGTCTAAGAGTCTATTATCATAATATTGCTCTATTTTCGGTGGCGTATGAGGATGTAGATATATTCTTTGCGTTTTGATATTCTTCCATATATTGAACCATTCTTGTTTGATATTACTTTTTATGATGCTATAGACTTCTTTTACTCCGAGGTTAAGGAACCCTTTTATGGAACCCTGATGTACAATCAAGTCCACTGCTTCGTTGCCCATTATTCCTACATGGCTTGGGATCCAGGTCATATCAATTATTCTATTATTATTTACTGCTTTGTTGATGGCATACACAATGTTTACTATTAAATCTTGCCTCGTTTGGGACCTTCCCTTAGCTATTGATTGGAGTGCACTGAGGCTGTCACTCAGGATTACTACTTTTTTGGTATTAGTCATGTTTACCCATGCAATCGCAGCATATATTGCTGGAAGTTCCGTTGTATATACAGATAACATATGGTCTAGTTTTATTTTTAACCTTTTATATTAGTACGCCTGATCCAGCTAGGTTTTTTTCCGGGTCTTTGCTACCATCAGTAAATATTTTGATGCTATCAGAGTAGTTGGTTTCTATATGTTTATCGGTTATTTTCTTAGCCTCGTCTGTTTTTTTTTTATTATTTATTAACTCTTGCAGTTTAAAACACGGCTTAATGGTTTGCATATTTACCATTGATGGGAATACTGGTTCTTGGATCGTATATCTTGTAATTTATATTGTTTCAATAGTACTTGCACAGTTTGCGTATATGGCGCGTTTACTCGCGTTTTACCTTTTTTATGCTCAAATATCCCTACCTCAGTAATTAAGCCATTTACCGGTAATTTATCTCCTAACCTATTTGTTCGCGCCCAATATTTAAGCATGTTTTCTTCGCGTATGAGATTCAAGGGTATTTCCCCGCATTCTACTAGAACTGCAATTTGGTTGGTTCCCTTATATGCCTTTGTATATATTCGCAGCGCTTTGTTTTGAACAACTTGTAGTTTTTTTGAGTTTATATTCTGATGCCGACACGTATGCAATACTGCCGTAGTTAATTTTGCTAAGTATTAGTGCTTTATATAGTAGGAGTAGGGACTTTTTGTCTGCACCATAGTCTGTACCTGTTAACATTCTCATTAGGTTTATATCCTTAGTACATCTATTAACTACGTATTCTATGTTTTCCCCATGTTAGGTGCCTATCAAAGTACATACCGAGAAATTTAGCATAGGGCGCGTATTCTAATTGTTTATTACATAGCGTTAGTGTGGGGAACTCACTGTGGTTGTCGCTCAGGGTTTCCTTCTTTTGATACCAGTAACACTTGTTTTTTGTCTGGGTTTATCGTGAGTCCCCATTTTAATGACCAATCCTCTATTACTTTTAGCATTTCTTGTCCCATTTTATAAGTTTAATTGGACTTCTAGACGTCAACCACATTCCCCCATCATCTACAAATTGCGACAGTTGTGCATGGTCCTTAATGTTTGTTTTCGTTATATTGTAGGATTTGATAGCTTTCTCTAAAGTATTCATAAATATGCAGAATATTATTGGGGATAAGACGCTCCCCTGTGGGCAGCCATTTTCGGTCGCGAATGTTTCTGATATATTACCATTTATTTTTACTTTAATTTTTCTGCCGTCTAGGAAATTTGCCAACCATTTGAGCATTCTACCTTTTATACCTATGTTTTATAGTTGTAACAGGGCCCCTTTGTTCCAATGTTTGTCAAACGCATTGCTTAGATCTAAAAATATAGCTAGTAAAAAGTCTTTTTTCATTTGCGCTTTCCTACAATCTGATTCGAGTCTTATAAGGTGATCCTCACATGATCTGTTAGTTCTACATCCGGATTGATATTTAGATATAAGATTGTTTTTCTCAGCATAGTTGACTAGTCTTGGTTAAACCATTTTTTGCATTACCTTTGATAATACTGGAGTTAGCGATATTGGTCTATAGGAAGCCGGGAGGTGTTTATCTTTGCCTATTTTCAGTATCGGTATTATAACAGATTCGCTCCAGCTTTCTGGCGATATTGCATTTGCCCAGGAATGGTTATATATTTCTATTAGTTTTAATTTTGTACTTTCCGGTAAATGTTTAATCATTTCATAATGTACAAGATCTTCACCAGGGGCCGTATTTTTGCAATTTTGTAATGCTTGTTCTTATTCAAATAGAGTAAAATCTTTATTGTATTCAATTTCTATATGACTATCTTGTGTTTTCATTTTTTTGTCAAGAATATTTTCCATAGATTCTTTTATTAGCAGGAATTCTTGTTTGTGTTCCTCATTGCTGCTTACTTTCTGATAATGTTTTGCTAGTGTATTAGCTTTCTCCTTATCGTTATATATATATACTTAGTTCCTTGTATTAGCGTTGGCATTGTTTTGGCTGGTTCCCCCCTAAATCGGTTAACTATATCCCAAATATCTTTTGATTTAGTTCTATGATTGATTTTAGTAATGAATTTTTGCCAGCAATTAGTTTTTGCCTTTTTAATTGTATCTTTCGTTTCGTTTCGTGTTAGTTTATAACTTTCATATGCTTCCGGGCATTTGTTTTTGGCATAATTTTTCCTAGCGTTCTCTCTTTTTTTTATGCTTACTTTGCATTGTTCTGTCCACCATGCGCATATTTTCTCAGAATTTTTGTTCTTAGTTTCTTGCTTTGGTATAGTTATAGAGCATACTTCTGAAAGTTCTGTAATAAATTTTTCATGATTTCCCTCTAGGTCTAAATTGTCAAGTTTAAACTGACATTTATCTTTGCAGATCTGCCTAAACTGGGTCCTATCAGCTTTATTTATCCTCCACTTTGCTTACGTTTTAATGGGTTCATATTCCGCCTTAAAGTTTAGTTTTATTTCTATTGGGAAGTGGTCACTGCCTATTGTATTATCTACTGTATCAAAATTTGCCTTATGGGCTAAATCTGCCGATATAAGACACAAATCTAGTGCAGAATCTTTATGGCCCCCATCCCCTATTCTTGTAACCTGGTCATTATTCATTAATACCATGTGATGTTCTTCTAATTCATCATATAGTAATTCAGCCTCGTTATCACATCTTAGATCACCCTGTGGATTCCAGGTTGGATGTTTGAGATTGAAATCACCTATCATTATTGTATTTTTATTTGTATTTTTAAATAGATTTTGCAGGTTTTCCTCGGTATTGTGTTCCGTTGCTGGTACATAACAGTTAATAATTCTTATGTTGCGTTTGGACCCAAAAACAGTTATCCCATTGACTTCCATTTTGCCTATATTTTGTATTTTATATACTATGAATTTAAACCCGTTTCTAACATAGATAGCAACCCCTCCTATGTAGGCCTGCATGTGTTAACCGGTGTTTGATAACCATTTAATGAAATTTCTTTGTTTTTTAGATGCGTTTCTTGTAGACATAAAACATCAGGTTTAGGATTTGCATTATCTAAAAAGTTCTGCAGTTCTGTCCTTTTTGTTGCTTCCTGACCACTTAATCCACGTGTGTTCCAATGATAACTAGGCCGTTTTTATTTAAGTTCATTTTTTGTTTGGATCCCTCCATCTTAGCCTAGTTATCTTGGTAAGTTACTTATCTAATCTAGATAACATTAAATTACGTTTTTAATACTAGTATCTCTGCCCCCAGTAAAGTCCTGTCAGGACGGGACCCCTGATTGGGTGGTTGGCCATTGGTCCCCGGTGTGGTTGGGGAGCCATTGGACCCCACATTGCTTGTCCTTATCTGAAAGATATTGGCCTATTTTGATATTG
The DNA here is from genome assembly GCA_037043455.1 of Cyrtodaria siliqua. Taxonomy (NCBI): domain Eukaryota; kingdom Metazoa; phylum Mollusca; class Bivalvia; order Adapedonta; family Hiatellidae; genus Cyrtodaria; species Cyrtodaria siliqua. Next base: position 122,073 of record JAWPHD010001395.1, on the reverse strand, counting down.
ATGATTGTATCGTGGTCCATGGTTTTGCCTACTGTAGTTAGGGACATATTTTGGCCTGTCTAAGGTTTGGTGTGCCTGTGGGCCAGGTATTGCCTTTATGGCGTCACCTTTCCCTTCTATTTCATTTATGAGAGTTTCTATTTCTACTTCCGACTGATCTTTCTTTATTTTTGGAAGTATTTTGCGGAGGGCCGCTTTAACCTTGGCATTAATTTCTGTTTCATCATGTGGTCGAGGGGCCTGTGCATGGGTGTGGCCTTTTTTGCTAAAGGTTCAAACCCTGCTGATTTTCTATTAGCATTATGTGATTCTTGCATTTTATTATTTTTAAATTCTATATCCTTGATGTATTTTTGGTAGGCAGGACAACCCTTGTAAGCCGCACTGTGCTGGTTCCCACAGTTTGCACAATGTTTGTATTGCTTATTTATACACTTAGTGGCTGTATGGGGACCCGCAGAGTGGGGGCATATGGATATTTGCTTTTTGCATTGTTTGGTTATTTGACCATGCATTTGACAGTTGTTGCATCGGATCGGGGTCAAGAGAGCAGGTTCTACTAATATGGTTTTCCCTTGTTGCGATTTTAATTCAAGTGGGATGTTTGCGGAGTTAAAAGTAACCTTTATTGTGGCCGATGGTTTGAGCTTGCCATTCACGTTGTCAAATCCTCTGTATGCACTAGTAATGTTGTTATGTTTAGCATTTAGAAGCTGTTTTAATGCCTCTTCCGTATGGGCTTGCCCAGCATCCATAATTAAGATACCTTTAGATTGTTTGAAGGGGTTGCTTTGTTTTTGTCTGTTGTTATTTTAAAATCATATGGTCCATTTTTGAAGAGTTTATTTTAAATTGTGGAAATTGTGGGAGTTGACCTGGTATCTGTGCTAGGGCCTCACAGTATGTGTGGCCCACATGCTGTACAAATTGTGTAATTACAGCCTTCAGTTGGTCCATTGGGGAGGCCCGCTGGATTGTTGTCAGGGTGATGACAATCCATAGGGCGTCTACCACTGTACCCGACTGTTGGTTTGTTTTTACCTTGGGTTTGGTTTTTGTTTGCCACCCACTTTCCTCGTCATTGCTCTCTGACCCCACCCCCTCGGCAACAACTGTTTCCTGTGTTTGATTGTTTTTTTAAAAGAGTCATTAATAGGACCCCCATCTATTGAATCAAATCTATCCAGTATCTCTACCAGTTGTTGATATATGTCTACCCCATTCTGCACTAGATTTCTATCTCTATCTGCCCTACTTTCATCCAGTCTCCTACCTCTGTATATTGGGCTTTGTTTACTGGGCTACCCATGCTACCAATACTATCATTGCTACTGTCTATACTTCTATCCCGTTTAGTGCCTAACTTTCCTAATGTTGTCAGATTAGGCGTACTTGCTTGTTATACGCGTGCGTATAAGCGTTTATTTATCCTCGCTGTATTGCACTAAGCATTTTAGCGAGCAGACCTAGGTTTCAAGTCTCATCCGAAGGACGGGTAAGGTAGGAAATACTTTTGAAATATTTCGATAATTAACCCAAATTCGGTCCTGGCTGGGATTGAACGCGCGATCCCTGGGTTACTAAGCCGCAGTGCTAACCATTACACCACGGCGCTACCTTTTTCGCCCTTTTTGAAGACAGGTAAGTGTCACGAGACCCGTGACGTCATTGGTACTAAGCGATTAGCGGCTCCGCATTAAGTCTGCATTGTCTATGTAGGATTACGTTTTATGGTGCGTGTTACAAATGCCGTTTACTGTTGCTGGGTGCAAACGTGTACATACAAAATGACAATATAATAATATCAGCATAATTTCGTGTTCTAAATCAGGTTAGTGATTAAGATTCGAAAAAAGTGGGAACCTTCGAAAGACGCGCGAGTTTGTAGTAACATTTTGAGTTGGATTCGTGGGAAGTCCATCCTTTGGTTTCTTGGAAGTTGGAGAACAAACGGCTATGCCGTTAAAAAAACAGCGGTACCAACAATATTACAAAAAATGAGAAGTGCCCAACCCCGCCGTCTCCGAGCAAGTTTTATTCGCCGATTTAACCGGCGTTGAGGACTAAATTAATAAATGAGGTAACAAAAGTTTTTGTTCTATTATCTTAGCACTTCATCAGGTATACGTATGCTAAATTGTAGAAAGGTATGTAGTCTTAGATCTTTACATACACCGTGATTGTTTAGCTGTTGAATTAGAAGCATTCGTTCTTTCGTGAATCAGTCAAGAGCTGTCACGGCGCTAATATAATGTAGCCGTCTTTTTCAAAAGATTGCTAAAAAAGGTTCAGCATATAAATTTAAATGAATCCGGTGAAAGAAACACTGTGTCTTTGTTTAATATATATTTTGTAGGTTTATTTATTTTTTAACTATAAACCCTCTTCATCCAATAGTGTTATAGATCTATATATATTTATATATCGCCGTCCGTCTGCATGTATCGGTCTCTGGATTAAAAAAAAAATGAAGTAAAAATACAAATTGAATATATACTTTTTTTATTATGGTAGATTTGATCTGTTGGGTCTGTTGTTTCGATCTCTACATGTACATAATACATAATATCGTGCTCAAAATACATTTGGCTTTATTATTTAGATCATAGTATGTTTATCTCTTTGTGCGCGATAAACTTTCCCACGCATCATATATCAGTCTTGTGCAGAACGCGGCCGCGGTATTGAACCGCTCACGGAATTGCAATAAACAGGAAATGTGTCATAAAACTATGTTTCCCTAAATGGTGCGTGCTTTTGTCATATACCGACGTATACTGAAAGGAAAAAGAAACGCAGGGTGCGTATTTCCGCTATATATTGCATATACTGCACACTTAATTCCATATATATTCCAAGGAAATCCCAAGATGTTTTGTAACAAAAAAAAAGTGCAGTTAGTTAGAGAAAGGACACAACTGTGATGTTGTAGACGTTTTAATCCAGTACACGTTGTAACAAGAAATTCATAAATGCTGAAGTTCCTCTTTGAAAAATTGAGCCAGTTCAGTACTGTATTTAATGTTAAGTGATTGCAACATTTAAAGCCTAAGTTTGCTCACCTGCTTGAGCCAAATGCGCATTCTGACGATAATGAAACTTTAAAGGGGTAACCATTGGTGTGTTCCGTGCTGTTTAAACCTTCTTTCTAAAAGGACAGGCCTAATGTCGCCCTGTACCATTCGTTTAGCAGTAGCATATTAAACATACAATATATAGCAGAAATACGCACCCTGCGTTTCTTTTTTCCTTTCAGTATATGTACCCTAATTCGGTTTCACTTCAATAGGGCACCGCAATAGTTGATTAGCCGGTGTGTGGTATATTGTTAGTTGGGGGCACGTGGAGAGCGTGTCATACTGCAAATCCAAATCTAATACGCCCCACTCCTCGAGTGTTTTGGTCACCAGGTGGCGGGGACTTATGGCATATATATACTCCCTGGTACTATAGAAATTAGATACTGTGTCATTTATTATGTGTTTTTTTTATATAAATTTTGTGAAAACTAAACACGTACTAAATATATTTTTTCAATATCTACTTTTCGGCAAAAGTAAAGTCCTTATTATCTGACGCTCGTATTAATGTACAAGTATTGCATCCGAAATATGCATTTCGCGCTTAGTGTACACTACTCAACTTTTATAATCGGTCGCCCAGGTTTTTTGAAAATAACACGAAAACTATAAACTGGAAATCACCGAACACATAACAATATTTTGTTAAGTTTATCAACAATGTAATCTGGGGAAAAATAATTTCAGATTACATTGTTATTAAACTGTATGTGTTTCGGTGATTTCCAGCTTTTAGTATTTGTGTTATTTTCAAAAAACATGGGTTACCGATTATAAAAGTTGAGTAGTGTATATGTACCAAGATATGCGGTGTTGCCGGTGACTTACTGTCAGAATTTGATAAAAAGTTTAATTCCGACATTTTCCTACCCACTATACTGTTTTTGCGTGCTTTCTCTATGTACTAATGGCTTTTTTGTCCCAATGACGTCACTTCAGGTTATACGAGGAAGAGTTTCCCCACCTTAGATCTTTTTCGATTTTTTAGCAATGCCTGTTCGCCTTTTCGATTTTTATGTTTAAAAAACATATTTTCACTAAGCATTCATCGTAAACATCGTATTTATAATGATATTTAATAATTAAAAACATATCAACAGCGGATTTGTTGATTTAGGACAATGTTTATCTTTAAAGGGTCATAACTCTGCCAAAAATCTTTCAACCGAAATATGGCGATGATATGCATAACTAACATGGTACTGATCAGTTTTGCTGAAATCCAGGCAAGTGTTCAAGAGAAATAGTCCAGATAAAGTTTGTGTAGTAAACCTTTAAAGGGCCACAAATCAGGCAACAATGATTCAAGTGGAACACGGTGACGATAGACATAACTAGATTTGGTACTGATGATCCGTGAAGTTTTATTAAAATCTGGCCAAATGAAAGCCTGATCTTCTTAATGAGGCAAAATACAGCGTTTTTAACTAAATGAAGGGCCGTAACTGCAGTGTTAGTAACCGAATTTACCTGGTTTTCAAGCTTGTCTGAGCTTACATTGATATTTACAATATGTTTAAGTTTGGTAAATATCAAATTATAAGGCAGATTATAGATTTTTTCAGAAAAACAAAGGCTGGTTTTCGAACTCGTCCGAGCTTTCATTGATATTAACAATCTGTGCAAGTTTGGTAAAGATTAAATGGACCACAACTGTGCTGTTACTCATTTCGATCGTGTTCGAGTATTCCTTGATATTAACAATCAGTATATACAAGAGCAGGCATCCTGGTAGAATGACACGTTCTGTAAGCTAGCTGGATGGCTTTTTGACATATATGCATGCAAGAATTATGAAGCATAAACGAAATGGGATGGACATACGGACAGAGGGTATCACTATATTCACGCTGTGGTTGTGTGTGTGGGGAAGTGGGGTTGGGGGTGGGGGGAAGTGGGGTTGGGGGTGGGGGGGGGAAGTGGGGTTGGGGGTGGGAGGAGGGAGCCCATGCCCCAATACGGGTGAAGTATGAATAAGATGCATAATGCTATAAGAAATCCCAAACCAAAATTATTGATGCTTACATGCAAACCTAGATCTGCCTTTATTGCACATTTCATGGGCCGTCACAATTTGGATTCCATGGGAGCCCAGAATTTTCAGAAGACAAAATTACTTACCCAACCCTTTACAACATACTATAAGGAAACCAATTCCAAAATTTAGTTCAGCTAGGACAAGAAATGTAAGAGATATAGACCTGTAAACACAGCTTACACGCAAAATTTGATGTGAAACAGACACATTTTAAGGGCTATCAGAATTTGGGTTCCATGGGAGCCCAGGGGTTACAGGAACCAAAATTAATTAAGCAGCCCTTAAGATAATGCTATAAGGAAGCTAATGGCCAAATTTGGTTGTGCTAGTGTAAGAATTGTAAGAGATATAGACTTGCAAACACAGCTTACACACAAAATTTGATGTGAAATGGGACACATTTTATGGACTATCATAATTTGGGTTACAGGAACCAAAATTGCTTATGCAGCCCTTAAGATAATGCTATAAGGAAGCCCAAGGCCAAATTTGGTTGTGCTAGGATAAGAAATGTAAGAGATATAGACTTGTAAACACAGCTTACACGCAAACCTTGATGTGGGACGCCGGGGACGCTCGACGCCGACGCCAGGGTGATTACATAAGCTCTCTTATTCTTCGAATTGTCGAGCTAAAAATGACGAATCTTCAGACTTTACATGTTTAATATAAGTACATTAAGAATCACGAGTTTGTCTTGTGCTTTTGTATTGTAGCGAGTTAATGGATCAGAATAGTGCATCAACTAAACTTGATAGTTTTAGTTTCTTTGAGTTCTTGTGAAAATCTGAAGAAGTCCTAAGAAGGGTAAGGAAATTAGAAATGGGTCCATGGGATACGGATGTCCCTGCTATTGTTCGCTATTGCTTAATATCTGAGCAAGTTTGGAATAGATCTGATAGCCTAGTTAGAATGGGGACACCATTTTTTGCATGGAAGGGCAGGGATAACACTATATGCTCCCTAAGCTTTGTTGTGGGGGCATAACAAGAGGATTGGAGGGAAAGTATCACAAATACGAAAGAGGAATGGAGGGGAAATAACTTAATAGACGCCAACCATTGTGATAAAGTTTCAACACAATCCTTCAACAGGCATTAGACAATATGTCATATTTAACATTTTCCTATATAAGCCTATGTAAACTTTGGGTCATCATGGCGACCATTTTGATTATTCGACGATAAAGAAATACACAAATTTGATAGAGGCCAACCCAAGGAACATGTATATGATATTTCACTGGAATGGATTAAGTGGTTTCGGAGATGTCGTTTGAAAATTCCTAAAATTTGACCTAATTGAAGCCATGGCGGCCATCTTGGACAAATGGCGACGAAAAACATAAATCTTATTACAGCAAATGCAAACTAGTAACCCTCTGGCACTTGCAGTTTCGGAGAACATTTTTAAAAAGTTTTTCCCTATACACGTTTATGTAAAACATGTGACCCCTGGGGCAGGGCCATATGTGTAGCCCCAGGGTCACCATTTAAAGAAACTTGGTAAAAGACCATAAGCTTATAGTAAATGCAAAATATTAAACCTCTGGCTCTTGCAGTTTCAGAGAAGATTTTAAAAAAAAAATCCTGACGCCTGGGACGGGGCCAAAATTGACCCCAGGCTCACCATTTGAACAAACTTGAAGGAGGATCATTAGCTGATGTAACTTTAAGTTTTTAATTGTATTTTTTTCCGTATATGTCTATGAAAAACATGCAAAATCTCAATATACAAACTTTGGACCAATGGGGCACGGCCATTTTTGACCCCGGGGACTTCAATCGAACAAATTTGATTGTCTAGGCATTGGCAATCATTTTAAAAGGAAAACTGTTGAAATCTGTCCAGCGGTTCTTGAAAAGAAGATTTTTTAAGGTTTTGACCATAAATGGTAATGGGGGCCTAATTTTAACAATTGTAAAAACCATTCATCAAAATTGGCCAATCGGTTTCTAAGGAGGTCGTTCGAAGGAAAAGTTAACAAGGAAAAGTTAACGACGACCCCGATAGATCACCTTAAATTCAGTGTATTATATTGACCGGATTCGGGTAGGAACATAATACTGCCATATAGATATAAGTGTGTATGAAGTTTGAAAACTGTACGGCTTTTGGTACTTAATAAAAAACTTGAATGTACGACGTGACGTACGTCCAGACGGACAAGGGTAACGCTATATGCCCGCACCACTTTTGTGGCGGGGCATAAAAATCACCAGGACCCACCTAGCAGCAAATAAAATAGTGGGCTTCCACTTTGTTCAAGGTCTGGATACGCCACTGGAAATCCAGGTTAAAATAACAATGTGGCTATTTTATTAAAAGTGAAAAATGCTGCAGAAGGATGTACTGGTAAATGGAGATTTGAATAATTTTCAGGAACTCAAAAAAGCACATGAAAGCAGAGTGCACAGTTTGAGGTAATATTTACATTTCTACTGCACATGCTGCAATAAACTTATGTGTCTGGTTGCGCCTCAATTCCCAGTGAAAAACATTTAATTTTGGGGCGGAGCTAAGACAAACAAGTTGCAGTTAAATCGTCTAATGGATTTGTTTTGTCTAAATGACGTAACGTTGTCTTGACGTTTTCGTGTAAATTGCCGTAAGTTACTAAAACAAGAGGGCCTGTGGACGCTCTACTGGCTAACATGGCTCTTATAACATCAATGAAGCGAGTGACTGCCATTTACATTTTTTTGAAAGTTTCGGGCAAAAAACAGCTTATTAACTAAATCAAGGGGCATAACTAAAGAATCTGGTAAAGTTTGGTAAAGATCAGATGAAAAATGAAGGCCATACCATATTAACGAGGCAAAATATAGCATTTTTAACTAAATCAAGAGCCATAACTCCTCTGTTACTGGTCCGACTGGTCCAACATAGAGCTAAAAAATTCAAAAAATTCAAAAAAAAAATGAAAAAAAGGAATAATTTCAAAAGAAAAAAAAAAAAATTAACAAGAGGTCAATGACCTTGAAGCTCTACTGATTGATTTTGATTTCAGGAAGTAGTCGCTACAGACTTGTTTTTTGAAAAATTATTTTTAGCCGTGGCGGCCATCTAGAATTTCCGGCCAACCTGAAATTTTGCTAGGATCAATTAGACATCAAGAGCAACATTCCTGTGAAGTTTCATGAAAATCTGTCAAGTAGTTTCACAGGAATAGTCGCTACAAGTTTTCATTATATAACTCTATGTAAACAAAGATGGCCGCTGACAGCCATGTTTAACGTCGAATCAAAATAATGTTTGACTCTGATAACCATCATGTCATGCTGATCATTTTACAAAAAGTCCCATATCTATATCACTTATAGTTTTCAAGACGTAGTCGCTACAAACTTCTTTTTAAAAAATCTAATTTTAGCTGTGGCGGCCATCTTGTATTTCTGGCCGATCTGAAATTTTGCTAGGATCAATTAAACATTAAGAGCAACATTCCTGTGAAGTTTCATGAAAATCTGCCAAGTAGTTTCAAAGGATTAGTCGCTACAAGCTTTTATTATATAACTCTATGTAAACAAAGATGGCTGCTGGCAGCCATGTTTAACGTTGAATCAAAACAAATTTTGACAAGGACCAACATCATGTCATGCTGATCATTTTACAAAAAGTCCAATATCGATATCACTTATAGTTTTCAAGTAGTAGTCGCTACAAACTTGTATTTTGAAAATCTATTTTTAGCCATGGCAGCCATCTTGAATTTCCGGGCGACCTGAAATTTTGCTAGGATCAATAAGACATCAAGAGCAACATTCCTGTGAAGTTTCATGAAAATCCGTCAAGTAGTTTCAGAGGAGAAGTCGCTACAAGTTTTTACTATATAACTCTATGTAAACAAAGATGGCCACTGGCAGCCATGTTTAACGTCGAATCAAAATAATTTTCCACGAGGATCTACATCATGTCATGCTGATCATTTTAGAAAAAGTCCCATATCAATATCACTTATAGTTTTCAAGAAGTAGTCGCTACAAACTTATTTTTTAAAAATCTATTTTTAGCTGTGACGGCCATCTTGAATTTCCGGCCGACCTGAAATTTTGCTAGGATCAATTAGACATCAAGAGCAACATTCCTGTAACGTTTCATGACAATCCGCCAAGTAGTTTCAGAGGAGTAGTCGCTACAAGTTTTTACTATATAACTCTATGTAAACAAAGATGGCCGCTGGCAGCCATGTTTAACGTTGAATCAAAACGATTTTTGACTAGGATCAACATCATGTCATGCTGATCATTTTAAAAAAAGTCCCATATCAATATCACTTATAGTTTTCAAGAAGTAGTCGCTACAAACTTGTATTTTAAAACTCTATTTTTAGCTTTGGCAGCCATCTTGGATTTTACATCAACATGAATTTTTGCTAGGATCAACTAGACTTTATGGGCAACATTTCTGTAAAGTTTCATGAATATCCATCTAGTAGTTTCAGAGGAGTTGTCGCTACAAATAAAAGTTTACGGACCGACGGACAGACGTACAGACGGACGCCGCACCACGGCATAAGCTCTGCTGATCTCTGACCAGTAGAGCTAATAATTAAAAAAATTAAATTAATTTTTTTTTTAATAATAATATAAAAAAGACAGTCGTAAAATCTGGTAAAGTTTGGCAAAGATTTGGTAAAGATCAGATGCAAAATGAAGGCCCTATCATATGACGAGGCAAATTATAGCATTTTTAACAAAATCAAGGGCCATAACTCCGCTGTTACTGGTCCGATCTAGTTGGTTGTCGAACTTGATCAAGCTTTCATAAACATTAACAATCTGATGAAGCTTGGTAAAGATCGGAAGAAAAATAAAGGCCCTATCATCTTAACGAGGCAAAATATATCATTTTGAAGAAATTCAAGGGCCATAACTCCGATGTTAATGGTCCGATATGGCTGGTTTTTGAACTTGTCCGAGCTTTCATTGATATTAACACTCTGATAAAGTTTGGTAAAGATCGAATGAACAATGAAGCCCCTATAGTCTAAGCGTGGCAAAATATAGCATTTTTAACTAAATCAAGGGCCATAAATCGCTGTTACTAGTTCGATATGGCTGGTTTTCGTACTTGTCCAAGCTTTCATTGATATTAACAATCTGATCAAGTTTGGTAAAGATCGGATGAACAATGAAGCCCCTACCGTCTTAACGAGGCAAAATATAGCATTTTTAACTAAATCAAGGGCCATAACTTCGCTGTTACTGGTCCGATATGGCTGTTTTTCAAACTTGTTCGAGCTTTCAACGACATTAACAATCTGATAAAGATTGGTAAAGATCGGATGAACAATGAAGCCAGTGTCGTCTTAACGATACAAAATATAGCATTTTTAACTAAATCAAGGGCTACAACTCCGCTGATACTAGTCCGATATGGCTGGTTTTCGAACTTGTCCGAGCTTTCATTGATATTAACAATGTGGTAAAGCTTGGTAAAGATAGTATGAAAAACGAAGGCCCTATCGTCTTAACGAGGCAAAATATAGCAATATAGCATTTTTAACTAAATCAAGGACCATAACTCCGCTGTTACTGGTCCGATTAGGTTGGTTTTCGAACTTGTCCGAGCTTTCATTGATATTAACAATGTGGTAAAGTTTGGTAAAGACAGGATGAAAAATGAAGACCCTATCGTCTTAACGAGGCAAAATTTAACAATATAGCATTTTTAACTAAATCAAGGGCCATAACTCCGCTGTTACTTGTCTGATCTGGCTGGTTTTCGAACTCATCCGAGCTTTCATTGATATTAACAACCTGTTAAAGTTTGGTAAAGATCGGATGAAACATGAAGGCCCTATCGTCTTAACGAGACAAAAGTTAACAACGGACGGACGACGGACAACTCGGCATCCCATAAGCTCTGATGGCCTTCGGCCAGTAGAGCTAAAAACTTGCAGCGTATTACAGCTTTAAAGGAACACACGGCAATCCTGATTTTTTGAAAACTCATGGCATCCGTTTTCATGGTAATGATTGAACAAATGCAAGTTATGTAAAAAAAAACTAACAGGACGCCATGAAAACGTCCTGTTAGTTTTTTTACTTAACTTGCATTTGTTCAATCATTATGGTAATATTAATTACAAGAATAGTAAAAAGCAAATTGTTTTTGCATACTATTAACTTCTAATAACATATGTTAAAATAATACTAAACATTTATATGCAAGCAGGTTTAAATACAAAATGATACTGGATAAATAAATCGAGAAACTAATTTCAATGTTTGATAAAAACTTTAAGATTGCGGTGTTTCCCTTTAAAACACTATTTTTATAAATATGTATTTACATTATTAAAGTCTGAAAAAACAGATAGAACAAATATAATTTAAATATAAGGATTGAATTAAGGGCATCTCTCTTACTTAAACGTTTTTCATAGCCCGTGGAAAGATCGAAATTTCGAATTCAATCTTTGAGTGCAAAGATAACACCTGGAATACAAGTAATAATTTATTCATAGTAAAACAATACTTTGGGTTTTCTTTCTAACATTAAAATAAAATATAACAAAGGCTACAAATGATCATGTAGATCTGGACACCATGAAACTACATTATAAATGTATTAGTTTTTGGTGCACAACATCCGAACCTTGTCTAGGAACATAATGTTTTCATAATTGTAAAACATTTTCACGTCAGAACGCCTTTGTAAAAGTACCTTCTAGCTTAGACCTAATAATTTGTTATTAGACCTGTAATTTGTTATTAGACCTAATAATTTGTTATTAAGGTCTGTGCTTCTAGAAATCAGAAGGAAAAAGTTTTTTTTTTAAATTAAAATTGTTATAACAATCCTCTTCAATAATAAAATGTAATCAAAGGACTGAAGGTCCTGAGAGTCGCCAAGATTGAACAGTGTCTATCTTCTTGATGAGGTTAAAGGTTTTTAAATATTGAGAAAGTAAGAGTTTAAATTTTTTTTTTTTTTTTTTACCCCACCCACACCACCAAATATTGGCCGCGATTTTTCAAAAACGGCCGTGCAAAAGACGGCTGCACGGTTGGCTGCCTAATAACTTCCCCTCTGGAAAATAACCGATAGTATGAATCAAACTGAGTACAATGTACAATAGTACGAATCTAATTGAGCACAAGGTACGAAATTTCGTAGGAGTTGTCGTTCTTGAATTCATTCTATTTTTACAAGCAACAACTGCTAACATACTAAACAAAGGAAATTCGAAAAATCGATTTTAGCAATTTTACGGGAGTTTTTCACACAATTCCGTGTGGCCGATAGGAGGGTTAGAATTTCTGTATGCAATAACTACGGACATTTAGTTCCCAATTTGGTATCTGGGTCACACGTCATTTGCGGCACATCCAGGTAACTCCTTCATGAAACATATCATACTGACGTCACTTCGATCGAAATATATATATATATGCGTGTATTATTGCGCATAGTATTTCAGTTCCTTTTTCAAAAAAGACACGTATATACTGTATACACTGACAATTATTCACAATCAGTAGTTATATTATTAGGTATATACAACGTTCATGTCAGTCACCTTATGAAATTAAGTTATACTTGATGCAGTTAAAGGAACTACATTCTCGAAGTGCGTAAAACCTACAAAAAAGACATGTTTGTACTGTATACAATTACAATTATTTCATTATTTCACAATCAGTAGTTATATTACTCGGTATACATAACGTTCATGTCAGTCACCTTATCAAATTAAGTTGTATTTGAAGCAGTTAAAGGGGACTACATTGCTAACAACGGTAAAGCGTCTCACCTGTTTCAAAAACTCCCTATTCAGAAATTGCACTAAATACATATATACACGATTCCATAGAGTCAGCCATGCTGACGCATGGCGACTCAATAAAACTACAATGACAAAAATAAACCGCAACTACATTATATTTATCAAATTACTATCATGATAAGTTTTCAAATCCAATTTCCTTAATAATGAGACAATAACCTTTACCTTGCATAATGTTTTATTCACTCCTCATAAAAATGTTACCACATCCTCATCAAGCATCATTTTTATGGATGCCATAATTCATAACTAGATATTAAATAGAAGATCTTATACAAAAAAATTATATAAAACCATTTGATTTATTTTTTCATAAACCTTAGCAAGTAAAATATTAAGATTATTCAACAATTTTGACATATGAAACGAACAAGAATGTAAATAAATACTGAAAAGTGGATACCTTTGAAGCAACAAAAACAAACAACAGAGAAAGTAGCAGACTCGGTTTTACCTGTTCAAGAGAGGTCTGTTCATGAGAGGTAATATAAGTGGCAACACCTTCCATGCCCACTAGCACCGGTTTAAGCAGTATTCTGATCATCCTTGCCTTGTTTTGTTGAAATCCTGCCAGGGGTTCAGGAGAACTAGTCTGGACAAAGCTGTGTATTAAAACCGTTAAAGGGCCATAACTCATCATTCAACCGGAACACAACTAGGCTTGGTACTGATCAACCCTGCAAAGTTTTCATTAAAATCCAGAAAGAGTTCAGGAGAACTAGTCCGGACAAAGTTTGTTTAAAACCTTTAAAGGGCCATAACTTTGCCAAAAATCTTCAACCGGAACAGGGCAAAGATATGCACAACTAGGTTTGGTATTAATCATCCCTGCAGATTCATTGAAATCTGGCCAGGGGTTCAGGAGAACTAGTCTGGACAAAGTTTGTGACATACAGCCGACAGACAGACAGACAGACAGACGACAGCACAAAAACAATATGTCTCCCCTCCACAAAGTGGGGGAAACATAATAACACAGCAAACTGACATCTCTACTGTACTGTAGACTACACGACTGTAAATGACAATTCCTAAAATACATGACCAATATTCAAAATCTATACGGTAGCTCATTTTCTTAGTACATTTCCAAGTTAAAAATTTAAATTTAACACATATTTTCTGAATTACATTTTTTTTTACATTGAAAATAATTATTTCCAGCAGTGAAAATTGAACTATATTTCACATATTATATGAAAGTAACACTTGTATTTCACTGCTAAAATGCAGTATTCCATTGTTTATCATAATTAAATATATATAAGTGAGTTCCTTAATCTAACAGCCAGTGTCACTGTGATTATTATCACCTTAATCTAACAGCCAGTGTCACTGTGATTATTATCACCTTAATCTAACAGCCAGTGTCACTGTGATAATTATCATCTTAATCTAACAGCCAGTGTCACAGTGATTATTATCACCTTAATCTAACAGCCAGTGTCACTGTGATTATTATCACCTTAATCTAACAGCCAGTGTCACAGTGATTATTATCACCTTAATCTAACAGCCAGTGTCACAGTGATTATTATCACCTTAATCTAACAGCCAGTGTCACTGTGATTATTATCACCTTAATCTAACAGCCAGTGTCACTGTGATTATAATCACCTGAATCTAACAGCCAGTGTCACTGTGATTATTATCACCTTAATCTAACAGCCAGTGTCACTGTGATTATTATCACCTTAATCTAACAGCCAGTGTCACTGTGATTATTATCACCTTAATGCTCTATATAATTCGTTATTAGTCATTTAACTGTTTCTCGCAATTTTTGTCACTCACCAAGCAGGGGTAAAACAGTTTGACTGTTGCCCTCCCTGCCAATGAACTGTTTCATGCACAATCTGAATGCGCGAAGAATTATCACGTCAGGTGTCCATAATCAAGTGTTTCATAAACTGTGATTGACTCAGACAATAGGTGTAAACAATGTCACCAATCAAAGAGATCGCTGATGAAGACTTGCAAAAATCTTCTTGAAAATAGGAACTCCCTGAGTAAAAAAACGTGATCGACGTCAGCAACATGTCCGCTTTATTGACGTTATATAGAGAATTAGACGTCAAGTAAGACATTATATAGAGTACTAGGTAATAAAACAGTTATTTCATGGTGTTTTGGGAACAGTCAAAACTGTTGTCCCTCGGTATCTGGGACGACCTGGGGAACCGATGCCCTCGGCCTAGTGGACTCAATCAACAGTTCCTCAGGTTGTCCCCGATACCTTGGGACAATAGTTTTGACTGTCCCCAAAACACCCATGAAATGACGATACAGATATACAACTGAGTTCCAAACACCCAGGGTCACAGTGATAGCTGACAATAGTTATATAACTGAGTTCCTTAATCTAACCCAGGGTCACAGTGATTGCTGACAATAGTTATATAACTGAGTTCCTTAATCTAACACCCAGGGTTACAGTGATTGCTGACAGTAGTTATATAACTGAGTTCCTTAATCAAACACCCAGGGTTACAGTGATTGCTGACAATAGTTATATAACTGAGTTCCTTAATCAAACATCCAGGGTTACAGTGATTGCTGACAATAGTTATATAACTGAGTTCCTTAATCTAACACCCAGGGTTACAGTGATTGCTGACAATAGTTATATAAATGAGTTCCTTAATCAAACACCCAGGGTTACAGTGATTGCTGACAATAGTTATATAACTGAGTTCCTTAATCTAACACCCAGGGTTACAGTGATTGCTGACAATAGATATACAACTGAGTTTCTTAATCAAACAACCAGGGTTACAGTGATTGCTGACAATAGTTATATAACTGAGTTCCTTAATCAAACACCCAGGATTACAGTGATTGCTGACAATAGTTATATAACTGAGTTCCTTAATTTAACACCCAGGGTTACAGTGACAATAGTTATATAAATGAGGTCATTTATCTAACACCCAGGGTTACAGTGATTGCTGACAATAGTTATATAACTGAGTTCCTTAATCTAACACCCAGTGTTACAGTGATTGCTGACAATAGTTATATAACTGAGTTCCTTAATCTAACACCCAGTGTTACAGTGATTGCTGACAATAGTTATATAACTGAGTTCCTTAATCTAACCCAGGGTCACAGTGATTGCTGACAATAGTTATATAACTGAGTTCCTTAATCTAACACCCAGTGTTACAGTGATTGCTGACAATAGTTATATAACTGAGTTCCTTAATCTAACACCCAGGATTACAGTGATTGCTGACAATAGTTATATAACTGAGTTCCTTAATTTAACACCCAGGGTTACAGTGACAATAGTTATATAACTGAGTTCCTTAATCTAACACCCAGGGTTACAGTGATTGCTGACAATAGTTATATAAATGAGTTCCTTAATCTAACACCCAGGGTTACAGTGATTGCTGACAGTAGTTATATAACTGAGTTCCTTAATCAAACACCCAGGATTACAGTGATTGCTGACAATAGTTATATAACTGAGTTCCTTAATTTAACACCCAGGGTTACAGTGACAATAGTTATATAAATGAGGTCATTTATCTAACACCCAGGGTTACAGTGATTGCTGACAATAGTTATATAACTGAGTTCCTTAATCAAACACCCAGGATTACAGTGATTGCTGACAATAGTTATATAACTGAGTTCCTTAATCTAACACCCAGTGTTACAGTGATTGCTGACAATAGTTATATAACTGAGTTCCTTAATCTAACACCCAGTGTTACAGTGATTGCTGACAATAGTTATATAACTGAGTTCCTTAATCTAACCCAGGGTCACAGTGATTGCTGACAATAGTTATATAACTGAGTTCCTTAATCTAACACCCAGTGTTACAGTGATTGCTGACAATAGTTATATAACTGAGTTCCTTAATCTAACACCCAGTGTTACAGTGATTGCTGACAATAGTTATATAACTGAGTTCCTTAATCTAACACCCAGGGTTACAGTGATTGCTGACAATAGTTATATAACTGAGTTCCTTAATCTAACACCCAGGGTTACAGTGACAATAGCTATATAAATGAGTTCCTTAATCTAACACCCAGGGTTACAGTGATTGCTGACAGTAGTTATATAACTGAGTTCCTTAATCAAACACCCAGGGTTACAGTGATTGCTGACAATAGTTATATAACTGAGTTCCTTAATCAAACATCCAGGGTTACAGTGATTGCTGACAATAGTTATATAACTGAGTTCCTTAATCTAACACCCAGGGTTACAGTGATTGCTGACAATAGTTATATAAATGAGTTCCTTAATCAAACACCCAGGGTTACAGTGATTGCTGACAATAGTTATATAACTGAGTTCCTTAATCTAACACCCAGGGTTACAGTGATTGCTGACAATAGATATACAACTGAGTTTCTTAATCAAACAACCAGGGTTACAGTGATTGCTGACAATAGTTATATAACTGAGTTCCTTAATCAAACACCTAGGGTTACAGTGATTGCTGACAATAGTTATATAACTGAGTTCCTTAATCAAACACCCAGGATTACAGTGATTGCTGACAATAGTTATATAACTGAGTTCCTTAATTTAACACCCAGGGTTACAGTGACAATAGTTATATAAATGAGGTCATTTATCTAACACCCAGGGTTACAGTGATTGCTGACAATAGTTATATAACTGAGTTCCTTAATCAAACACCCAGGATTACAGTGATTGCTGACAATAGTTATATAACTGAGTTCCTTAATTTAACACCCAGGGTTACAGTGACAATAGTTATATAACTGAGTTCCTTAATCTAACACCCAGGGTTACAGTGATTGCTGACAATAGTTATATAAATGAGTTCCTTAATCTAACACCCAGGGTTACAGTGATTGCTGACAGTAGTTATATAACTGAGTTCCTTAATCAAACACCCAGGATTACAGTGATTGCTGACAATAGTTATATAACTGAGTTCCTTAATTTAACACCCAGGGTTACAGTGACAATAGTTATATAAATGAGGTCATTTATCTAACACCCAGGGTTACAGTGATTGCTGACAATAGTTATATAACTGAGTTCCTTAATCAAACACCCAGGATTACAGTGATTGCTGACAATAGTTATATAACTGAGTTCCTTAATTTAACACCCAGGGTTACAGTGACAATAGTTATATAACTGAGTTCCTTAATCTAACACCCAGGGTTACAGTGATTGCTGACAATAGATATACAACTGAGTTTCTTAATCAAACAACCAGGGTTACAGTGATTGCTGACAATAGTTATATAACTGAGTTCCTTAATCAAACACCTAGGGTTACAGTGATTGCTGACAATAGTTATATAACTGAGTTCCTTAATCAAACACCCAGGATTACAGTGATTGCTGACAATAGTTATATAACTGAGTTCCTTAATTTAACACCCAGGGTTAGTGACAATAGTTATATAAATGAGGTCATTTATCTTTAATAAAGAAAGTGAATGCTTTTAGCTGAAAATATAAATGTAAGTTTATAGAAACAATCAAAACAGATCTACTGCAATATTTATTGTTATTTTTTTAATTTTTCGTAAACAAGAAATACTAAAAAATCAATTTACACAAGGTCATATATAAAACATTGTTTGCTTCCTAAGGGA
The DNA here is from genome assembly GCA_037043455.1 of Cyrtodaria siliqua. Lineage (NCBI taxonomy): Eukaryota > Metazoa > Mollusca > Bivalvia > Adapedonta > Hiatellidae > Cyrtodaria > Cyrtodaria siliqua. The sequence continues at coordinate 103,557 of JAWPHD010001395.1, read as the reverse complement.
ACACAAATGGGCCTCAATAAAAAATAATTGCCAACAAAGTGTTTATGGTGTGGGATAGTGAGTGGGGTGTTCACCAATGTCCAAAATTCTGTAACATCTAACAGCTGGACATAACCACAACAAAATAATTTCCCTACTTAACCTTCCAACTTTTTGATATAGTCCTTTAGGGAAACAATCTTTTAAACATGGCCCGAAGTATATGTTATAAAAACGGTGGTCAAATCTAAAGAGATTGTATACCTCCAGTAAAATGTGAATAAGGTTACCTAAAAAGGGAATAAAAACAAAGTACTACAACAAAATTATTAAATGACCCTCTTTAAAACTGACAATTTATTCAAATGCTGTCACACAAGACTTTGCAATGGCACATATTAATGGAGTATTCAATCTGCCATTTTAGTTGGTAACTATTCCTTATCTAATACAACTATATATAAAAACATGGATTCCATTATAATGTATATGAGGGGTGATCAATAAGTAACAATATAGTTTCCTTATCGTCTGACGGTTATCAATGAAACTAATATCAGCTCAAAGATCGTCAACATTATTAACATAAAGTATGTAATGATGGTGTTACTGATGCAGGTATTTTTATAGGTGGTCCACGGGGCCGAAAAACGGACCTGTTCCCAATGCAAAATAGTGTATTTTTATCCCAATTGTTGAAAAAATTCCCAATCTCAAAAAAATAAATAAAAAACAAGAGGGCCATGATGGCCCTATATCGCTCACCTGAGTTAATTTGAACCAATAAAAGAGGGCCAGGGCCAAGATGGCCCTAAAGCGATCACCTGAGCACTGGCACATTATCGAACTTCTTCGAAATCTTATGGTCATATACAATCTGTGCAAGTTTGGTTAAGGTTGTTCAAGAAATGTGGGCTCTGTTGTATATAACAACATTGATATAGACAGTTTAAGACACTGAATTGAACTGAATGTTGTTTAACGGCTCATCAACACAGAATAGGTTATTAAGAGCCGCCCCAGAGAGAGGGGAAGGATACATAGGAATCCGGGAACCTGCTCTACTCTTATTATCGAATAGATTCCTATGGTTCTTTTACGTGCTCGGAGGATAGACCGATAAACGGGACCGCCCGGTTTACGTTCCCATCTGACGGACGAGGCTGAGGGAAAGTGTTAAGACACTGACAAAATTTGGTAAAGATCAAATATAAAATGAAGGTGCTAGAGAATAACACCTTGGAAAGAGCCAAATGTGACCCCAGGGCTACATGTAATATATGAGAGCTGTGTGCTTTGTGGTTTTAGAGAAGACGATTTTTTAAGTTTTTCCCTATACAAGTCTATGTAAAACGTGACCACTGGGGCGGGGCCAAATGTGAACCCAGGGTCACCATTTGAACAAACTTGGTAAAGGACCATAAGAGTATAGTAAATGCAAAATATTAAACCTCTGGCTCTTGTAGTTCCAGAGAAGAAGTCTTTAATGTGTTTCCTATATAAGTCTATGTAAAACTGTGACCCACAAAGTGGGGTCAAATTTTACCCCTGGGTCACCATTTGAACAAACTTGGTAGAGGACCATAATCTAATAGTAAATTCAAAATATTAAACCTCTGGCTCTTGCAAATCCAGAGAAGAAGATTTTTTTCAGTTTTTCCCTATACAAGCCTATGTAAAACTGTGACCCCCGGGGCGGGGCCAAATGTGACCCCTGGGTCACCATTTGAACAAAATTGGTAGAGGACCATGAGCTTATAGCAAAAGCAAAATATTAAACCTCTGGCTCTTGCAGTTTCAGAGAAGAAGGGTTTTTAAGTTTTTCCCTATTCATATCTATGCAAAACTGTGACCCCCAGGGCGGACACAAATTCGACCCCAGGGTCACCATTTGAACAAACTAAGTAGAGAACCATAAGCTGATGCTACATGTAATACATGAGAGCTCAGTGCCATGTGGTTCCAGAGATGAATATTTTTTTCAGTTTTTCCATATACGAGCCTATGTAAAACTGTGACACCCGGGGCGGGGCCAAATGTAACTCCTGGGTCACCATTTGAACAAACTTGGTAGAGGACCATAAGCTTATAGCAAATGCAAAATATTAAACCTCTGGCTCTTGCAGTTTCAGAGAAGAAGATTTTTTAAGTTTTTCCCTATACATGTCTATGTAAAACATGTGACCCTTAGGGAGGGGCCTAATGTAACCCCAGGGTCACCATTTGAACAAACTTTGTAAAGGACCATAAGCTTATAGTAAATGCAAAATATCAAACCTCTGGCTCTTGCAGTTTCCGAGAAGAAGATTTTTTAAAAAAAAATCCTATACAAGTCTATGTAAAACTGTGGCCCCCGGGGCGGGGAAAAATTTGACCCCAGGGTCACCATTTGAACAAACTAAGTAGAGGACCATAAGTTGATGCTACATGTAATACATGAGAGCTCTGTGCCATGTGGTTCCAGAGAAGAAGATTTTTTTTCAGTTTTTCCCTATACAAGCCTATGTAAAACTGAGACCCCCGGGGCGGGGCCAAATGTGACCCCTGGGTCACCATTTGAACAAACTTGGTAAAGGACCATTAGCTTATAGTAAATGCAAAATATCAAACCTCTGGCTCTTGCAGTTTCTGAGAAGAAGATTTTTAAAAAAAAATCCTATATAAGTCTATGTAAAACTGTGACCCCCGGGGCGGGGACAAATTTGACCCCAGGGTCACCATTTGAACAAACTTAGTAGAGGACCATAAGCTGATGCTACATGTAATACATGAGACCTCTGTGCCTTGTGGTTTCAGAGAAGAAGATTTTTAAAAGTTTTTTCCTATATGTCTATATGAAAAACATGCAAAATCTCAATATACAAACTTTGGACCCCTGGGGCATGGCCATTTTTGACCCCGGGGACTTCATTTGAACAAACTTGATAGTCTAGACGTTGGCGATCAATTTAAAAGAAAAACTGTCGAAATCTATCCAGCGGTTCTTGAGGAGAAGATTTTTTAAAGTTTCAAGCATATATGGTAATGGCGGCCATCTTGGATGTCGCGCTGACCTAATTTTAACAAATCTAAAAAGCATTCATCTAAGGATCATCCACGTGAAGTTTGGTCAAAATTAGCCAAGCGGTTTCTGAGGAGAAGTTATTTGAAGCAAAAGTTAACGACGGACGACGACGACGGACGACGGACGAAGAGTGATCCTAATAGCTCACCTTTGAGCCTTCGGCTCAGGTGAGCTAACAAGAGGTCAATGACCTTGAAGCTCTACTGATTGATTTTGATTTCTGAAAGTAGTGACTACAAACTTGATTTTTGAAAATCTATTTTTAGCCGTGGCGGCCATCTTGAATTTCCGGCCGACCTGAAATTTTGTTAGGATCAATTAGACATCAAGAGCAACATTCCTGTGAAGTTTCATGAAAATCTGTCAAGTAGTTTCAGAGGAGTAGTCGCTACAAGTTTTCATTATATAACTCTATGTAAACAAACATGGCCGCTGACAGCCATGTTTAACATTGATTCAAAATAATGTTCGACTCGGATAACCATCATGTCATGCTGATCATTTTAGAAAAAGTCCCATATCAATATCTCTTATAGTTTTCAAGAAGTAGTCGCTACAAAACTTATTTTTTAAAAATCTATTTTTAGCCATGGCGGCCATCCTGAATTTCCGGGCGGCCATCCTGAATTTCCGGCCGACCTGAAATTTTGTTAAAATCAATTAGACATCAAGAGCAACATTCGTGTGAAGTTTCATGAAAATCCGTCAAGTAGTTTCAGAGGAGTAGTCGCTACAAGTTTTCATTAATATATAACTCTATGTAAACAAAGATGGCCACTGGCAGCCACGTTTAACGTAGAATCAAAATAATGTTCGACTCGAATAACCATCATGTCATGCTGATCATTTTAGAAAAAGTCCCATATCAATATCTCTTGTAGTTTTCAAGAAGTCACTACAATCTTATTTTTAGCCATGGCGGCCATCTTGATTTTCCGGCCGACCTGACATTTTGCTAGGATCAATAAGACATCAAGAGCAACATTCCTGTGAAGTTTCATGAAAGTCCGTAAAGTAGTTTCACAGTAGTAGTCGCTACAAGTTTTCATTATATAACTCTATGTAAACAAAGATGGCCACTGGCAGCCATGTTTAACGTCGAATCAAAACGATTTTCGACAAGGACCAACATCATGTCATGCTGATCATTTTAGAAAAAATCCCATACCAATATCTCTTATAGTTTTCAAGAAGTAGTCGCTACAAACTTACTTTTTAAAAATCTATTTTTAGCCATGGCGGCCATCTTGAATTTCCGGCCGACCTGAATTTTTTCTAGGATCAATTAGACATCAAGAGCAACATTCCTGTTAAGTTAAATGAAAATCCGTCAAGTAGTTTCAGAGGAGTAGTCGCTACAAGTTTTCATTATATAACTCTATGTAAACAAAGATGGCCGCTGGCAGCCATGTTTAACGTCGAATCAAAACGATTTTCGACAAGGACCAACATCATGACATGCTGATCATTTTAGAATAAGTCCCATATCAATATCACTTAGAGTTTTCAAGAAGTAGTCGCTACAAACTTGTTTTTTAAAAACCTATTTTTTGATTTGGCGGCCATCTTGGATTTCACATCACCATGAATGTTTGCTAGGATCAACTAGACTTCATGGGCAACATTTCTGTAAAGTTTCATGAATATCCATCCAGTAGTTTCAGAGAAGTAGTCGCTACAAATAAAAGTTTACGGACGGACAGACGGACGACGGACGCCGCACCACGGCATAAGCTCTGCTGATCTCTGATCAGTAGAGCTAATTTACATGTATGTTGTACTGATACATCCCTTATGTTACATACTCATCAATATAGTGGTATGCAATTGATGTACTAGTGTTCCTAATTATACCTCTTAGGTATTTACCTCGCCCTAACTTACAAAATGTTGACGTAAAAAATTCTCAATTGGCTATTTTATCGATGAAAAAAACTCCCAATTTGGTCGTTTTTACAATAAAAATTTCCGAAATTTACAAGGGTCCTTTTTCCCAAAATATCTCGAAAAAGCCCTGTGATGACAGGACACCACTGGGAAAGGATAATTGCAGCTCTGAATTCACAGGCTTTTTTATTGAATTCTGGTGTATTAGTGCTGTGATCTAGATTATAGAATGTAGATTTGTTTGTATGGTGTTTTACATCATTTTGAGCACATGTTAGGCCATGTATGACAGTAGATTTTTTGCGGCAGAGTCAGACCAACCCATTTTTCCTGGGTAGAACCAGTACTGTATACCTCCCGCAATCTGTAGAATCGACACTTTCTTACTTGACAAGTCGAGCTCCCGGTGGGATTCAGAACTCCCAGTGGTGAAAGGCGAGAAAGTTTGACGCAGAGCCACGGAAACTCCTATAGGATGTAAGCCACTGCTAATATGGACTTGTTTTAAAGCACTGCATATGCTGAATTTGGCATGTAATCTTGAGACATGTAGCTGAACAATTTTTTCATTATTTTTTTAACTTCTGTCAATATGGTTTTGATGTAATATTCAATATTTTGTTTGTGTTTTGATTATTACAATCCTCAATATTAAAAAATTACAGTGAAATACATCATATTGAACCTCTTCTTAGGTAAAGGTTCGAGTGGAATTGAATTGGGGTTTTATGGCACATCAACACAAAAAGGTTATATGGCACCAACAGGAATGAACATTCCAGGCTCACTCTCCATTAACATCTAGATAAAAGTATGCAGAATGGGCCTAAAACCTTCTCACCTAGTAACAGTGTTCCCATTCAAGTACATGTGAAACACGTATAAAATATAAAAATTACGCATACATTTTGGCAGCCGTACATGATTGCGCGTATATAAATTAACTATAGAATATTATAATTGAAATAGACTATAGATCATTCCGCGTTTTAACTGCTCGATATTTTCTGCAAATTTGACAAAATAAATCGAATACAATCTATTAGCTGACCGGTGTTAACCGGAAAAAGCCAATCATAAGATCTTGGAAATTGGGTTTGAGAATTTCTATTTTATGAATGAAAGTTTGAGTGAAAATTCAAAATAAATAACACAGGCAATTTTATTACGTCAGTCTGCACAAAATCAAAATGTTGAAGCAAAGACGACCGACTGACCTTGGTTTCGGCGCTTAAAAACAATGCCGAACTTGAAAAGATGCAACAAAATGGGTCAAATTCAGGGCAATCTATTGGCAACGTGCACTCAGACCAGTGAACAATCACACAAGTCTCAAACAAAACAAAACAAAACTGTCAAAAAGGCTTAATGCATATAGTCGAAGTGGTTATCAGAATTTGCGTGGCTCAGAATTGACAATAACTTGTTAATTTGCACTTCATGTGAAATTTATGAGAAAAATAACTCTTCAAAATCAACATTTGCTACTGGCAGCAAAAATTACCAGCGATCGGCGTTAGTTCGTCACCGGGATTCAATTGAGCATAAGGCTGCTGTGAAAATTGTTTCCGAAAAAAACAAGACAGTGTTGGAGGCTAAGTTAAAGACTGCCCTATACTTGGCATCAGAAAATGTTGCCAATAGAAAATTTACAAGCCTGATTGACTTGCAGGTATTGTTTTTGTCATGGTGTACTTCTTTTTTAATACTGAATTTAATTAAATTCCAAACTTCTAGACAAAGATGGTGTTCACTATGATTAAATAGTAATTATACTTGGTCCAGCCAATTTGTATGTTATGTCTAATCATTTACAATATTAAATATGAAAATAATCAGGGAGAGAAACAGTAGCAGTAATAACACAACTAATGAGTTGCGTTTAGTCAACATTAACCAGTGATGTATTAAAAATTGAAACTAAAATTGAGAAATAAATAAAGGAAAATCATAAAACATCTATTTTATACAGAATACAGTATTATATTTAACGAATCATTTGGTTTCATTTTGTATTAATTTACAGATAGCCCCGCTATTTCATCGTATCTCCCGCTCCCCTACCGTGAAGCCAAAATCCCTCGCTTTTTTCGATCATTTTCAAAAAAATAAATAAAAAATCGGGTATTTTCAGTACATCTATGTATTGTGTAAGGATTAAAACCGAAGTGTTCCAAATCTTTGAAAATGTCTGCTTTGCAAGTGTTAAATCACCCACTGGGCATATAATTCATGGATTAAGACCTACAATGATTGCCCCTGATCAGTTTAGCGGGTGATACTGTTGACTGAATTGTTTGTTTAATGACACGTTTGTCATGTGTCTGCTTCTTCATTGATTAAAGACGACCGTTTGAAATGGAGCTATATTAGCGATGTAATTAGTGAGTGATTGATAGGGATAGACAAAATAAAAAGTTACAAGAACAGTAATTTGCCAATCAATTAAATAGATTAAGCATTTCATTAAAGCAGGATTATTTTTTAAAAAATCGACTACAGTTTGAGATGATTAGAGAAGTGTTTTGTATATACAAAATGAGAAGCAGCTAAGACATTACAACTTATTTTTACAGTTATGTCTGTAGAAAAACTGTTTTTATGTTGATTTACACCCTCACCCCACTATTACCCACACTCCCCAGTCCCCACCCCACCACACCACCCAACTACCCTATTATTAAGGTTTATTTAAGAAGTATCTTTCGAGTATGCCGCATGTCAAAATTGTGTCGATAAAAAAATCACCTCTTTTAGAGTAAAATCCCACTCTAAAAAAAAGTCAAAAAGCCCTGGTTATATCACATGTATGGCCTATTTAACTGTAAATCATACTGTACTCAAATTCTCTTTAACTCAAAGATCTATGAAGTACCAGACGGAAAACACTGACACTTTTTAATGTTAAAGGGGGTAAATCAGACTTTTCTTTGGGTTCTAGAGGCCAGACAAAAAATTACAAAAAATTATGTTTATTTCTAAAGGGTCTAAACACAACAACTGAGCCTAAAAAATGACCCAGAAAATTTTGCATAGTAATATGTGCTAGGTGCACACTTGGGTTAAGCAGCTTACGTGAGATTCCATTAATGTATGGTGACCTGAACAACACGGCGCTTACACAATAGTTTGACTGGTATGACATTTTTATAATTAATTGAAATATTTTTTTAAAATTTGAGATTCCTCTAGAAAAAGCCAGATGTACCCCCTTTAATATCATTCCAGATACTACTTTGACTATAATAACTATGCTCGAGGGTAGCCTAAGAGATATTCTGCCACCCCTAGATAATATACAGTCTGTGCTATTCCAAACAGCGGTGCTATAACAAGAACACGACATAATCCTCCCTTGAAAAAAGCTTTTGGTCCTTCATGTCGCATGACTTTGCTGAAATACATCAAGAAGCAGGTCTTGAAAACATAGATGCAAACATTTCAGGTATTATCTTGAAAATATGTCAATGTATGAAATAACACAAATGTTTTAGTACATGAATTGAATTGAATGTTGTTTAACGGCTCATCAACACAGTATGGGTTATTTAGAGCCGCCCCAGAGAGAGGGGAAGGATACATAGGAATCCGGGAACCTGCCCTACTCTTATTATCGAATAGATTCCTATGGTTCTTTAACGTGCTCGGAGGATAGACCGATACACGGGACCGCCCTGTTTACGTCCCAATCTGACGGACGAGGCTAAGGGAAAGTGTCTTGCCCAAGAACACACCGACGAAACACAGTGGCACCACGGAGGATTGAGCCCGGGGCCTCCGGTTACAAATCCTCCATAAACACTTTCAATTAAGACTAACATGTATATGTACACATGTTAACTTCCACCCAGAGAGACTGTGAATAAATACTGAAAATGGGATCCTTTGGAAGCAACAACAACAAACAAGAGAGGAAAGTAGCAGACTCGGTTTTCGTGAGTCTGTTCATGAGCGGTAATGTAAGGTGCAACACCTCTCACACCACCAACCACCGGCTTAAGCGGTATTCTACTTTAAAGCCATACAGATTGGGCCTGATGATCCCAAAGGACCAGTAATAACACTAATGATCTGTAGTCGGGGAAACTTTTTACAGCTGACACACAGCACTAAACAAATGCTAGAGTGTGAATGTCAATAAATATGGAAAAGGTGATCCCTTGGAATCAACAAACAAGAGAGAAAAGTAGCAGACTGTTTTACTGAGTCTGTTAATGAGATCTTATACAGGAAGAAACTGGCTCTCTCGTTTACAGGAATTTAATGTTTCAAAATGCAACTCCATGTCAGAGGGTAACAAAACATCACTTAGGCAAACATTGTATTTCTTACTACACTCTTCATGGTCATGAACTGGAAATCATATCTTCTGCAAAAATATCAAAGGATTACAAATGATCTAGACTGGGGTACTGATATTCATATCTAGTAAGGCAACAAAGATGCTTAAGACCCTTGCTTTTCTTAGACTTAACTTGGCACTATCTCCAAAAGTTACGATGTAGATGCCTATAACACTTTGGTAGGGCCCCAGCTGGAATATGCGACACTCATATGTGACCTCTATCAACAAAATCAGACTGAGCAATCAAATTCAGAGAACTGTTGTCCACTACTTGATAGGAACCGTCAATGTAATCATGTTTCATCAAGATAGGATGAGATGAGCAGAAACTGCAAACCCGGCAAATTAAAAAAGTACAAGGGCATAACGCTGGCTTTACAGGTGTGATCTGGTTACCGAAATTGGCTGAGATATTATTTATGCCCATAAACACTGTCCTCAAGTTTCATCAAGATTAGATTATAAATGTTGAAGTAAATGAGTGGACACTGCAAAAATCATAAATATTCAACAATCAAAGGACCATAACTCTGGCAATATAGGTGCGATCTGCTTAGTTATCGATCTTGGCATAGATAGTGTGGCCACTAACATTGTACCCAAGCTTTATCAAGATTGGATTAAAAAATACTCAAGATATTGAGCGGACACTACATTGGCCAGCCACCCACCGCTGTGCATGATCACACAATATGTGCCGTTATTTAAAGTGGCGTACAAAAAGTCCTAAATATTCACCTGAAGCAGTCAACAATTCCCTTGTAAGATTCCTCTCCCTTGCCTTTATGTAAAGTTTGAAGTCTTGTTTTCACAACTGAAAAGATATGTAAATTACAATTTGTTAAAGTGACGGACACACATCAATCTTACTTTGTTTAAACCTTGTTGATTCCTGTAGTTTTTCTACATTTATTATTATCTATTATTTGCAAGTTTCTCATTAACAAGAGGCCCAAGAGGGCCTGTGGACGCTCTACTGGCTCAAGATAAAGTTTATGTATAAGCGGCCATGAGTCTTTCAAAAATCATTCAACCAGAACATGGCAATGACAGGTGCAACTAGGCTTAGTACTAATCATCATCGCCAAGATTCGCTGAAATCTGGCAAAGAGTTCAGAAGAGACTAATCTGGACAAAAAGTTGGTGTATTAAAACATTTAAAGGGTCACAACTCTGCCAAAAATCATTCAACCGAAATATGGCGATGATATGCACAACTAGGCTTGATACTGATCATCCTTGTCAAGTTTCGTCTGTATCCAGCCAGGGGTTCAGGAGAACTAGCCCAGAAAAAAATTGTGGTATCAAAATCCTTTAAAGGGCCATAACTCTGCCAAATATTTGTAAACCGAAACGTGACGATGACATGCACAACTAGGCTTGGTGCTGATCATCCCTGCAAAGTTTCATTGAAATCTGGCGAGGGGTTCAGGAGAAGTAGATCAGAACAAACTTTGTGTATTAAAACCTTTAAAGGGCCATAACTCCGCCAAAAATCATTCAACCGGAACACGGCGATGATTTGCACAACTAGACATAGAATTGATCATCCCTAAAAAGTTTTGTTTAATCCGGCCAGGGGTTCAAGAGAACTAGTCAGAACAAAGTTTGTGTATTAAAACCTTTAAAGGGCTATAACTCCGCCAAAATCATTCAACTGGAACACGGTGACTATGTACAACTAGGCTTGGTACTGATCATCCCTGCAAAGTTTCAATGAAATCCGGCCAAATGAAGGCCCTTTCGTCTTAATGAGGCCAAGATATAGCATATTTCAGAAAATCAAGGGCCATGACTCCGATGTAAATGGTCTAATCTGGATATTTTTCGAACTTGTCCAAGCTTTCATTGATATTAACAATCTGGTAAAGTTTCATAAAGATCGCATGAAAAATGAAGGCCCTATCGTCTTAACGAGGCAAAGTATAGCATTTTTAACTAAATCAAGGGCCATAACTCATCTGTTACTGGTCCGATCTGGCTGGTTTTCGAAATTGTCTGAGCTGTCATTGATATAAATAATCAGGTAAAGTTTTGTAGAGATCAAATGAAAGATAAAGGCCCTATCGAATTAATGAGGCAAAATATAGCAATTTCAACTAAATCAAGGGCCATAACTCATCTGTAACTGGTCCGATCTGGCTGGTTTTCGAAATTGTCTGAGCTGTCATTGATATAAACAATCAGGTAAAGTTTTGTAAAGATCAGATGAAAGATGAAGGCCCTATCGAATTAACGAGGCAAAATATAGCATTTTTAACTAAATCAAGAGCCATAACTCCGCTGTTACTGGTCCGATCTGGCTGATCTTCGAAATGTCCAAGCTTTCATTTATATAAACAATCTGGAAAAGTTTGGTAAAGATCGAATGAAAGATAAAGGCCCTATCGTCTTGAGGCAAAATATAACATTTTTAACTAAATCAAGGGCCATAACTCCGCTGTTAATGGTCCGATCCAGCTAGTGTTCGAACTTGTCCTAGCTCTCATTTATATAAACAATCTGGTAAAGTTTGGTAAAGATTGGATGAAAGATGAAGGCCCTATCATCTTAATGAGGCAAAATATAGCAATTTTAACTAAATCAAGGGCAATAACTCTGCTGTTTATGGTCCGATCTAGCTGGTTTTCGAACTTGTCAGAGCTTTCATTGATATTAACAATCTGTGCAAGTTTGGTAAAGATCAAATAATAAATGAAGGTGCTAGAGTGTTCACAAGGCTTAATATGGCATTTTTCAGCAAAACAAGGGCCATAACTCCGGTGAAATTACTTCGATCTTGCCAGTTTTCAAACTTGTCCGAGCTTTCATTGATATAAAGACACTGGCAAAGTTAAGTAAAGGTCCAATTAATATTGAAGGCCCTCGAGTGTTCACAAGGCAGAAAATAGCATTTTTCAGAAAAAACAAGGGCCATAACTCCGGTGTTACTGATCCGATTTAGCTGGTTTTCGAACTTGTTTGAGCTTTCATTGATATTAACAATCTGTGCAAGTTTGGTAAAGATCACATAATAAATGAATGTGCTAGTGTGTTCACAAGACAGAAAATGGCAATTTTCAGAAAAAACAAGGGCCAGAACTCTGGTGTTACTGAACCAATTTAGTTGATTTTCGAACTTGTCGAAGCTATCATTAGTATTAACAATCTTTGCAAGTTTGGTAATGATCAAATAATAAATGAAGGTGTTAGAGCGTTCACAAGGCAGAAAATGGCAATTTTCAGAAAAAACAAGGGCCATAACTCCGGTGTTACCGATCCGATTTGGCTGGTTTTCGAACTTGTCCGAGCTTTCATTGATATTAACAATCTGTGCAAGTTTAGTAAAGATCAAATAATAAATGAAGATGCTAGAGTGTTCACAAGGCTTAATATGGCATTTTTCAGCAAAACAGGGGCCATAACTCTGGTGAAATTTATCCCATCCAACTGGTTTTCGAACTTGTCCGAGCTTTCATTATTATAAAGACACTGGCAAAGTTTCGTAAAGATTCGATTAATAATGAAGGCCCTAGAGTGTTCACAAGGCAAAAGTTAACAGACGGACGGACGATGGACAACTCGCCATCCCATAAGCTCTGCTGGCCTTCGGCCAGTAGAGCTAAAAACAGACCCTTTATCACGCTACGATACTTTACACAACTAAGGATCTGACAACACTGCATTGGAGGTCACGTCAGATTGACATTATGATTAGCCAATCAGATTTCAGCCTACAAAATCACCCAGTGTAGACTGCTTCACTGCGCATGTCGTGGTTCTGTCCGTAACTTTTAGCTTATAAAACACTATTGCGTTGACAAACATAACACACCAACCATTATTGAATATTTTACTGAATAAAACCAAGATTGACGGAAATAGTACTGGTTCGTGGGCTTGAACTTGTAACCCAAACTAAAATTACACTCGCGCGTAATCATAATATAAAGTCGCAATAGCCGACTTCGCGAGCTAAATGGGCCAGACACATTAGGTAAGATATACTATATAAAAAACCTAACGACGCAATAATCTCGGAACAATATATATTTTTCAAATACAAATAGAATGTTCCGAATGTTTTCAAAATTATTTTATGTAAAACATGCCATTTAGTGCTTTTCTTTGAATTTATCGTGCAATCCACAGCAATAACAAATGGCGACTTTATCTTTTTTCGGATATATGTGTTTTATGTGGATTTTCATTTGTTCAGTTCACTCGAACGTCATCTGAAGTGCATAGGAAACGCGCGATTTTATTGGTTGAATTTAGTTGATGTTCTCATGAATATTGATTAGATGAAAGTCAATCTGACTTGACCTCCTAGGCAGTGTTGTCAGATCCTATAGCGGAGCGTATCAAAGCGTTATTGCATATTCCTAATTGTAGTTAACACTGAGCGAGGTTACACAGACACTCTTGCTTACCTTCAAATGGGTTAACATTAACGATACACAGACACTCTTGCTTACCTTCAAATGGGTTAACATTAACGATACACTGACACTAATGCTTACCTTCAAATAAATGCGTTAACACTGAGTAAGATTACATAGCCACTCTTGCTTACCTTCAAATGAATGGGTTTACACGGCTACACAGACACTCTTGCTTACCTTCAAATGGGTTAACACTGAGTGAGACTACACAGACACTCTTGCTTACCTTCAAATGAATGGGTTAACACTGAGTGAGACTACACAGCCACTCTTGCTTACCTTCAAATGAATGGGCTAACACTGAGTGAGACTACACAGACACTCTTGCTTACCTGCAAATGGGTTAACACTGAGTGAGACTACACAGCCACACTTGCTTACCTTTAAATGAATGGGTTATCACTAAGTGAGGCTACTCAGACACTCTTGCTTACCTTCAAATGAATGGGTTAACACTGAGTGAGGCTACACAGCCACTCTTGCTTATCTTGAATCAAATGGGTTAACACTGAGTGAGGCTACACAGCCATTCTTGCTAACCTTGAAATGAATGGGTTAACACTGAGTGAGGCTACACAGCCACTCTTGCTTACCTTGAAATGAATGGGTCAACACTGAGCGAGGCTACACAGCCACTCTTGCTTACCTTCAAATGAATGGGTTGACACTGAGTGAGGCTACACAGCCACTCTTGATTACCTTCAACTGGATGGGTTAACACTGAGTGAGGCTACACAGCCACTCTTACTTACCTTCAAATGAATGGGTTAACACTGAGTGAGGCAACACACAGCCATGCTTGTTTACCTTCAAATGAATGGGTTAACACTGACTGAGGCTGCACAGCCACTCTTGTTTACTTTCAAATGGGTTAACACCGAGTGAGGCTACACAGACACTCTTCAGATGGGTTAACACACTGAGAGAAGTCATATACAACCACTCTTGCTTAACATCAAATGGGTTTACACTGAGTGAACCCACACAGCAACTCTTGTTTACCTTCAAATGGGTTAACATTGAGTGAGGCTACACAGCAACTCTTGCTTACAATCAAATGGGTAAACAATGATTAGGCCGACCATAAACAAGAGGTCAATGACCTTGAAGCTCTACTTGCAGGTTGTGAAAGCTAGATCAGCATTCCTGTGAAGTTTCATGAAAATCTGTCAAGTAGTTTCAGAGGAGTCGTTTTAAGATTTATAAATAACTCTATGTAAACAAAGATGGCCGCTGGCAACCATGTTTAACCTTGAATCAAAATAATTTTCAACAAGGACCAACATCATATCATGCTGATCATTTTAGAAAAAGTTCCATATCAATATCACTTATAGATTTCAAGAAGTAGTTGCTACAATTTTTTTAAAAATCTATTTTTAGCCATGGCGGCCATCCTAAATTTCCGGCCGACCTGAAATTTTGTTAGGACCAACTACACATCAAGAGGAACATTTCTGTTAAGTTTCATGAAAATCCGTCAATTAGTTTCAGAGGAGTAGTCGTTACAAGTATTTACTATATAACTCTATATAAACAAAGATGGCCACTGGCAGCCATGTTTAATGTCAAATCAAAATGATTTTTGACAAGGACCAACATCGTGTCATGCTGATCATTTTAGAAAAAGTCCCATATCAATATCACTTAAAGGTTTTCAAGAAGAAGTCACTACAAACTTATTTTTTAAAAATCTATTTTTAGCCGTGGTGGCCATCTTGGATTTCGCATCAACATGAATTTTTGCTAGGATCAACTAGACTTCATGCGCAACATTTCTGTAAAGTTTCAAGAAAATCCATTCAGTAGTTTCAGAGGAGTAGTCGCTACAAAAGAAGTTGACGGACGGATGGACGAACGCCGCACCACGGCATAATAAAAATTGTTGGTTTGCTGTTTCCCTACCTACCCACAATAAAGGGCCCTACCGAAAACATTTTATAGCAATTCTTGACATTATTTTGTTGTTGTTGCTATCTTCAGTATATTTTTCTTTAATTTCTTAATAATAAAAAAATCACCTACCTACCTACTCATTTATGAAATCCTTGGTCAGGAAACAGCAAACAAATATTTGTTTAAGGATGGCCTTAAGGCTGCACAGACAGAGTACTCTTGCTTAGCACCAAATGAATGAACAGTGAGTGAAGCAACAAAACCCCTCTTGCTTACCATCAAATGGGTTAACACTGAGTGAGGCTATACTTCCAGCTGTCAAACCCGAAGCAAACGAATGATAGAACACAGACTGATTACTGCCTTCTCTTTTCTTGCCCTGAAAAGAAATAAGAGAATTTAACTTGAATTATCACTAATGGTGATTAATACCCCCGCAATGGTGTCCAGTCAGAAAGAAACCTTCAACTCGAAATTGCTGGAAATCAGAACCAGTTGGTTGAAGTTGTCCTGTACCCAGTCTGAAAATTCCATGTTTTCAACAAGAGGTCAATGACCTTGAAGCTCTACTGATTGATTTTGATTTCAGGAAGTAGTCGCTACAAACTGGTTTTTTGAAAATCTATTTTTAGCCGTGGCGGCCATCTTGAATTTCCGGCCGACCTGAAATTTTGCTAGGATCAATAAGACATCAAGAGCAACATTCCTGTGAAGTTTTATGAAAATCCGTGAAGTAGTTTCAGAGGAGTAGTCGCTACAAGTTTTCATTATATAACTCTATGTAAACAAACATGGCCACTGGCAGCCATGTTTAATGTCAAATCAAAATAATGTTCGACTTGAATAACCATCATGTCATGCTGATCATTTTAGAAAAAGTCCCATATCAATATCACTTATAGTTTTCAAGAAGTAGTCGCTACAAACTTGTATTTTGAAAATCTATTTTTAGCCATGGCGGCCATCTTGAATTTCCGGCCGACCTGAAATTTTGCTAGGATCAATTAGACATCAAGAGCAACATTTCTGTGAAGTTTCATGAAAATCCGTCAAGTAGTTTCAGAGGAGTAGTCGCTACAAGTTTTCATTATATAACTCTATGTAAACAAAGATGGCCACTGGCAGCCATGTTAAATGTCGAATCAAAATAATGTTCGACTCGGATAACCATCATGTCATGCTGATCATTTTAGAGAAAGTCTCATATCAATATCACTTATAGTTTTCAAGAAGTAGTCGCTACAAACTTATTTTTTAAAAATTTATTTTTAACTGTGGCAGCCATCTTGAATCTCTGGCCGATCTGAAATTTTGCTAGGATCAATTAGACATTAAGAGCAACATTCCTGTAAAGTTTCATGAAAATCCGCCATGTTGTTTCAGAGGAGTAGTCGCTACAAGTTTTTACTATATAACTCTATGTAAACAAAGATTGCCGCTGGCAGCCACGTTTAACGTCGAATCAAAACGATTTTTAATAAGGACCAACATCATGTCATGCTGATCATTTTAGAAAAAGTCCCATATCAATATCACTTATAGTTTTCAAGAAGTAGTCGCTACAAACTTGTATTTTGAAAATTTATTTTTAGCCGTGGCAGCCATCTTGAATTTCCGGCCGACCTGAAATTTTGCTAGGATTATTTAAACATCAAGAGCAACATTCCTGTGAAGTTTCATGAAAATCCGTCAAGTAGTTTCAGAGGAGTAGTCGCTACAAGTTTTCATTATATAACTCTATGTAAACAAAGATGGCCGCTGGCAGCCATGTTTAACGTCAAATCAAAACGATTTTCGACAAGGACCAACATCATGTCATGCTGATCATTTTAGAAAAAGTCCCATTTCAATATCACTTATAGTTTTCAAGAAGTAGTCGCTACAAACTTGAATTTAAAAAATCTATTTTTAGCTTTGGCGGCCATCTTGGATTTCACATCAACATGAATTTTTGCTAGGATCAACTAGACTTCATGGGCAACATTTCTGTAAAGTTTTATGAATATCCATCCAGTAGTTTCAGAGGAGTAGTCGCTACAAATAAAAGTTAACGGACGGACGGACGGACGACGGACGCCGCACCACGGTATAAGCTCTGCTGATCTCTGATCAGTAGAGCTAAAAATCAAGGGCAATAACTTAGTAAGCCACCTATCAATTGTGCTCATTGTTAACTTTGAGAAATCAACAAATGAATGCCCTATTAAATTATGTTTCAATTGAAATTAATGCCCATTACTTGTAATAATAATAATGGTCATTAACCATTACTGCATTTATTTTTAATGCCCATTATAATGTGATCACCATTATTTTTTTTAACAACTTTAGCATGACCATTAAAATAAAATGAATGGCCATTAATTGAATTTCTTGTAGCAAAGTAATGAGAAATAAATTATCAGTTAAGTTCAGAATGAAATTCATGGACATTAAATTTAATATTTGTTATGTATTATATATGAATGGGATACTTTTCTGCATTAATTAAGTGGCTATAGACACCATACACGTATATTATGTACAATGTTATTGTTCAGATTTAGGAAAATCTGAGCAGTAGTCTTCGAAGAGTAGTAGTAGCCGGAAGTTATGACTACACGTCTTTGAAATTGGCATTTGAATCAAAATTAATTACGAACCATCTAAAATTCATGCTCATCATTTTGGTGAAGGCTACAAATCTACTTTTAGCCATGACTTCCATCATGGATTTCAAACTGACCTGATTTTTTATTTAGGACCAACCAGACATCATGATCATATTCTGTGAAGTTTGAAAAAATGTGGAGAAGTCGCCACAAATAAAAGTTTAAGGACAGATGAACAACATGTCAGACCATAAGCTCCACTGATCTATCGTTGGCAATGTTAAGTTACAGGTAAAACCTTTTTTTTAAAGGGGAATAATGAAGGTGTTCCACGGAACACTTGTGTCGCCCGACACCTTGTGTGCTCATTTCATGAAGGACAATCTATCTAACTATAAAGTTTGAAGACAGGGGTTGCAATCCTTCATGAACAAGAGATGTTTGTAACATATATACCCCCCGTTTGAGGGGGTTTGCAAGCGTCTGACCACAGCAGAGGGCCCAACTGACCTCAAAGGGTTCGCCTTCCCAGTTAGCGAGATCCCCCTGGGGAATCTTACCCCGAGTGTTTATTATGCATGTTACAGTATATTTTAACAGATTATTATATGTGTATATCCTTAATACTGTACTCACACCAAGCTCACATTCGAGTAGGCGATTGTCTCTAAACAATGTATAGTGTTCTCGGCTATATTATGTGTAACACTAATATGTGAGCTGTATCTGTATTAACCATACACACTACCTTCTCCGTGTTTTAATCACGGAGGCAGTATAATACTTCAGATAAATTATGTTAACTATCTCTTACAAAGTATTTTAACTACGACAACAGTGTCTACTTTACCAGGAAAACAATATCCTGTATGCAAAAGATCTTTCGGAATAAAAATTCCTTCGTCAGCTGCCATAAAGAGGCACCGTTGTGTTACTTAAATATTTGGCGTTTTAGCCCGTATACACGTATATCCACCCTTGTGAATTTTACATGTGTATTCTCTACCAGTTTATGTTAAACTGTGTGGTATCGCGTGTCACCGTGGACAATGTATTAGTATATATATTCACTTCCAATCTTTACATGTATATGTTAGATCGTTTTCACACTTATTTAGTATCAGAATACTAGAAGTTGGCATCTGCCGATCGAGTAGTGTATGCTGTTACAATCACCTACTGAACATTCTCTGTTTTCAGTGCATTGTAAGTTTGTTGCAATTTGTTGTATTGTAACAGTTACTGCGTGTTGTAATCGCTTTGAGTGTGTATGCTATTTTATTACAATTCTCCAGTTCTTGACCTGGCGAGATTTTCGTGCAATCGTATAATCTCTTTGTGTAATAAATACACTAAGCTACACTCAATTGGGTAACACTAATAGTCGATTCTAATAGTTAACCAATCTTCAATATTCTCTACTTTAAAGAGCTGGGGTCCGTTTCAATAAGCAACTTACGCAAGGTTTCTGACGTTAAGTTTTGCGTACGCTCTTCTTACCGTATAACGAGCGTTTCAATAAAAATGTTACGCATATTTTTTTTCCAGATTTGCGTAAGTTTTTGCGTAGCTCTACGCAAGCTCTTAGGCTTGCGTAAGTCTTGCGTGAGTGTGAAAAATAACGCAACTATCGACAAAACAAGATGGCCGCACACTTGCTTTTTGCATTTCGAGCCCGAATTAATCGTCGTGAGCGAGGTTTTCGTGAGCGAACTAATCGACTTCTAACCATGAGAGACAACGAACTAATAGCACGTTATCGATTTCCAAGAGCAAGCTTAGACAGTTTAGTTGAGATAATCCGAGATGATAATGAGTGTCTTCATGTCCGGAGTTTACCTCGTCCGGCCTGCTTCAGATTTGTTCAAGAATGTCTTGCTTCTTACTAAGTCTTGTATCAGCATGTGACGTCAAGTAGGGCTAACTGGTGCACCAACACGTTAAACATGACATCATGCGACATTGTAAACATGACGTCATGTGCGTGAACATGCGCTAATTGCTTAGCCTTTGATCTACAATGTTTGCAAGTGAAAGTTAGATGCATGAAGCGGTCTGGCAATGGGGAAGGGAATGGAAGTATTTACAGAAACATATATGTAACAGGATACTTATCTAATGTATTCTAACATAAAAACAATTCCGGAGGATCATGCTTCCCCGACCCCAACCCCGCTATGATAAGTTAAACATCGGGCATATCCTGTCATTTGGGCCAGTGTATTAGCCAGCCAACCGTGCAGCCGTCTTTTGCACGGCCGTTTTTGATAAATCGCGGCCAATATTTGGGGAAGTGAGTGGGTTAAAAAAAAAAAATTTGGTCAACAACACTTCCAAACTTTTACTTTCTCTCAATATTGTTATGTTTTGTATAAATTTAGAAGAAATATGATCTAAAATGTATTTTTTTCACCTTTATCTTTAAAAATAAATTACCACAGAGACACCCACTTGTCGTGAATTGGCTCGTAGCGCGTGTAACCAACTTATTTTGCACACCCTGTTTGCATATTTGCACACCCAGTTCTTGAATTTCTGCCTAATACACTGGTTCCATGGGAGCCCAGAATCTGCAGAATCTGCAGAAAACAAAATTACTTACCCAACCCTTTACAACATACTATAAGGAAACCAATTCCAAAATTTAATTCAGCTAGGACAAGAAATGTAAGAGATATAGACCTGTAACCACAGCTTACACGCAAAATTTGATGTGAAACAGACACATTTTAAGGGCTTACAGAATTTGGGTCCCATGGGAGCCCATGGGTTACAAGAACCAAAATTGCTTATGCAGCCCTTACGATCATGCTATAAGGAAGCCCATGGCCAAATTTGGTTGTGCTAGGATAAGAAATGTAAGAGAAATAGACTTGTAAACACAGCTTACACGCAAACCATGATGTGGGACGCCGACGCCGTGGTGATTACATAAGCTCTCTTATTCTTCGAATAGTCGAGCTAATAAAAAGTGACGACATATATAAATCATCCATCCAATTTTATTAAGCCAATAAGAATAGTTGTGAATGTTATGCACTCGCATTTCCCACTTCGCTGTGATCTTATTTCCCACTAGCTTGACCCCTGAAATATTAATAATATTGTCAGAATTGTCCAACATTTTTTTCCAGCAGCTGTGCTGCAATTTCTTAACGCTGTTGACCCTTCACATAAAACATTTTATTTTTTTAAGACATTTAGCATAATGGAACATTGAATGAAACAAAGAACAAGTTTTACCAATTACAATATATGTTGTGTAACCGGGTACAGGTATACTGAAATAACCCCTTTAAACGCGTCTCCCTAAAAAGTCTGGATCATACATGTAGTATGTCCATGTTACTGTAGATAAAATATCAAACAATTTCGATGCACGCCCTCAGTATAAAAAAAATTCTCGCTCTCTTCGCTCGCTCGTCGCATAATGGCTAATGAGTGGTTTAATTAACACATTGTTAAATCCTTTTATTTGTAAACAGACTTTTTTACCCTATCAATGCACTACCGCAACCGTTTTATGAGGCTAGATATGGACCCGAAAACTGACCAAAATCTTACGCTCTCCATCAAACAATTTCGATGCACGCCCTCAGTATAACAAATTTTCTCACTCGCTTCGCTCGCTCAACGCATAATGGCTAATGAGTGGTTTAATTAACACATTGTTAGTCCTTTTATTTGAAAACGGATTTTTTTACCCTATCAATGCACTAACACAACCGTTTTATGAGGCTAGAAACGGACCCGAAAATTGACCAAAATTTTACGTCCCCCATCAAACAATTTCGATGCACGCCCTCAGTATAAAAAATGTTCTCGCTCGCTTCGCTCACTAGACGCATAATGCATAATGCCTAATGAGTGGTTTAATTAACACATTGTTAAATCCTTTTAATTGAAAACGGACTTTTTTACCCTATCAATGCACTACCGCAACCGTTTTATGAGGCTAGAAACGGACCCGAAAATTGACCAAAATCTTACGCCCCCCATCAAACAATTTCGATGCACGCCCTCAGTATAAAAAAATGTTCTCACTCTCTTCGCTCGCTCCACGCATAATGGCTAATGAGTGGTTTAATTAACACATTGTTAATTGTAAAACGGACTTATTTTACCCTATCAATGCACTACCGCAACCGTTTTATGAGGCTAGAAACGGACCCGAATATTGACCAACCAAACCCCCTCCCCCTTAGCTCAAACCCTGGATCCGCACCTGGATTTTATCATGGATCAATCATCATATAAATCTAGGTCAATGATTCTAATAAAAAACAAGAGGTCAATGACCTTGAAGCTCTACTGATTGATTTTGATTTCAGGAAGTAGTCGCTACAGACTTGTTTTTTGAAAATCTATTTTTAACCGTTGCGGCCATCTTGAATTTCCGGCCGACCTGAAATTTTGCTAAGATCAATAAGACATTAAGAGCAACATTCCTGTGAAGTTTCATGAAAATCCGTCAGGTAGTTTCAAAGAAGTAGTCGCTACAAGTTTTCATTATATAACTCTATGTAAACAAAGCAGCCATGTTTAAGGTCAAATCAAAACGATTTTCGACAAGGACCAACTTCATGTCATGCTGATCATTTTAGAAAAAGTCCCATATCAATATCTCTTATTGTTTTGAAGAAGTAGTCGCTACAAACTTATTTATTTTAAATCTATTTTTAGCTGTGGCGGCCATCTTGAATTTCCGGCCGACCTGAAATTTTTCTAGGATCAACTAGACATCAAGAGCAACATTCCTGTGAAGTTTCATGAACATCCGTCAAGTAGTTTCAGAGGAGTAGTCGCTAAAAGTTTTTACTATATAACTCTATGTAACCAAAGATGGCCACTGGCAGCCATGTTTAACGTCGAATCAAAATAATTTTCCACAAGGATCTACATCATGTCATGCTGATCATTTTAGAAAAAGTCCCATATCAATATCACTTATAGTTTTCAAGAAGTAGTCGCTACAAACTTATTTTTTAAAAATCTATTTTTAGCTGTGATGGCCATCTTGAATTTCCGGCCGACCTGAAATTTTGATAGGATCAATTAGACATCAAGAGCAACATTCCTGTAAAGTTTCATGACAATCCGCCAAGTAGTTTCAGAGGAGTAGTCGCTACAAGTTTTTACTATATAACTCTATGTAAACAAAGATGGCCGCTGGCAGTCATGTTTAACGTTGAATCAAAACGATTTTTGACTAGGATCAACATCATGTAATGCTGATCATTTTAGAAAAAGTCCCATATCAATATCACTTATAGTTTTCAAGAAGTAGTCGCTACAAACTTATTTTTTAAAAATCTATTTTTAGCTGTGACGGCCATCTTGAATTTCCGGCCGACCTGAAATTTTTCTAGGATCAATCAGACATCAAGAGCAACATTCCTGTAAAGTTTCATGACAATCCGCCAAGTAGTTTCAGAGAAGTAGTCGCTACAAGTTTTTACTATATAACTCTATGTAAACAAAGATGGCCGCTGGCAGCCATGTTTAACGTTGAATCAAAACGATTTTTGACTAGGATCAACATCATGTCATGCTGATCATTTTAGAAAAAGTCCCATATCAATATCACTTATAGTTTTCAAGAAGAAGTCGCTACAAACTTGTATTTTAAAACTCTATTTTTAGCTTTGGCGGCCATCTTGGATTTCACATCAACATGAATTTTTGCTAGGATCAACTAGACTTTATGGGCAACATTTCTGTAAAGTTTCATGAATATCCATCCAGTAGTTTCAGCTGTGAAGTCGCTACAAGTTTTTACTATATAACTCTATGTAAACAAAGATGGCCGCTGGCAGCCATGTTTAACGTTGAATCAAAACGATTTTTGACTAGGATCAACATCATGTCATGCTGATCATTTTAGAAAAAGTCCCATATCAATATCACTTATAGTTTTCAAGAAGAAGTCGCTACAAACTTGTATTTTAAAACTCTATTTTTAGCTTTGGCGGCCATCTTGGATTTCACATCAACATGAATTTTTGCTAGGATCAACTAGACTTTATGGGCAACATTTCTGTAAAGTTTCATGAATATCCATCCAGTAGTTTCAGCTGTGAAGTCGCTACAAGTTTTTACTATATAACTCTATGTAAACAAAGATGGCCGCTGGCAGCCATGTTTAACGTTGAATCAAAACGATTTTTGACTAGGATCAACATCATGTCATGCTGATCATTTTAGAAAAAGTCCCATATCAATATCACTTATAGTTTTCAAGAAGAAGTCGCTACAAACTTGTATTTTAAAACTCTATTTTTAGCTTTGGCGGCCATCTTGGATTTCACATCAACATGAATTTTTGCTAGGATCAACTAGACTTTATGGGCAACATTTCTGTAAAGTTTCATGAATATCCATCCAGTAGTTTCAGCTGTGAAGTCGCTACAAATAAAAGTTTACGGACAGACAGACGGACAGACGGACAGACGGACGGACGGACGACGGACTCCGCACCACGGCATAAGCTCTGCTGATCTCTGATCAGTAGAGCTAAAAAATCAGCAACCTTCCTACTCACCTTGAAAATTATGGGCTGGAGCCATACATGTACATGTGATACTTTTGAAGACATAATCTTGGAGATTTAAGAATTTGTTAACGGAGATTTGTCTAAAATTTGTGAGATTCTGTAAGAAACCATTTCTTAGATCTCTGGTATAAGTGATGTTTAATAAAATATGTTCATACATTAAAGTTTTTTTAAAGCATTTGATAACATAAAATAAGGGTAAATGTCATTTAAGAGCTTATAGATCTAAATATTTTTTTTATAGAGGTTCGTAATTATTAAGTATTGGTGTTTTTTTTCGCTACACTACGCGGTTTGACACAATTTGTGGCTGATCATTAACGTGTTATACTTTGATAACATCACAAATAATAACAACCAAGCTCGTGACTTTTATGACTTTTATCTTCCCCCATGTGTAAGTTTATAAGAATCGGTCATGGCATAGACCGAGGTATAAGTGTTTTTATCGGACCATGGCACTGCCGAGGTTCCGATTAGACACTTATACCAAGGGTTGGAATATAAGTATCTTTCATGGGTATTCGGTGAAGATAAGGAATTCCAACCCGAGGTATAAGTGTTTTTATCGGAACCGAGGTTCCGACTGAAATACTTATACCCTCTATCGGAACCGAGGCTCTGCCGAGGTTCTGATTAAAACACTTATACCGAGGGTTGGGATTCCCTATCTGAACCAAATACTCATGATAGATTCTTTTTCTTGCATATAAGAGACATGTTGTGCGTTGACGCCGCCAGCTACTAACGTTTAGCATGTTTTCCTGCATACCGGATGTTGGTGCGCGTGAATTTTATCTCGACCCTAGAGTGAGGTGGAAATATCTAGCCCCGGTAAAATGACGGATATCCTTGTCCGGTATGCAAGAATTCCCTTTCTGAACCGGATACCCATGATAGATTTTTTTTTTTTTCATATCAGAGACATTTTGTGCGTTGACGCCGCCAGCTACTAATGTTTTGCATGTCCCGCATACCGGATACCGGATACCGGATACCGGATGTTCGTGCGCCGGATGTTGTTGCGCGCGTGAGTTTTATCTTTACCCATAAAGATAAGACTTTATCTTTATGGGGACTTTCTATCTTCCATGCAAAACGTGGATAGTCTTCTCCGGTATGCAAGAAAATACTTTCCATCCCCGATGTATACAAGAAATCACATGTAGGTGTACCGGAAGTAAATAAACTCCCATTGAGCCCTGTGTAAATTTTAAAAACCTTCCTAGTTGGTCATTTTTCAAAATGAAGTTCAAATTAAGATTCACTTACATACTCTTAGTGATGTGGCCTTCCTCTCTAGAAAACTGCTGAGAAAAGTAGGGGTCATGTGGCATATAAGAAAATAAAATTCTGATCTTTGTTGCCACCGTAAACAAAATGCTTTCATTCGGCACCCCTTACATGTATTCTACTTTCATTTTCAAAACCTTCAAGTGATAAATAAAATCAACAGATAGCCATGCAAATGGTTCTTACCTCTCACAAACAAGTCAATGAACCCATTTCAGCCAGAAAAACAGACCCTAAATACTCAAAAATGCCTTTTATCACAAGAAAAAGTGACGGATTATATTATTGGGAACTCCTTTCGACCACACCAGGCATGAATACCAAAGTGATTTACTTCCTGTATGCCTGTATGGTCGGAGTACTGCACGCCAACAATACTTTTGCTAAGGCTGGCCTGGGCATAGTTTGCACTGGTACTGGTAGCGGTAACAATTCGGGGACACATTAGAGTGTATTCTGCCAAATGTAATTACTCTATAATTTAAAACTACAATTGATTCATTGTCAAAGAAAACATGCTCGACCAATCTACCATCTTCTGGTAATCCGGTCTTGCGGATGTCGATGTGACAGCGAGGCGTGCCAATTGTACTTACCTTCGACGCTAGAGAGTACTTATGCAAAAACTTACGTCAGTTTTTTTGCGTAACTTACGATTTTGGGTACGTTGGTTTTATTGAAACGCACTTACGCAAGATTATATTTTTTGCGTACGCAAATACTTAAGTTAGAATATTTGCGTAAACTTAAGTTGCGACCCCTGGTCTTCAAACCATCACATTCACCTATAGTGAATTATGTGTTTGTGTATATACACTGTATATTGTGTGTTTGTTTACGCTTAAATATACTTTCTATTCGCAAGCAATTACGAGTTTGTTTACCGTTTCTATTGCTTGTATATCTGATTTCAATTTCACCAAGGGTTTAATTGATTTTCAGAGTGAGAACTCAACTGTGTGTGTATATACACTGTATATTGCGTGTTTTTTACCGCTTAAATATACTTTTTGTTCGCAAGCAATTACGAGTTTGTTTACCGTTTCTATTGCTTGTATATCTGATTTCAATTTCACCAAGGGTTTAATTGATTTTCAGAGTAGTTGAGTGAGAACTCAACTGATTTGGAAGTATCTATCTACAGTCTTATATACAGTATTAAACATCTGTAATACATTGGTCCCGCGGTATTGCCTATCCACGACTAATTACCACATGTAGAGGGTGTGAATTAGTTCAACTCGTGGTAATGATTTGATGATAACCGTTGAGATACTTTCGTTTGTCGTGTAAATATCAAAGGTATCTATTTTATATCCCGTAATGAGCCACATGTCTGTTTTTTTCGTGTCCTAAGACTAATAGGACGTGTGTCCATAATATTATCATTGAATTATTATTTGTTATAAGTTTTTAACATATATATTTATATTGACACTTC
The DNA here is from genome assembly GCA_037043455.1 of Cyrtodaria siliqua. NCBI lineage: Eukaryota > Metazoa > Mollusca > Bivalvia > Adapedonta > Hiatellidae > Cyrtodaria > Cyrtodaria siliqua. The sequence goes on along the minus strand of JAWPHD010001395.1, from coordinate 76,084 downwards.
TACGTTAACTGTACGTAGTTTCATTTAGCTGACACAATTGTTTTAATACAGTCTATGATTTAGTAACATATTTCAGTTTATAGCGTTTTCCCTTTATTCCGTAATTTTGACCGAAATGAAAGTCTAAATTTGCGCTTATATAATAATATTCGTTACTATGTTCCTCACATGTTAAGATCTTGAAATATATAATATGCGTTTGTATGTGACTGTCTCTGCGAAGTTTACTTATGCAAACGATTCGGCTTTGTTATGTAAAGACGCACCATACCATTTAAAATGTACTGATGAAACGTCATCATGTGTGCAGCGTGAGGTTACAGGGAAATATTTTGTTACCCTCTAGTAAATGCCATATTACTCTTTCTCATATTTGTATTATTGTAATTCTGCTATCAAAGTAAGTACCGGTACTGTTGTTTGCATTTAAGGTGAAGAGTATTCGAACAACCTGATTTTTATTTTTTTCAAAAATCTTGTATACACTGTTACACTGTTGCAAAAGATGTACCGCTAAGCTGTTGGTACTATATAACTTACTGTATTATATATTCGTTTTAATTTATTAACTTTTTACGCATGCAACTCAAGTAGTGTGTCCAGTAAACGATTATAGACTGTGTTCCGTACTCGTCTGTGTCATTAGGGTTAGTACGATGTTAGTTGTATTACATAACACAGTGGTACATATCCAGTCCTAAAACAATATATATGTGTATACGTAGTGGTATCTATGCAGTAATAATACATTAATGTGTTTATATGCATTAACTCAAGAGTACGTTCTGTCACGTTTAGAAGTGTATAGCGCGTCACTCTTGCAATATAACAAGTGTCCTGTCGAAATACATCTCTAAATCTTCGTTATGCTATGCTGCATGTGCTTTTTTAATATTTCTACTTTTTAGCATGTGTGCTTTTTTAGCATGACTGTTTTTTATATTGTGTTATTAGCAAGCGACTAAAATCGCACGTGCAATATGTTCTGCAGTATTCAACTAGTTATCAACAGTAGCCAATTGGGTTGCCTCTACCTCCCGCAAAATGCCACCGTCATCGGAGGGCGTAATGCCTCCCTCAGGTGATACTGTCAAGATTAAGGAGTTCTTGCCTGGGGCAGAATCTGGGTGCCAGAACAATAATGTTTGAGGGGGTTTGCAAGCGTCTGACCACAGCAGAGGGCCCAAATGACCTCAAAGGGTTCGCCTTCCCAGTTAGCGAGATCCCCCTGGGGAATCTTACCCCGAGTGTTTATTATGCATGTTACAGTATATTTTAACAGATTATTATATGTGTATATCCTTAATACTGTACTCACACCAAGCTCACATTCGAGTAGGCGATTGTCTCTAAACAATGTATAGTGTTCTCGGCTATATTATGTGTAACACTAATATGTGAGCTGTATCTGTATTAACCATACACACTACCTTCTCCGTGTTTTAATCACGGAGGCAGTATAATACTTCAGATAAATTATGTTAACTATCTCTTACAAAGTATTTTAACTACGACAACAGTGTCTACTTTACCAGGAAAACAATGTCCTGTTTGCATACCCCACCCCCCCCCACCCCCACCCCCACCCCCACACTTCAACAACCATGACACAAACATTTGACCCCAGGTTCACCGTTTGAACAAGCTGATATTAAATAAAATTAAACCTTTATCTCTTGTAGTTTCAGAGAATTTCTCACCTATAACTCTATGTAAAACTGATCCAACAAAGAGAAAAAAAAAAATTAAGAAAAAAACAATTAAAAATAAAAAAATCAAATAAAAAAATTAAAAAAAAATTGAACCCATAAACCAAGGTTTCCTAAGAAGAAAAAAAAGTTAAAAAAAAATTACAAGCAATTTTTAGTGATTTTTTTTACAAGTTCTGTTACCATGGCAACCACATTTCTTATGCGAATCTACCCAAAAGGGGAGGTACACAACTACACCATGAGACAAACATTCTTGCCAAGTTTGGCATTGTAGTGCCAGCTTTCTTGAGTTATCACGAAGAACTAGACTATGAGACAAACATTCCTGCCGAGTTTCGGGTTTGTAGTGTCAGCTGTTCTTGAGTTATCGTGAAGACAAGCGATTTTTAGTGATTTTTTACAAGTTTTGTTACCATGGCAATTATGCTAATCTACCCAAAAGGGGAGGTGCACAACTAGACCATGACACAAACATCCCTGCCAAGTTTCGAGTTTGTAGTGCAGCCATTCTTGAGTTATCGCGAAGACTTAGGGATGGACCGACCGACCCACAGACAGACCGACATTTGCAAAGCAATATGCACCCTCTTCGGGAAGTGGGGCATAATTATAGAGCAGTTGCTTTTTTCAAATTGTTAAAAGTTTATGAAAAGGGACATAACTGCATTAGATAATTGATAAGGAAGAACTGTATAAAGTTTCATGACCATGGCAACCACATTTCTTATGCGAATCTACCCAAAAAGGGAGGTGCACAACTAGACCATGACACAAACATTCCTGCCAAATTTCGAGTTTGTAGTGCAGCCATTCTTGAGTTATCGCGAAGACTTAGGGATGGACCGACCGACCCACAGACAGACCGACATTTGCAAAGCAATATGCACCCTCTTCGGGAAGTGGGGCATAATTATAGAGCAGTTCGTGGGCTTAGTGCGAAACTAGTCTAACTGACATTTTTTGTCAAAACCACTTCCTTGCATTTTTTGATACTATTCCCTGTTTTACACAATGTCTAGAAATTTTATAGTCACATTGTGAATAGTTAATGAGCAAACCTCTAAGTTGTCAAAGTAGTCCATCTGCAAACATGCAATGCCTGTTAGAGCGAAACTAGTCTATTTGCAAAATGCAAATAGACTAGTTTCGCTCTAAAATCCAAAGGAAATGTGGCCATAACCAAAGTAGTCCATTTGATATAAATGCTTGTTTTCTTTGCCAAAGCATAGTAACTCATCTTTACAAACATGATTCTTTTAATATTGTAATTATTTTTTACAAATATGCTAAATACGAAAAGTGAAAAAGCACTTTGTTCAATTGCAAACAAGTTTGTCTGAAGTAAGTCAAATATTATTATTATTAAATTTTTTTTTTTTTGAATTTCAATCACCAAATTAATGGTGATCCATTTATTCACCCCGTCATAGGTTTGTGAGGGTCGGGGTGGGCCACCCCTCAGCAAACCATACAGTTATATGATAAAATGTGCGTCAAATAATGTATTTAAATGTAATACAACAAATATTTACAGAAGCTAGACTAAAGTATATCTTCATATAGACATAAACAAATGGGGAGGTTTTTTCTTTCGTTACGATTTCAGAATGAGTGCAAATACCAGAATGAGTGCATATTTGACTGTGTTTAATTAAAATAATATAATTAAATAAATCTTAATAGTTTTAATTAACTTATTTGACATGCATTTGCATGTGTGTAATTAAAATAATATAATTAGATAAATCTTAAAGGGACACAGTCCGTAACTTTTAGCTTATGAAACACCCAATAATTATGTTCGCAAACATTATACACTAAACATTATTCAATATTTACTAATTAAAAGCAAGATTGTTTAACGGAATTCAATCGCGATACAAAAAAAAGCAAATCCACTTCGTGGGTTTGAACTCGCAGCCCAAACTCGCAGTCCAGACTCGCAGTAAAAATAAGTGTGCGTGAGTGTAAATTTATCCGAACTCGCTCCCGACTGAGCTAAGCGGGCTATACATATTACGCAATACATACTATGGTGAAAACCTAGTGCGCTATGGAAGTCACGTCAACGCATAAAAGGTAAATATTGTGGGTTCCACTTTATTTACATTTAATAATTAAAACTTTTTTTTCTTCAAACTCACGAATGTATTCCTACATACTTCTTAGGGTCTATCCTCATGTTTTCATGTATACATTTCAATGAATAAAAGTCAGACAGTTATTTGGTTATGCTCAATATCTGCTTACTTACGGACAGTGTCCCTTTAATAGTTTTAATTAACTTATTTGACTTGCATTTGCAACACAGTCAAATATGCTGCCTGCCCAAGCACACAACATATGACAATACAAAGCAAGCAGGCAAGGCAAACATGCCCGCCTGCCCACCCACACAACAAATGACAATACAAAGCAAGCGTGCAAGGCAAACATGCCCGCCTGTCCCTCCCACACAACAAAATGGCAATACAAAGCAAGCAGGCAAGGCAAACATCCCCTCCTGCCCAACCATGCAACAATACAAAGCAAGCGGGCAGGACAAACATGCCCGCCTGCCCACCCACACAACAAATGGCAATATACAAAGAAAGTGGACAAAGCAAACATTCCTGCCTGCCCACTCACACAACAAAATGACAAAAACATGCCAGTCTGCCCACACACACAACAAATGACAATACAAAGCAAGCTGGCAAGGTAAACATGCCCGCCTGCCCACCCACACAACAAAATGGCAATACAAAGCAAGCAGACAAGGCAAACATCCCCTCCTGCCCAACCACACAACGAACAACAATACAAAGCAAACGGAGAAGGCAAATATGCCCGTCTGCCCACCCACACAATAAACGACAATATAAAGCAAGCGGGCAAGTGCGCAAGGCAAACATGCCCGCCTGCCCACCCACACAACAAAGGACAATACAAAGAAAGCGAGCAAGGCAAACATGCCAGCCTGCCCACCCACACACAAAATAACAATACAAAGCAAGTAGTCAAGGCAAACATGCCCGACTTCCCACCCACCCTACAAATGACAATACAAGCGGGCAAGGCAAACATGTCCCCCTGCCCACCCACACACAAAATAACAATACAAAGCAAGCAGTCAAGGCAAACATGCCCGACTTCCCACCCACCCTACAAATGACAATACAAGCGGGCAAGGCAAACATGTCCCCCTGCCTACCGAAACAACAAATGACAATTCAAAGCAAGCGGGCAAGGCATGGCCGCCTGCCCATCCACACAGCAAAAAACAATACAAAGCAAGTGGGCAAGGTGAACATGCCCCCAGCCCACCCACACACAAAAAAATGTCAATACGAAGCAAGCGGTCAAGGCAAACAGGCGGGCCTGCCCACCCACGATACATATGACAATACAATGCAAACGGTCAAGGCAAATAGGCCCGTCTGACTTTTTATTTTTTGATACACAGTATTCAAAGTACGGTAATATTTTAACCTATATTGTGTAATAGATTTAATGCATTTTTATCTTTGTATTGTTTTAAAAGTGACACATTTAAATTAATATACAGTGTACATTTTTGAATACTATTGTTAAAGTGGTTAAGACGAAGAGACATCAGACTAGTCAGATAGTAAGCAGAACATGGACAGAACAAATATAAACGAAGAGAATTTAACTCGATTCCATAACTTGCATATAAATTTAGCACATTATAAAAACAAAAAGTGAAGAACATTATGATGGTGTAGAAAGCAGTCCTAAAAGATGTCAGAGAAACATATGGTACAGAAAATGTTTCATTAAGTAACAGGTCAAAGAATCAATTACCAAATATACCAACAATCGAACCTTGCTACACATACAAAATACCAATATAGAAAGATAAGAAGGCAGATCTACTCACTGTCTGTATGCAAAAGAGGGCTTATACCCGAAGAATTCCACCCATATTACGAAGGAATACCAACACCAAAAGGATTGCTTTACAGTGCCAGATGTATCTGATAGGAACATATAACTGACCATGAATAGGCCATTGCAGTTTAATGCTGCAGTAGCGTTCAACGCAAAAATGGATTATACCCGTGTATAAACGCATTTAAATATTCTCATCATTATATTTTCTTTAAAGTAACATTCAGTTCATTCAGTTACACTTGTTAAAATACCGAAACATTATATAAACATATCATTTTGCACAAACTAACTAAAACTGAATACATTATTGAGGTCTATTTCACAAATACATGTAACGGTATATAACAGCTGGAAGGGTATGTGCATAAAGGTCAAATATCACCTTGATGCACAGATATCTTCAAAGATTTGTGTATGCAATAAGGTGCTATTTGATAAAAGGGGCCATAACTCAGTTCAATAAATATATCAAAGCAAAAACAAACATGTTTTGATTATCTATATATAGAGTAATGTGGCCTAACATCGACACCTTCCCAACATCGATACTCCCATGTAATCTCTCTTTAAATTTGTTTTAATTTTCTGATCTATTACATCATCACTGATCACTTTCAGCACCATTTTGAGTGTTTTTATTGGAAGCTTATCATGGTTCTTCAAACTTCAATCGCCGGAAATTATCAATTGAGTTAAGATGAGTGATATGTGATTTTTTTAAAAAAATCATTGAATTTTATTTATAGATATAACACTTTCTCCAAGATGTTACAGTTCAAAATTGACCAGTAAAGTGTTTCGAAAAATTGCTTAAATGTAGTTGATTTGTCCAGAAATAATTTAAGGATGTCGAAAATAGGAATATAATTTTATATAACTTTGTTATTACGACACCTTCATAAAACACATATTTATTTAAAATAGTATTGAACGTTTTGCTCTTCTTTGCATGCTATAAAGAAAAAAGTTAAATACTCAACGGATCTAACGGCTAATATACGTAGCATGGCCATTGTTGAACGTACTCCCTGGGGTGGGGTGAGACGCTCAGTACCCCTTCCCGCTGGACAATTTGAAAGGCAATATGTAAAATCATTGAATCTGACAAATTTCAAGCGTTTTAAAGCAGTATTTAATGACTTCCTAATTTTCGAATTTCAATGTTATATGAGTATTTGAGAATACCATGCCATGCCGCTACATGGCTATACAGGCTGTCTGCCAATGGACAATGGACATCAAGGGACGATGAGTAGAATAGCTGCGAGAAGGCTTAATGTGTGCCAGGGAAGACATTATTAGATAATTTGTTTTAAGGGTCTCAGAAACACTGACTAGGACAGGACGGACGCCCATATTGACCAAATGGGAGGAGAATACGTCAGCCCGTTATGCTCAGCTCATGTCAGAAATTTGCTATCCCTAACCAAACGTGAATTTCCTGGGGATGTCGAGCTTATCCTTGAAATTTACGGTAGACCTACCACATTTCCAAATAACCAACCTGGAAATAAGTGGTTTGGCTCCTTCTAGTTGCAATAATCACAGTTCTTACTGTATGTACCTACCATTCTCACGTCTAGGCTCCTTCCAGACGCATACCCTGAGCTGTTAATGAGAACACCAATGAGTCTTGGTTATGAACACTCAGAAAGTGAACATTTCTATGGTGACAAGTTCGTTGGATGGAGTTTATAACTTTCTTAAGAAGGACATAACCTGGATACGATCAGCTGTCAAAAAAGCCCTCGACACGTTTTTAATGCGGACGAATTTGGTTTCCTGCTGTCGGCAATATTTGGAAAGTTTTAGCCTGAGACCAACACCCATCTCGCTGGATGAAGTGTGGTGATTGCTATACTATGGGATACTATAGTGTGCAAATAGACAGGGTTCTGGAAATATTTTGAAAATCCACTTGCCCAGGGCAAGTGGATTTTCAAAAGTCACTTGCCCTGCCCATAATGTCACTTGCCCCACATTTAAGAACAATTAATTTCCCCAAAAATTGGCGCTGACCATTATTCGTGTTAAACGGGACGGACCGCCGCATAATTTGGACCATTATACTTAGTTAGAAAAGGAAGGGAGAATGTATTTTATGAATTAGTTAATAAATTGTATTTATTCATATAAAAAAATCAAATGGTTTCATTTTCTTCTTTTGTGTCTATTACATCTTTGTGTTACTTAAATTATAAAATGATGAGACAGTATACAACCTCATTTTATTACGCCTTCCAACCCCACCAATCACCACACGCACAACCCCATCATTTTTGATGACTATCCAAAAAAAAATGCTTGGTAGCTGGTGTATGGAACTTTTAATGTCACAAAAACGTTATTAAAAATATTCACATTATATGAAAGCAAGAGGCATGACTAGGGGTTCCCTAGGAATTGTTTAAGAAGTAGTAGCAGTAACCTTATTTATCAAAAGCGAAAGTTCAGAACTTGAGAAAAAGATCCGTGATTGGTTTTGAAATCGCGAAAAACCCATGACATGCGCATATCGCTACGTTATGCAACTTATTTGTGTAGTATGCACTACCATATACGTTTAATTACAGATTATATCAATGAAATACACCAAATACCTCATAAAAGAGCATTGGTAAACGAGTGCTTCGAGTAAAAGAAATGTATTTTCGTTACGAAAAAATCTTCGGCAAAATTATCTAAACAAAAACATAACGTCACGTGGGTGACCGGTGTGTCAATCATTATTTTGACACATTAAATTTGCAAATTAAGAAAGAGTTTTCTGATTTGATTGGTGGAAGGTCCAAATGACGTTCGGAGATTTCTGAATTTATGGTTGGAAGGTCACCGACATAATTGCCGCGATTTTATTGGCCGATGGACACACGTCTGACGGTCGTGTCAGGATTGTTGTTTTCAAACGGTGTGAAATGCGCGTGTGGGTTAATTAGGTTGTTTATTGAAATAATGCCACAAATTAAGCTGCCTGGGGCGAGATTGTTGATTTGTACCGGAAGTTGTTTGATCTTATTATCAATCGCTAGCGGCGAAAAACAGCGGCAAGTTTTATTCAGTTATCAAAATGAAATTCTGATATGGCTAGTTTGTCACTTGATTTGTTCTGGAATGGAAATGTCCGTCGGGCAAGTGGTGGGCAACCAGATTTGCGAAGGTCACTTGCCCGCACCCAAAATCCACTTGCCCGGGGCGTCGGGCAACCGTATTTCCGGAACCCTGATAGACCAGAGTTTTGATTGTTTTAGATGAAGAAGAGAGAATAATTGTAATACAAATAAAGATTTAAAGATCAATTTATAAAGATGTTATAAAGAACTTTTTTCTCTGTGCTAACATAGAACAACAATGTTCTTTAACTGATTAGTCAATTTATTTTCAATTTTTTACGAGTTGCTATTTAAAGGGACACATGGCAATCTTGATTTTTTAAAAACTCACGGCGTCCCGTTAGTTTTTCTCTTCACTTGCATTTGTTCAATCATTAATAGTAATTGTTAGAATAGTTCAAAGCAAATTATTTTTACAAATTACTGACTTTTTATAATAGTGCATCAATAATATATATAAAACTTTGGTGAAAAAGTGAAGAAAATTGAAATCTCAATTTTTTATTTAATTATATGCAAGCAGTTTTAAAGTCAAAATGACTTAGGATAAGTAAATTGAGGAGAAAATTTTAATGTTTGAATAAAACTCAAGATTGCCGTGTGTCCCTTTAATTATAAGCACAAAGAAATGATAAGCACTTATAAATAATAAAATAATTGTAATATTACAATAGCTGAATTTCATAATTATATATCGCAGCAGATATTTGTTTGTGATTTTTTTCATGTTAATGTACTATTAAACCTACCTAGATTCAAAATATTCTATTAATATTATTGTTTGTCTGATTGTTTCTCTGTTGATGAATTGAGTACCAGTTTAAAATCCTCTTCTTGTGATTATTTTGTTTTAATTGTGTTGAATATCTCACACCAATTAATGACTTTCTATTACTCTACAAGCATTGTCCTTATGCACTTTTGTCTAGGCCGTAATACCAACTATTCAATCTTAACATTACAATGATGTAAATGTTTATAATGTAATGTCTTTGACAAGACTTAGTATCAAAAATAAACCTCATCATGATATTAAATCCAGAGTAATTGAACATGTGGATAAAAAGGTCCGGACATTTTTTCCTGATCAGTGCTCGACCTTTAAACCTTTTTATACTTTGAACTGAAATTATTTTATATTTTAAATTATATGCCATACAGATCCATGCAAGCCTTTATATACATCTGAGTCGATCCTCTTAAACAATTTTGAGTGATTTTTAGCTTGAGATTTGAGCATGGAGTTGAATAAGAGTTTTATAACTTTGTGCCCAAACCTTTGTATAATACAAACATCATTTTCATTTCATTATAAATCAGATGAACCTTATTCAGTCACACGGCAGTACCAGTATGCAACTTAATATAAGTCATTTAACATAAAAGGTTGGTTTATATAGGTAAAATTCTATTCCATTATTTTATAACAGATCATTACTTATCAATCTAGACCAGAATAATGGCTTAAAAAGTAATTTTGGGGCAAATAGACTAGTTTCGCGCTAACATTATTTTCAACATTATCTCCAATTTGACGTGAAACTAGTCTATTTGACAAAATCTTTAAATCATGTTTTTTCTTTTAAAAAATCAGATATTTAAGTGATAAATTGATTTGTTTGATGTTATTGCTTAATGAAATGCCCATAATTATTTTCATTGCAATAATAATCAGTTTTTTGCTTCTCCTCGATAATTTCGAAAAATGCAGATAGACTAGTTTCGCGCTAAGCCCACGAGTTGCTTTTTTCAAATTGTTAAAAGTTTATGAAAAGGGACATAACTGCATTGGATAATTGATAAGGAAGAACTGTATAAAGTTTCATGACCAATGGTCAATATTTTGCCAAGTTATAAGCTAGATTAGGTTGCAAGGTTTTATGAAAATGGGCTTAACTCTGCCCAAATCAAAGTCAGAGTTACTGGACATGTCAATGGCATTGAATAATTGATAAGGAAGTACTGTATAAATTTGTATGACCATAGGTCAATATTTTGCAAAGTTATGAGACAGGTTAGTTTTATGAAATGGAGAATAAATCTACGGAAATGGAAGTCAGATCTAGTTATTGGACATGTGTAATATGAAGATGGGGGTGAAGTTTTATAAACAGAGATCAAATACTTTCCAAGTTATGGCCAGTTTGTGAGTTACGAGCTTAGTTAAGTGCCGGTTAAAGTTTAATAAAGGGGTATAACTCTGCCAAAAACAGTCTATTAAATCATTTTAGAATTATTTTATTATTAGAATTTTGTGTTTCTGAGTTTCAAGAACCTCATTAATAAATGTCCAGTAAAACCTCAGTGTGTTCTGAGAAGGTAATGAGCTTTAAATTATCTGGTTTCATTGGTCCAATTTTTATCACTGAACCCATCAGAATGCTTCATTCATATTTTCATTTGGTTGCTTCTATCCTGACATCACTTTCTGGTATTATGACATCACACCCTGGTATTATGACATCACGTCATGCTATTATGATGTCATGTCATGCTATTATGATTCAACTCAGTGTGTTCTCAAAACTGAATAAGCCGTTTAATTACTGTGAGAAATAGATTAAGACTGACTGTATCACTAATTGAGTAATGAGTTTCTTGAAACCAAGAACCACAAAAATAAAATAATTCTAAAATGATTTAATAGACTGTTCAAAATGGAAGTCAGAGTTATTGGGCATGGGTAACATCATTCCTTGGGGTAATAAGAAGAATATGTGTGCAAAGTTAACATAGGTCAAATCATTTTTAAGTTATGGCCAGTTATGAGATTGGTTAGGCTGCAGGTTTTAAGTTTTATGAAAAGGGACATAACTCAGAAAATATGAAAGTCAGAGATATTGGACATGTATAACGACATTTCATGAGGTAAGATGAAGATGTGTGTGAAGTTTCATGAACATATAGGTCAAACAATTTTCAAGTTATGGTCAAGGTTAGGTTGCAGGCGACACAAAAAATATGAACCAGAGAGTTATTGGCATTTATCAGATGTATTCACTGTATCATGCTAAAGATGTGTGCAGTGTGAGGACAGACGGACGGACAACGCCATGACATAATACATCCCAAAGGGCTTATAAACAAGAGGCCCAAGAGGGCCTGTGGAGGCCCAAGAGGGCCTGTGGAAGCTCTACTGGCTCAAGTAAAAGTTTATGTATAAGGGGCCAAAAGTCTTTCAAAAATCATTCAACCGGAACATGGTGATGACATACGCAACTAGGCTTGGTACTGATCATCCCTGTAAAGTTTCGTTGAAATCCAGCCAGAGGTTCAGGAAACCTAGTCTAGACAAAGTTAGTGTATTCAAACCTTTAAGGGCTCGTAACTCTGTCAAAATTCATTCAACCAGAACATGGCAATGACAGGTGCAACTAGGCTTAGTACTGATCATCCCCACCAAGATTCGCTGAAATCTGGCAAACAGTTCAGAAGAGACTAATCTGGACAAAGTTTGTGTATTAAAACATTTAAAGGGCCATAACTCTGCCAAAAATCATTCAACCGAAATATGGCGAAGATATGCACAACTAGGCTTGATACTTATCATCCTTGTCAAGTTTCGTCTATATGCAGCCAGGGGTTCAGGAGAACTAGCCCGGAAAAAAATTGTGGTATCAAAATCCTTTAAAAGGCCATAACTCTGCCAAATATTTGTAAACCGGAAGGTGAAGATGACATGCACAACTAGGCTTGGTGCTGATCATCTCTGCAAAGTTTCATTGAAATCTGGCGAGGGGTTCAGACAAAGTTTGTGTATTAAAACCATTAAAGGGCCATAATTCTGCCAAGCCATAATTCTGCCAAAATTCATTCAACTGGAACACAGCAATGATCTACTAATGCACAACTAGACATGGAAATGATCATCCCTAAAAAGTTTCGTTTAAATCCGACCAGAGGTTTAGGAGAACTAGTCAGAACAATTAAAAAGGGCTATAACTCTGCCAGAATTATTCAACTCCAATGTTACTGGTCCGATTTCGAACTTGTCTGAGCTTTCATTTATATAAACAATCTGGAAAAGTTTGGTAAAGATCGGATGAAAGATGAAGGCCCTATCGTCTTGAGGCAAAATATAGCATTTTTAACTAAATCAAGGGCAACAACTCCGCTGTTAATGGCCCAATCTAGCTGGTTTTCGAATTTGTGCGAGCTTTCATTGATCTTAACAATCTGTGCAAGTTTGGTAAAGATCAAATATTAAATGATTGAATTGGATTGAATTGGATTTTATAGTTGCACCAACAGGTAAGGTCATATGGCGACTTTCCAGCTTCCATTGGTGGAGGAAGACCCCAGGTGCCCCTCCGGACAATTTTCGTGCACGGGCGGGCACCTGGGTAGAACCACCGACGTTCCGCAAGCCAGCTGGATAGCTTCCTCACATAAAGATTCCTAGGCCTCTGAGGGATCGAACCTACAGCGGTGAGGGGCAAGTGATTTCAAGTCAGAGACGTTAACCAAAATATTAAATGAAGGTGCTAGAGTGTTCACAAGGCTTAATATGGTAACAAGGGCCATAACTCCGGTGAAATTATTCCGATCTGGCTGGTTTTCGAACTTTTACGAGCTTTCATTGATATAAAGACACTGGTAAAGTTTTGTTAAGATCCAATTAATATTGAAGGCCCTAGAGTGTTCACAAGGCAGAAAATAGCATTTTTCAGAAAAACAAGGGACACAACTCTGGTGTTACTGAAGCGCTTTGGCTGGTTTTCGAACCTGTCCGAGCTTTCATTGATAATAACAATCTGTGCAAGTTTGGTAAAGATCAAATGATAAATGAAGGTGCTCGAGTGTTCACAAGGCTTAATATGGAATTTTTCAGCAAAACAAGGGCCATAACTCCCGTGAAATTATTCTGATCTGGCTGGTTTTCGAAATTGTCCGAGCTTTCATTGATATAAAGACACTGTCAAAGTTTCGTAAAGATCCGATTAATAATGATGGCCCTAGTAGTCTGCTTGCAATTGTCCAATATATAACTTCCGTGGGAAATTCCTGCAGAAAGCAAAAACTATATATATATTTGAAAGGTTAGGCCATGAGGACCTCAAACAAGAGGTCAATGACCTTGAAGCTCTACTGATTGATTTTGATTTCAGGAAGTAGTCGCTACAGACTTGTTTTTTGAAAATCTATTTTTAACCGTGGCGGCCATCTTGAATTTCCGGCCGACCTGAAATTTTGCTAGGATCAATTAGACATTAAGAGCAACATTCCTGTGAAGTTTCATGAAAATCCGTCAAGTTGTTTCAGAGGAGTAGTCGCTACAAGTTTTCATTATATAACTCTATGTAAACAAAGATGGCCGCTGGTAGCCATGTTTAACGTCAAATCAAAACGATTTTCGACAAGGACCAACATCATGTCATACTGATCATTTTAGAAAAAGTCCCATATCAATATCTCTTATAGTTTTGAAGAAGTAGTCGCTACAAACTTATTTATTTTAAATCTATTTTTAGCTGTGGCGGCCATCTTGAATTTCCGGCCGACCTGAAATTTTTCTAGGATCAACTAGACATCAAGAGCAACATTCCTGTGAAGTTTCATGAACATCCGTCAGGTAGTTTCAGAGGAGTAGTCGCTACAAGTTTTTACTATATAACTCTATGTAACCAAAGATGGCCACTTGCAGCCATGTTTAACGTCGAATCAAAATAATTTTCCACAAGGATCAACATCATGTCATGCTGATCATTTTAGAAAAAGTCGCATATCAATATCACTTATAGTTTTCAAGAAGTAGTCGCTACAAACTTATTTTTTAAAAATCTATTTTTAGCTGTGACGGCCATCTTGAATTTCTGGCAGATCTGAACTTTTGCTAGGATCAATTAGACATCAAGCGCAACATTCCTGTAAAGTTTCATGACAATCCGTCAAGTAGTTTCAGAGGAGTAGTTGCTACAAGTTTTTACTATATAACTCTATGTAAACAAAGATGGCCGCTGGCAGCCATGTTTAACGTTGAATCAAAACGATTTTTGACAAGGATCAACATCATGTCATGCTGATCATTTTAGAAAAAGTCCCATATCAATATCACTTATAGTTTTCAAGAAGTAGTCGCTACAAACTTGTATTTTAAAACTCTATTTTTAGCTTTGGCGGCCATCTTGGATTTCACATCAACATAAATTTTTGCTAGGATCAACAAGACTTTATGGGCAACATTTCTGTAAAGTTTCATGCATATCCATCTAGTAGTTTCAGAGGAGTTGTCGCTACAAATAAAAGTTTACGGACAGACAGACGGACGGACGGACGGACGACGCACCACGGCATAAGCTCTGCTGATCTCTGATCAGTAGAGCTAAAAACATTGTTGCCAAAAACATTTTTTTCAAGGTCACCTTAGGGTCAAAGGTCAAGGTTAAAGGACATAATTATGCTCAACATTTTCTTGAAACATTTTTAAATTATTTTTTTTACCAAATTGTTTCAATTTTGATATTTCAAATTATTGTTACATCCTATATTAAACATAAACAAGAGCCGTAATTCCGCCGTTACTGGTCCAATCTGGCTGGATTTCGAACTTGGCCAGTAGAAATTATAAGAATCCATCATGAGTATCCATGAGATAGAGAAATCTCACCCGAGGGGTTAGAATTGCAATCAGGGATCTGGCTCTGATGAGTGCCTGGTTGCAATTCTGATCCCGAGGGTGAGATTTCCCTATCTCACATGGATCACTCATGATGGATTATTTTCCCATTATGTGTTTATTACCGGCATAAAATCTATGACATTGCTGATTTAACGCCAGAATAAGGCGAAGTCGACGTAACGTCATGATGTCATTAGTCACATGTAATGTAAGATAGAGTTATCTCACGTGAGGAAAATGCTCATCTCACATGAGCAGAAATGGCAGAAAATAATTTAAAAAAAAGAAATAATAAAAAAAAGAAAAATCTGGTAAAGTTTGGTAAAGATCAGATGAAAAATATAGCATTTTTAATGAAATCAAGGGCCATAACTCCGCTGTTACTGGAACGATCTGGTAAAGTTTGGTAAAGATCGGATGAAAAATGAAGGCCCTATCGTCTTAACGAGGCAAAATATAGCATTTTTAACTAATCAAGGGCCATAACACCGCTGTTACTTGTCCGATCTGGCTGGTTTTCGAACTTGTCCGAGCTATCATTGATATTAACAATTTGGTAAAGTTTGGTAAAGATCGGATAAACAAGAGGCCCAAGAGGGCCTGTGGACGCTCTACTGGCTAACATGGCTCTTATAACATCAATGAAGCGAGTGACTGCCATTTACGTTTTTTTGAAAGTTTCGGGCAAAAAACAGCTTTTAAACTAAAACAAGGGCCATAACTAAAGAATCTGGTAAAGTTTGGTAAAGATCAGATGAAAAATAAAGGCCATACCGTATTAACGAGGCAAAATATAGCATTTTTAACTAAATCAAGTTACTCCTCTGTTACTGGTCCGACTGGTCCAACATAGAGCTAAAAATTAATAAATAAATAAATAAATAAATATAAAAAGGAATAATTTGCAAAAAAAGTTAAAAAAAGTTAAAAAAAAAAAGTTAAAAAAAAAAGTTATAAAAAAAAGTTAAAAAAAATAAAATAGATCTAATAATTAAAATAAAATTAGTTATAATATAAAAAAGACAGTCGTAAAAGCTGGTAAAGTTTGGCAAAGATCAGATGCAAAATGAAGGCCCTATCGTACGACGAGGCAAATTATAGCATTTTTAACAAAATCAAGGGCCATAACTCCGCTGTTACTGGGCCGATCTGGTTGTTTTTCGAACCTGACCAAGCTTTCATAGACATTAACTATCTGATGAAGTTTGGTAAAGATCGGATGAAAAATGAAGGCCCTATCGTCTTAACGAGACAAAATATATCATTTTGAAGTAAATCAAGGGCCATAACTCCGATGTTACTGGTCCGATATGGCTGGTTTTCGAACTTGTTTGAGCTTTCAACGACATTAACAATCTGATAAAGATTGGTAAAGATCGGATGAACAATGAAGCCCCTATAGTCTTAACGAGGCAAAATATAGCAATTTTAACTAAATCAAGGGCCATAACTTCGCTGTTACTGGTCCGATATGGCTGTTTTTCAAACTTGTTTGAGCTTTCAACGACATTAACAATCTGATAAAGATTGGTAAAGATCGGATGAACAATGAAGCCCCTATCGTCTTAAAGATGAAATTTGTCCTAAATCAACAAATCCGTTGTTGATATGTTTTTAATTATTAAATATCATTATAAATACGATGTTTACTATGCTATTGATGTATGTTTAGTGAAAATATGTTTTTAAAGATAAAAACCGAAAAGGCGAACAGGCATTGCTAAAAAAATCTAAGGGGAAAAACTCTTGCACAAATTACCGGAAATGACGTCATTGGGAACAAACTATTTTTTGTTTACATTGGGACTGAACGCAAAACAGTATACCTTGTGTGAAAATGTGAGAATTAAGCGATGTCAGAGGAAATGCCCGTGATAAAACGGTTACACCATGTGCAACCTTACGATTTGGAGCCAGAATACGTGTCCGAGGACGAAAATACATCGGATTCATCAACTGATGATGAAGTCGTACGCGGTGCAGGTGCAAATGGAGAGCTTGTACAGACTATCGTGTCATGTCATTCGTTACGTTCAGTGGTTCATTACACTATTCACTAATCTAACAAAATAGCATATTTATACACTTACAGCAACAACAAACAAAAAAACAAGGTAAACATTGTTTTCATCCAAATCTGACAGTAAGTCACCCGCAACACTGCAATATCTTGGTACATACACAATAACCGCGAAATGTAGTATATTCCGAATGAATGGACCTGGTCTATACCTATACATTAATACATGGATATATATGTATGTAACTCTATGGTAATACGAGCGTCAGATTTTTTTTGCCGATAAGTAGACATGGAACAAATATATTTATTAGATATTATCCATAATTGATAAAAAATGAATAAAAACAATAATAAATGAAACGGCATATAATTTTGGCGCCATAATTTCTATAGTATATATATTTGCCATAAGTCGCCATCAACACCAAACACCCTAGGAGCGGTGTTTGCAAAATGACACGCTCTCTAGTCTCCACGTGCCCCCACATATCATTACAGACTAATAAAATATTGCGGTGCACTATTGAAGTGCAGCCTAATTTGGGTACATACGTCGGTATATCACAAAAGCACGCACCATTTAGGGAAACCTAGTTTTATGATATATTTCCTGTTTATTGCAATTACTTGAGCGGTGTAATACCGCCGAGGGCAGACGCGTATTGCACAAGACGGATATATCACATGATATTTGTCGCGCACAAAGAGAGAAAAATACTATGATTTAAATAATATAGCCGAATGTATTATGAGAACGATATAGACAGTAAGTATACTTACTCATGTATACTTACTCCTGATATACAGATCAAAACAGACCAAATATATCAAATTACCATAATATAAAGTATATTATTCTATTATACTTGTTTTACTTATTGCACGAGCTAAGAGGCGTTATTGTTGCTGCTTTGCCATAAAAAATTACTGAATTAATATAAAAGCTAGTAATATTATTAATTTTCTGCCTTGTAATAAATATCCATGAAACAATTTGTAATTTTTTTTCAAATCCATAGCCCTATATATGTTGATAATATATATATCTATAATACTATTGGCAGAAGAGGGTGTATAATTTAAAATTATTAAAATTAAAATTTGGAAACAAAGACACAGTGTTTATTTCACCGGATTCATTTATATGCTGAACGTTCTTAGCAATCTTTTAAAAAAAGACGGCTACATAATATTAGCGCCGTCAACTCTTCATTGATTCACGTAAAGACGCATGCTTCTAATTCAACAGCTAAACATTCACGGTGTATATAAAGATCTAAGACTATACACCTTTCTTCAATTTATCATATGTATACCCGATGAGGTGCTAAGATAATTGAACATAAATTTCAATCTTACTTCATGTATGAATTTCCTCCTCAACGCCGGTCGAATAGGCGAATACAACTTGCTTGGAGACGGCGGGGTTATGCACTTCTCATTTTTATAGTCGAATATCGTTGGTACCGCTGTTGATTTTAATCTGCATGGCCTTTTGTTCTCCAAATTCAAAGATAATGAAACCAAAGGATGGACTTCTCACGAAGTCAACTCAAAATGTTTGCTACAAACTCGCGCGCCTTTCGTAGGTTCCCACTTTCTCGACGAGTCGGGCGATTTTCTTCGGTAACGTTTACCCACACTTCAAATCGTAATATATCATTATCTCGATTAGGGAAACGAAAGAAACTTAGGTTATTATCTTGTCCTTCTTTATGCAAACTTTTTCACCCAGCAACAACACACGGCATTTTTAACAAGTACCATAAAACGTAATCCTACATAGACAATACTATACAACTCAATGCGACACCGCGAATCGTTTGGTACCAATGACGTCACAGGATCACGTGTCACTTACCTGTCTTCAAAAAGGGCGAAACTCGAAGCGTGTGCGCTATGGGATAAAATTGGCTACTGTGAGAAAACGGGACAACCAATAAGTGTAAGATTTGAAAATATTGTATATTAATTCGCCCCCTTAGAGGTAAAAGGTGCTATGTGCATTTTTCATTATTTCGAGAAAATCGCGTTTAAAGGTTTAAGGACTTGTGAAAAATCAGGATTTTAATTCTTAAAAACGAAACTAAGCACATATTTGGGATTATATTTCTACTATTTATTAATCATATTTTAACCAATAATTAACCAATAGTTCAATCAATATAATCAATTTTGTACATAGCACCTTTTTCCATGGACCAATTTTCAAAGAAAAATTGGAGTAAAAGGTGCTATTTGACACATAGCCCCTTTTGCTGCAAACAAAATTTGTGAAAACATTTTATTCTTGAAGCAAAAAAAGTGCCATGTACTTCATAAAAATCAAATTTGTGATCTGTTTCTTAACCTTTCTGATAGGAAATGGCTATGAAACAATACGCCTGCATAACATGTTCTATTTTGACTACTATTTCGATATACTTCTTATTTACACTCCACTGTCTACAGTGTTTTATCATTTACTCAGAGTCGTCTTCATCTGAGCCAACTGGTGTCTTTTGTTTTGGCATTTGTCGCCAAAGACATAAAGTACCCATGAAAGTCATCGGGTATTATTCCCTTCGTACACAGGCTGATTAAGTCTGCCTTCTTCTGTGTTGAAATAGGCAATTTGGAACAATAGCATAAGTCCATTTCTGCATCTGTCATTGGCCAATGCTGAGGGTGACCTTTGTTCCGTAAAAGGCAGAATGCTGTGTTGTGATTTTCAAGAAATTTTCGCTGTTAAAGGTGTAGTTGAGAAACCGTGACTTTGGTTCATTTTGGTTCAAATGCTTTGAAGTCAATTACATGGTATATTTCAGAGGGATGGTAATATATGGATTTGTTTTCCAGGACATACAAATCACAGTACTCCACTGTGATGGAACAAAAACGGACGTCTTCCTTTTCGAAGTTTCAATTGCTGAATGTACAAAGTCACTTTCCATTTGGCTATGGCCGGACTGAAGGAATTTGTGATTTTAAAGTCTTAAATTGTTGTATCTTTGAAACAGTATACAGGAAGGAAGCAGCTATAAACTGGTTCCTATTTTGCCCCCCACACGTATCAGAATAGTATGTTACCTCTTCTATTGGCGCAGAAGAGCAGACAGACTGAGTTTTTTCCATTAAACATGTGGCAATTTCACATGCCATTCATTTTTCTTGCGTTTCATCCCAGAGATGACAAGTTGCATGTTTGTCCCCTGAAGAGTAAATTGTTAGATTATAGCAACACAACTTTCTTGAATAATACAATTTGCTGACAAGGGAACATGGCGATGTGAGAACTGCCTGTAGGTCAAAAGTTGCCACATAGAGCTTATTGTGTGTTTGCGACAGTATTTTATCTCGCTCCTTTTCTTCTCTTGCTTCGACTTTTCTTTCTTGGTGAATTGTGTATGAATTCATGTTGGAGTTTGTCAGTCACAGTGCCCGACTTCTGATGTCTTTAATAATTTGCACATAAAGAACACTGGTCTTTCTTTGGTTTGAAAAAAGACAAATTAAAGTCTTCACAGAAGACCTGACGATATTTGCCTTCTTTTCCAGGTTTAATTCCTTTCTTTTTGCACGAGTCATTTTTATATTCAAGTCTTGGGCTAAATAATTCATCTTTTTGAATTTTTTCTGGCATAGTGGGATTCCATTCTTTGAAAGGAATTGATATGTTCACGAACAAAGTTCATGCTTTCATCACTGATTTTTGAAGACTGTGTTTTACGGCCTCGCATATCAACACCGCAAAATGTCCCATGCTGTTTTTTACCTAACGTATAGGAAACCGTTTTATTTCCGATATCGAGTGTTTTTAGAAAAAAATCTTTGCAAACACGTTCACGCTTATTTCCAACGCCTAGGAAATACTTCAAGGAAGTCAGCCTTTTCCCTGTCTTTTTTCGACTTGGTGTTGCTTTCGAAACCATGTCACATACAAAACACCTCTGCCTTTCATAGCTTGTGAGAGCAGAGTAATGATCAAACATTGCTTTTCGTTCATCTTCATTAAATTTTGTGCTACACTTAAACCTGCATTTTGCACAATTTTATGGTTTTAAGCACTTTTCTGCAACAGTTTTTCCTGTTTTTCAGGTGTATGGTTTGCCTTCACATCTTAGTTTCTTACGGCTGTTAGATTTCCATTGCATTTCATTTCTTTGTTTCTTTCTGCTTGATGTTTTTTCAATAGGACTCTGGTAATAAGCTCTTTTGTGTGGGGTGAACGAGCAAGCAACGTGTTCTCTGTTCGGATGTACTTTTTTGTGGAGTTGAATATTGTAGTAGGTACGAGTCATCTTGGGGATGTGTTGTTCGTCTAATTGGTGAACTCTCCGTTATTGGTTGTGTTGCCTCATAATGTTCTTCGTTTCTAATAGCTAGGTATTCTATTTCAATGCATCAGAGACTATCCCTTTGTTCTGCATCTTCAGAAGGCTTTACATCAATGACAAGGGTTGCCAGTGAACTGGAGTATATGCGTAGTGTACAATTAAACTTGTCAGCAACTGCTAAAGGTAATCAATCAGCAATATTAGCATTCCATCCCTCACTTCTACGTAGAAGCTCAATATCTTCTTTAAATTTTTCAGTCTGATCAGCCTCCTCTGATTTCACACTTAGAAACTTACTGTATCTTGCAATGTTTTTCATCATTAAGTCACACACTGAATTTCTAAATGCATCAATGTGTGACAAAATTGAATAATTAAATTTTACACATTTAGCAATTGCTGCGAAAAAGCAATTTCCGTCAGCACGGACAGGCACATGTTTCAGTACATTACTGGCAAGTAGTTGATCCAGCCGATTGATATGTATATGATGGATATGATCTGACAGATTCCATCTTTCTACTCAAAACGTTGGCCTTTTCGGTTCCATCAATGTTCTTCTTCCTTTTAGCCTTCAGTAAGTTGATTTAAATGAACAAACTTACCCTATTATTTTCATCAATGTTTTTGTTTTGTTTTAATTGAGCGTGTTTCACACTGAAAATTCTCTGTATAAATGCAAGATTAACACAGAATAATGTCATTAGGTAATTAGAACATAATTTGCTTCATACCAGAACAGGTACTGTGATATCAAATCTGTCCCCACCAATTACCCTGGTTATTAGCAATACATAAGATGTAAAAATGCTTACAGGAATAGGGAGCTATTTGCCACTTAGCCCCATTGATCATGTTTTAAACCAATGCTTTTGAGGTAACAATTTGGGGGAAAAGGTGCTATTTGTCAAATGGCCCCTTTTACCGCAATGTTGTATACACATAACTCCTTTTACCGCACACTACTTTTATGTAAAGCAGATAGCACCTTATCCTTTTAATCAATATCTCCAGATTGATTCAATATGCAATAAAGAATTTTTCTGACAAGAAACATATCATTAAAAGGAATCTAAATATGCCAGAAAACCATTTTCTGTGAAAATGTTAGTTAGCACCTTTCACCTCTAAGGGGGCGTTATATACGTATATTTCCGGATATATACTCAAAATACACGCTATATTTCACCTTTAACGATGCAAAACATAGCATTTTTAACTAAATCAAGGGCTACAACTCCGCTGATACTAGTCCGATATGGCTGGTTTTCCAACTTGTCCGAGCTTTCATTGATATTAACAATGTGGTAAAGTTTGGTAAAGATAGAATGAAAAATGAAGGCCCTATTGTCTTAACGAGGCAAAATATAGCAATATAGCATTTTTAACTAAATCAAGGACCATAACTCCGCTGTTACTGGTCCGATCTGGCTGGTTTTCAAACTTGTCCGAGCTTTCATTGATATTAACAATGTGGTAAAGTTTAGTAAAGATAGGATGAAAAATGAAGGCCCTATCGTCTTAACGAGGCAAAATTTAGCAATATAGCATTTTTAACTAAATCAAGGGCCATAACTCTGCTGTTACTTGTCCGATCTGGCTGGTTTTCGAACTCATCTGAGCTTTCATTGATATTAACAACCTGTTAAAGTTTGGTAAAGATCGGATGAAAAATAAAGGCCCTATCGTCTTAACAAGACAAAAGTTAACAACGGACGACGGACAACTCGGCATCCCATAAGCAAAACGAATGCCCTATAGTCTTAACGAGGCAAAATATAGCATTTTTAACTTAATCAAGGGCCATAACTCTGCTGTTACTGGTCCGAATTCGCTGTTTTTCGAACTTGTCCGAGCTTTCATTGACATTAACAATCTGGTAAAGTTTGGTAAAGATCAGATGAAAAATGAAGGCTCTATCGCTTGAGACAAAAGTTGACGACGGACAACTCGGCATCCCATAAGCTCTGCTGGCCTTTAACCATGCGCTGATTTCCCCAACAATTCCTTGAGTTTTACTTAAATATTTAAGAAAATACTTGACTAAGTCACTAAGTAAAACTTAGCAGAAATGTGTTTCACCCACATAAATTAAGTGTCCACTTGATAACTAAGCTAAATTTAAGTTTTTTCTTAAGAAAATTGGTTTGGTGAAACATGTTTTCCTTACTTAAGAAAACTTAGGAGGTAAACTTAGATTTAAGTTTTTAAGTAGCTAAGTATATACTTAAGTATGTTGGTGAAATCGGCGCCTGGCGCCAGGCGCCGATTACACCAACAATTCCTTAAGTTTTATTTAAATATTTAAGAAAATACTTGACTAAGTCACTAAGTAAAACTTAGCAGAAATGTGTTTCACCCACATAAATTAAGTGTCCACTTAATAACTAAGCTAAATTTAAGTTTTTTCTTAAGAAAATTGGTTTGGTGAAACACGTTTTCCTTACATTAGAAAACTTAGGAGGTAAACTTAAATTTAAGTTTTTAAGTAGCTAAGTACATACTTAAGTATGTTGGTGAAATCGTCCCCAGTAGAGCTAAAAACTGATAATATTTAATTTTTTCTTTGTCTATCTCAATCCTATTTTAATTTCATATTCTTACAATACGATTATTACTTCTGTATCGGGCATTTGACTACTAATTTAGTAATTTTCTGGAGCTATACAACTAATTGGCACCATTGTGTTTGCATTTTGTTGGATCTCTTTACCAAATTTGAGCTATTTTTTCATTTTCAATTAAGAACCGTGTACATATAGTTTGTGATATATGTTCCTGTATGTAAGTAAATTCACACTATACACTAGAATTGTAGCTACATTTACTGTACAATAAAATGTACATGTACATATTTGTTTTATATTTCTAATTAAAATATCTAAATATACAGTTAATGTTTGTCTTCATTTTATACTTTATTCAATAAGATTATCCTAATCTGCATGAAACAAGAGGCCCAAGTGGGCCTGTAGACGCTCTACTGGTATGATGTGATTCAAAAACATAAACATGATTGAGGCCAACCCAAGAAACATTTTTCCTATATATATAACTCTATGCAAACTTTGGGTTATCGTGGTGGCCATTTTGAATATTTGACGATAACGAAAACACAAACTTGATAGAGGCCAACAACAGGAACATGTATATGATATTTAACTAGAATGGAATAAGTAGTAATATGTCGTTTGATAAATGTCCTTAAATTTGATCTAATTTTAGCCATGGTGGCCATCATGGATGACTGGAGGCCCCAAAAACACAAATCTGAGGGGGACTAACCCAAAGATCATTGTGATTAAGTTTCATCAAAGTCCTTCAAGCGGTTTCAGAGAAGATGTCATTTTTAACGTTTTCCGATATAACCCTATGTAAACTTTGGGTTGCTGCTGCCACAGTGGCGGCTATTTTGATTATTCGACGATAACGAAAAACACAAACTTGATAGAGGCTAACCCAAGGAACATGTTTATGATATTTCACAAGAATGGAATAAGTGGTTTGGAGATTTTGTTTGAATTTCCTTCAATTTGACCTAATTTTAGCCATGGTGGCCATCTTCGATGACTGGCAGCCGCTAAAAACACAATTCTGAGGGGGACTATCCTAAAGATCATTGTAATGAAGTTTCATCAAAATTCTTCAAGCAGTTTCAGAGAAGATGTTATTTTTAGCCGTTTCCTATATAACTCTGTGTAAACTTTGGATTGCCGTGGCGACTAATTTGATTATTCGACGATAACGAAAAACACAAACTTGATAGAGGATAGCCCAAGGAACATGTTTATGATATTTCACAAGAATGGAATGAGTGGTTTCGGAGATGTCGTTCGAAATTTCCTTCAATTTGACCTAGTTTTAGACATGGCAGCCATCTTGGATGAATGACGGCCGCGAAAAACACAAATCTGAGAGGGACTAACCCAAAGATCATTGTGATTAAGTTTCATCAAAGTCCTTCAAGTGGTTTCAGAGAAGATGTCATTTTTAACCTTTTCCTATATAACTCTATGTAAACTTTGGGTTGCCGTGGTGGCCATTTTGATTATTCGACAATGTAAAACACAAACTTGATAGAGGCCAACCCAAGGAACACGTATATGATATTTCACAAGAATGGAATAAGTGGTTTTGGAGGAGATGTCGTTTGAAATTTCCTTAAACCTGACCTAGTTTTAGCCTTGGTGGCCATCTTGGATGACTGGCAGCCGCAAAAAACACAAATCTGAGAGGGACTATCCCAAAGATCATTGTGATTTAAGTTTCATCAAAATCCTTCAAGTGGTTTCAGAGAAGATGTCATTTGTAATGTTTTCCAATATAACTCTATGTAAACTTTGGGTCGCTGTGGCGGCCATTTTGATTATTCGACGATAACGAAAAACAAAAATTTGATAGAGGCCAACTCGAGGAACATGTTTATGGTATTTCACAATAACGGAATCAGTGGTTTCGGATGAGATGTCGTTTGAAAATTCCTGAAATTTGACCTAGTTTTAGCCATTGGTGGCCATCTTGGATGACTGACAGCCATGAAAAAAAAAAATCTGAGAGGGCCCTCCCAAGTAATATTGGGATGAAGTTTCATCAAAATCCTTAGAGTGGTTTCAGAGGAGATGTCGATTTTATAAAATTGCTAACAGACGGATGGACGATGGACGAAAAGTGATCGCATAAGCATGCCTGGCCTTTGGCCAGTAGAGCTAAAAATGGGCCTTTATACCTTGATATGTGTAGCAAGTTTTATGAAGATAAATTAATTGGTTTAGGAGCTTGGAAAGAAAAATGTATTATTTTACTGTGACACCTGTATGAGATTCTGACAAAGAGTATAAATAAATGCAAACACTCACTTTTGCATGTATATTTGGCAGGAAAATGGCACCATGAATGGTAGCTTGTCCTTGCCCCATTTATGGATTAAAAGTAAGTGTTTTGTGATTATACTTAAATTACTTATTGTATCAGAACATCTTACACATTTGATAGTTGTTTTTGAAAGAGGAAATTTCTTAATGTAGTCAGTAGAACAGTATTTTAAAATCAAACCCATATTGTCATCTGTTACGCGGATTTTTTTGTTGTTGTTGATAGAAAAATGTTTTTCAGCACTGCAGATATTATTTGATTTCAGTATCATATGCAACATTTAACCAAGTATAATAAGGCCTTCTAAGTGGTGTAGACCAAAGGTAAATTTGTGAATTGTTCTTGAACTGTTAAGTAGGTTAAATTTGTGAATTGTTCTTCATTAAAGGTCACTGTTACTATTAATACAAAATTGCTTTCCACTCAATAACTTTAGTTTCGCTTGAGGGATTTTAATAAAATTTCAGCACAAGGTGTGTGGCTCATGAAACGAATATTTGGGATATTGTTAATCGATCATTTGGTCAATAGTCAAAGTTTAATACTATAAATAAAAATTGATTTCCGCTCAATAACTTGTTAAAGAGGAGTTTAGTAGAATATCATGGCCATAATATCTAGGACAAGTTAGATAACCAGCCAGATTGCACCTATACTGCCAGAGTTATGGCCCTTGGAGTATTCATCACCAGTTCACCGATTGCAATGAGTTCAATTCAAGAAGTTTTGATTTGCCTCCATTTAGTATTAGCAGGACAATGTTCACTATAGGGATCAAAGGATTTTGTCCAGCGGCATCTAGATTTGTCAGGGTTACTTTCAAATAGGATATAATTATATTTATATGTACATAACTCTTCAATAATTACAAAGTGGTAGCTATAAGAATGATAGCACCCTGTGTATGTGCAAGTAATAATGGCCATTACTTTTCATTATGTGGTCCGAGTATTAACTTTCATACCCCATCCAACCCCTTCTCCCAGAAGCGAAAACGGGGTTGAAAAATATTGAAAAATTAAAACATTTAATAGGTAATTTTAAATAGGTTATCACATTTTTTTAAAAACATGTTTTATTGTTGAAATATCCGTTATAAAATCCTGCTAATAAAAGATTTCTCATCACTTAATGGAATTAAGGCGGGAACACGTAATGTCTTCAAAACAACAGTATTTAAATTAATGGGCACTTATTTCAAAGTAATGGCCAGTATTCACAGAGAAAGTTTGCCTAGTAATGACCATAATTAGCAGTCTAGTAATGGCCATTAATTATGCTACTTCATGGCCATTCTTTTTGTACTAACCCATTAAAAAGCATTCCAAGATTTTAATGGGACCATTACTTATGGCACTTTCCCATTAATTTTGTAATTGTTAATGGTTGTGCCATCATTTCCCCTCAAATCATTTAATAGGCATTATTTTTATTTGGCTTGTGCCATTATTTATAGTAATGGGCATTAACTTGCTGGATGTCATTAATATTACAGCCATTAAAAGTGCCATCAATAATGGGGTCCCTTATAGCAACAACTTCCAACAACAAGAGACCCAAGAAGTAACAAAATTACTTACCCAACCCTTTACAACATACCATAAGGAATCTAATTCCAAAATTTAGTTCAGCTAGGACAAGAAATGTAAGAGATATAGACCTGTAAACACAGCTTACACGCAAAATTTGATGTGAAACAGACACTTTTTAAAGGCTATCAGAATTTGGGTTCCATGGGAGCCCAGGGGTTACAGGAACCAAAACTACTTCAGCAGCCCTTAAGATCATGCTAGAAGGAAGCTAATGGCCAAATTTGGTTGTGCTAGGGTAAGAATTGTAAGAGATATTGACTTGTAAACACAGCTTACACGCAAAATTTGATGTGAAATGGGACACATTTCATAATTTGGGTTCCAGGAACCAAAATTGCTTACGCAACCCTTAAGATAATGCTATAAGGAAGCCTATGGCCAAATTTGGTTGTGCTAGGATAAGAAATGTAAGAGATATAGACTTGTAAACACAGCTTACATGCAAACCTTGATGTGGGATGCCGACGCTGGGGGGATTACATAAGCTCTCTTATTCTTCGAATAGTCAAGCTAAAAATGGCATTTTCCATAAAAAAACAAGGAAAATAACTCCTGTATTACTGATCCGATTTGGCTGGTTTTCAAACTTGTCCGAGCTTTTATTGATATTAACAATCTGAGCAAGTTTGGTAAAGATCGAATAATAAATGAAGGCGCTAGAGTGTTCACAAGACAGAAAATGGCATTTTTCAGAAAAAAACAAGCGCCATAACTCTGGTGTTACTGACCCAATTCAGCTGGTTTTCGAACTTGTCCAAGCTTTCATTAGTATTAATAATCTGTGCAAGTCTGGTAAAGATCAAATAATAAATGAAGGTTCTACAGTGTTTACAAGGCAAAAATTGCATTTTTCAGGAAAAAACAAGGGCCATTACTCTGGTGTTACTGACCCAATTTAGCTGGTTTTCGAACTTGTCCAAGCTTTCATTGGTATTAACAATCTGTGCAAGTTTAATAAAGATCAATTAATAAATGAAGGTGCTAGAGCTTTCATAAGGCAGAAAATAGCATTTTTCAGAAAAAACAAGGGCCTTAACTCTGGTGTTACTGATCCGATTTGGCTGATTTTTTGAACTTGTCCGAGCTTTCATTGATATTAACAATCTGTGCAAGTTTGGTAAAGATCAAATAATAAATGAAGGTGCTAGAGTGTTCACAAGGCTTAATATGGCATTTTTCAGCAAAACAAGGGCCATAACTCCAGTGAAATTAATCCGATCTGGCTGGTTTTTGAACTTGTCCAAGCTTTCATTGATATAAAGACACTGGTAAAGTTATTGATATAAAGACACTGGTAAAGTTTCGTAAAGATCTGATTAATAATGAAGGTCACAAGGCAAAAGTTAACGGACGGACGACGGACAATCCCATAAGCTCTGCTGTCCTTCGGCCAGTAGAGCTAAAAACTACATTAATGGCAATTTTAATGGCATTGTAGTCATGGGTAAGTAATGGCCATGTAATGGGCATCGTTTCCAGTAGTGGTAAGGCCCTCAATTTTAGTCATTGTTGTCTGAGATTTTTTTGATATAATCCAGCAGAACAAATTTGAAAATCGCAACCAAATTAGAGTTATTGTGTACAGTTTTTCAATAATCAAGAGCCATAATTTAGTAAGGTAAGTGTTAATTTTGCTCATTATCAATTTTGTCAAAGATCTTATTGATATAAAGCCTCAACACTAAAACTGGTGAAAATCAAAATTCGTTTACTGAATTAGTTGTGAACACAAGGTGGAACTTGCGTTCTTTTTCAATAATCAACGGCAATAACTCAGTAAGGCATGTATTTTGCTCATTTTCAAACTTGTCAAACATCTTATTGATATAAAACCTCATACTAAACTAGACGGGGTTGTTTTTGTAACAAAAACGTATGTCTCCCCACATACTTTATGAACAAACATGGCTGAAAGTTGCGCTTTGCACGTTGTCTCGATATGGTGAACATTTGTGCCAAGTTATTTTAAATCCTTCAAGCGGTTCAAGAGATATGGAGCAGACACAAAATATAGTGCATATGACCTTCGACCTTTAAGTGTGACCTTGACCTTGAACAGACGTGGCTGGAAGTTGCGCTCTGCAAGTCGTCTCAATATGGTGAACATTTGTGCCAAATTATTTCAAAATCCCTCAAGCGGTTCAAGAGATATGGAGCGGATTGACCTCTAAGTGTGACATTGACCTTGAACGGACGCGGCTGGAAGTTGCACTCCGCACATCGTCTTGATACGGTGAATATTTGTGCCTAGTTATTTCAAAATTTCTCTAGCGGTTCAAGAGATATGGAGAGGACACGAAATACAGTGAAATATAGTGCATATGACCTTCAACCTCTAAGAGTGACCTTGACCTTGAACAGACGTGGCTGGATGTTGCAGTCTGCACATCGTCTCAATATGGTGAACATTTGTGCCAAGTTATTTCAAAATCCCGCAAGCAGTTCAAGAGATATGGAGAGGACACGAAATATAGAGCATATGACCTTCGACCTCTAAGTGTGACCTTGACCATGAACGGACTTACTGGAAGTTGCACTCTGCACATCGTCTCGATATGGTGGACATTTGTGCTAAGTTATTTCAAAATCCCTCAAGCGGTTTAAGAGATATGGAAGATACACGACTTGTGACGGAGAGATCCAGACATAAAGAAAGACATACAGACAGACATCAAGCTAAAAAAAATATGTCTCCCTAGTATGGGAGAAACATAATTTGGTGAAAATTGTAAGTCATACCACAGCATTGAGTTCAAACAGTGGGAAGTATATCACGGAGACGGTAACCTCTCATAAATACCACAGCACTGAGTGCAAACAGTGGGAAACATATCATGGAGATGGTAATGTCTCGCATAGTGCCAAGATGTGCAAACAGTGAGAAGTAAATCACAGAGAAGGTAAAGTCTCTCATGAAGACCACAGCACTGAGATGTTCAAACAGTGGAAAGTATACAGCAGAGAAGATAACGTCTCTCTTACAACAACTCTGTGATGTGCAAACAGTGGGAAGTATATCGCAGAGAAGATGATAACGTCTCTCTTACAACAACACTGAGATGTGCAAACAGTGGGAAGTATATGATGAAGTTAACGTCTCCCATAAATACCACAGCATTGAGATGTGCAAACAGTGGGAAGTATATAGCAGAGAAGGTAACGTCTCTCTTACAACAGTACTGAGATGTGCAAACAGTGGAAAGTATATCATGAAGAAGGTAACCTCATAAATACCACAGCATTGAGATGTGCAGTGGAAAGTATATAGCAGAAGAGGTAATGTTTCTCATAAATACAGCAGCATTGCGATGTGCAAACAGTGAGAAGTATATAGCAGAGAAGGTAACCTCTCATAAATACCATAGCATTGAGATGTGCAACCAGTGGGAAGTATATAGCAGAGAAGGTAACCTTCCTCATAAATATCAAAGCATTGAGATGTGCAACCTGTGGGAAGTATATAGCAGAGAAGGTAACCTCTTATAAATACTATAGCATTGAGATGTGCAACAAGTGGGAAGTATATAGCAGAGAAGGTAACCTCTCATAAATACCATAGCATTGAGATGTGCAACCAGTGGGAAATATATAGCAGAGAAGGTAACCTCTCATAAATACCATAGCACTGAGATGTGCAACCAGCGGGGAGTATATCACAAAGAAGGTAACCTCTCCCTTACCATACCATTGAGATGTGCAAACACTGTGAAGTATATAGCAGAGAAGGTAACCTCTCATAAATACCATAGCATTGAGATGTGCAACCAGTGGGAAGCATATAGCAGAGAAGGTAACCTCTCATAAATACCATAGCATCGAGATGTGCAACCAGTGGGAAGTATAAAGCAGAGAAGGTAACGTCTCCCTTACCATACCATTCAGATGTGCAACCAATGGGAAGTATATAGCAGAGAAGGTAACGTCTCTAACAACAGCACTGAGATGTGCAACCAATGGGAAGTATATCACAAAGAAGGTAACATCTCCCTTTCCATACCACTGAGATGTGCAAACACTGGGACGTATATAGCAGAGAAGGTAACCTCTCATAAATGCCATAGCATTGAGATGTGCAACCAGTGTGAAGTATATCACGAAGAAGGTAACATCTCTTTTACTACAGCATCAAGAAGTATATAGCAAAGAACATAACGTTTCTCTGACCATAGCAATAAGATATGCAAACAGTGGAAAGTATAGCAAGAGAAGGCAACCTCTCATAAATACCACAGCATTCGGATGTGCAGTGGAAAGTATATAGCAGAGAAGGTAACCTCTCATAAATACCATAGCATTGAGATGTGCAAACAGTGGGAAGTATATCACGAAAGAAGGTAACATCGCGCTAACCATAACTTTGAGATGTGCAAACAGTGGGAAGTATATCATGGAGAAGGTAACCTCTCATAAATACCACAGCATCGAGTGCAACCAGTGGGAAGTATATCATGAAAAACGTAACATCTCTCTTACCATAGCATTGAGATGTGCAAACAGTGGGAAGTATATAGCAGAGAAGATAACATCTCTCAGAAGCGTGGCTCCACATCCCTGGTACAAACCAGTGAAACCTTTCTTCCTCAGTAGATCCAGAGCTATCTGGGTGGCAGACAATCGTGGTGTCACCTTGTTTACTGCAGCCACCCCTGCACCTACTTCTGCAGTCATGTCCACACGAGCTAAAGAGAAAGCAGAAATGTTACTATAAAACAAGAGGTCAATGACCTTGAAGCTCTACTGATTGATTTTGATTTCAGGAAGTAGTCGCTACAGACTTGTTTTTTGAAAAATTATTTTTAGCCGTGGCGGCCATCTTGAATTTCCGGCCGACCTGAAATTTTGCTAGGATCAATTAGACATCAAGAGCAACATTCCTGTGAAGTTTCATGAAAATCCGTCAAGTAGTTTCAGAGGAGTAGTCGCTACAAGTTTTCATTATATAACTCTATGTAAACAAAGATGGCCACTGGCAGCCATGTTTAACGTCGAATCAAAATAATGTTTGACTCTTATAACCATCATGTCATGCTGATCATTTTACAAAAAGTCCCATATCAATATCACTTATAGTTTTCAAGACGTAGTCGCTACAAACTTCTTTTTTAAAAATTTATTTTTAGCTGTGGCGGCCATCTTGAATTTCCGGCCGACCTGAAATTTTGCTAGGATCAATTAGACATCAAGAGCAACATTCCTGTGAAGTTTCATGAAAATCCGCCAAGTAGTTTCAGAGGAGTAGTTGCTACAAGTTTTCATTATATAACTCTATGTAAACAAAGATGGCCACTGGCAGCCATGTTTAACGTTGAATCAAAACGATTTTCGACAAGGACCAACATCATGTCATGCTGATCATTTTAGAAAAAGTCCCATATCAATATCACTTATAGTTTTCATGAAGAAGTCGCTACAAACTTGTTTTTTAAAAACCTATTTTTAGATCTGGCGGCCATCTTGGATTTCACATCAACATGAATTTTTGCTAGGATCAACTAGACTTCATGGGCAACATTTCTGTAAAGTTTCATGAAAATCCATTCAGTAGTTTCAGAGGAGTAGTCGCTACAAAAAAAAGTTTACAGACAGACGGACAGACAGACGGACGGACAGACGGACGACGGACGCCGCACTACGGCATAAGCTCTGCTGATCTCTGATCAGTAGAGCTAACTAGAGCTGGAGAAGGTAGAGTTTAGAAGAGTAGCTACATATTAATCAGTGTATATCTTTATACCATTAGACATATAGAATAGAGTAGATATTTAATAATACACATGTTATACAAAACAGTATGAGAGTGGACCTTTGGAAACGGACGAACATGATAAATACGAAATATTGCAGTCTCGGTTTGATTGAGACTGTTCATGAACGGTAGTGAAATATGCTTGCTATCGTTCATGCCCCCTAGCCCCGGGTTGAGCAGAACTCAATATTCATAAAATCAATAGTACAGAATTTTAACCATCCTGAAGATGGGATGCATATGGCAGTGGACATGCTACTTTTACTGTCATTATTCCACGTCCAGCAGCGTATGGTCCCAGTATCTAACAAAATTCTACAAATTGGCATCTACTAGCTTCAAAACTTTGTATATCTACAAGCCCACACAAGTGTTATACCAATTGGTATATCTACAAGCCTCACACACATGTTATACAAATTGGTATATCTACAAGCCCAACACACATGTTATACAAATTAGTATATCTACAAGCCCAACACACATGTTATACAAATTAGTATATCTACAAGCCCCACACGTGTTATACAAATTGGTATAATTACAAGCCCCACACACGTGTTATACAAATTGGTATAATTACAAGCCCCACACACGTGTTATACAAATTGGTATAATTACAAGCCCCACACACGTGTTATACAAATTGGTATAATTACAAGCCCCACACACGTGTTATACAAATTGGTATAATTACAAGCCCCACACACGTGTTATACAAATTGGTATATGTACTAGCCCCACAGTTATATAAATTGGTATACTACAAGCCCCAACAAACATGTTATACACATAGGTTCAAGCCACACATTTATGTTATATGATGACCCTATATTGCTCACCTGAGTAAATTTTAACCAATAAAATACACTAAACACAATTGTTATTAGGTTTTCTTTAGGATCCAAATGAAAACTTGTGACAAATAGGATGGGGCAAATTTTGACCACTTGGTTCACCATTTCAACAAGCTTGATGCAATACATACATAATTTACGACAGGTTTAATAGTTGTACAATCTTTGTCTAGGATCAGTAGATGATGGTATATGCAAATTATGTGATTCAAAACGTGTGGTTTCAGACAAGAAGATTTTTAAAGTTTTCTGATATAATTATATAAAGAAACTGCCCCACCCCCTGGCGGCCATGTTTTTGGACAGATGAACCCAGTTTGAACAATCTTAATTAATTATTAATAAATTACCGCTAATTTATTACTGCTAATAATTAATTATTTTGAAATCCATCAAGCAGTTTCAGTCAAGAATATTTTTAATGTTTTCCATATAGAAATGCTGCCAAAATAGGCCCAAGGCTGCCACAAATCAACCCAGCTTGAACAATCTTGAGAGAGGTCTATCCAAGCATCATTTCCGTGAAATTAATTTGAAATCTATCAATCTGTTTCAGACGAGAAGATTTTTAAAGTTTTCCATATATAAATGTAGCAAAAATAAGCCCCGCCCAGTGGCGACCATGTTTTTTTGACAAATCAACCCAGCTTGAATATTCTTGATAGAGGCCCACCCAAGTATCATTTCTGTGAAATTAATTTAAAATCCATCAAGCGGTTTCAGACAAGAAGATTTTTTAAGATTTCCGAAATATAGCAAAAACCCACTGGCGCGCGAGTTTTTTGACAAATCAACCCGGCTTGAACAATCTTGATATCTTGATAGAGGCCAACCCAAACATCATTTCTGTGAAATTAATTTGAAATCCATCAAGCGGTTTCGGATGATTTTTTAAGATTTCCATTTAGAAATATAGCAAATGTAAGCCCCGTCCTCTGGCGGCCATGTTCTTTGACAAATCAACCCAGCTTGAACAATCTTGATAGAGGTCCACCCAAACATCATTTATGTGAAATTATTTCGAAATCCATCAAGCGGTTTCAGACAAGAAGATTTTTAAAAGTTTTTCCATATAGTTACATTATGGGAACTGCCTCGCCCCTGGCGGTCATGTTTTTTGATGAATCAACACTGCTTGAATAATCTTGGTAGTGTGTCACCCAAACATCAACCAGAGTTCTGCATGGATTTCCATAATTTAAACTATCTTGAGAAAAGATCGCCCAAGGATCATTCTTGTGAAGTTTCGTCAAAATTGGCCAATGGTTTCAGAGGAAGTCGTTTGAAGCAATTGTGGATGTACACACTCACAGACGGACGGACGACGGACGAAAAGCGATTACAATAGCTCACCCTTGAGCACGAAGTGCTCAGGTGAGCTAACGAAATGGTATATGTACAAGCCCCACACACATTATACAAATTGGAATATATACAAGCCCCACACACGTGTTATACAAATTTGTATATGTACAAACCCATACATGTGTTATACACATAGGTACAAGCCCAACACATGTGTTATACACATTTGTATATGTACAAGCCCCACACATGTTATACAAATTGGTATATCTACAAGCCTCACACACATGCTAAACAAACTGGCATATCTACAATTGAATTAAATGTGTTTTTTTAGGTGCACAAACACATGAAAGGTTATATGGCGCCTACCAGGAATGAACATACCAGGCTCATCCTCCATGTACATCGAGATAAAATATGGAGAACGAGCCTAGAACCTTGTCGCCCTGAACTGCAGAGTTGCTGCAAAGATATATCTACAAGCCTCACACGTGTGTTATACAAACTGGTATATGTACTAGCCCCACACATGTGTTATACAAATTGGTATATGTACTAGACCTACACATGTGGTATATGTACTAGCCCCACACACATTATACAAATTGGTTTATGTACTAGTGCTACACATGTGTTATACAAATTGGTATATGTACTAGCCCCACACATGTGTTATACAAATTGGTATGTGTATTAGCCCCACATATGTGTTATACAAATTGGTATACGTACTAGCCCCACACATGTGTTATACAATTTGACATATCTACACACCTCACACATATTTTATACAAATTGGTATATGTACTAGCCCCACACACGTGTTATAAAAATTGGTATAAGTACTTTCCCCACACACGTTATACAAATTGGTATATGTACTAACCCACACACATGTTATACAAATTGGTGTACTAGCCCCACACATGTGTTATACAAATTGACATATGTACACGCCTCACACATATTTTATACAAATTGGTATATGTACTAGCCCCACACACATGTTATACAAATTGGTATATGTACTAGCCCCACACATGTGTTATACAAATTGACATATGTACACGCCTCACACATATTTGATACAAATTGGTATATGTACTAGCCCCACACATGTGTTATACAAATTGACATATGTACACGCCTCACACATATTTTATACAAATTGGTATAAGTACTTTCCCCACACACGTTATACAAATTGGTATATGTACTAACCCACACGTGTTATACAAATTGGTATATGTACTAGCCCCACACGTGTTATACAAATTGGTATATGTACTTGCCCCACACACATGTTATACAAATTGGTATATGTAATAGCACCACACATGTGTTATACAAATTGGTACATGTTCAAACCCCATAAAGTTGTTATATAAATCGGTATAAGGCCTAGCCCCATACAAGTGTTATACAAATTGGTATTTCTACAAGCTCTATACAGGTGTTATATAAATTGGTATATGTACTAGCCCCATAGCCCCATACAAGTGTTATACAAATTGGTATTTCTGCAAGCCCCATACAGGTTTTATACGAATTAGTATATGTACTAGCCTCAAACATGTGTTATACAAATTAGTATTTCTACAAGCCCCACACACGTGTTAAATAAATTGGTATATGCACCAGCCTCAAACACATGTTATACACATCTATAGGTACAAGCCCCAACACTGGTATAACCTTTATCCTAGTTTGTTGATTATAACACTGATAGGTATATGAAACTGTATGTACCAAACTTGAAACTATAACGTGAGGTGTCACAAGATTTATTTTTTTGATTTTCAAACTGGTCATTCCATTCACATGCCCACAGTACCTTACTCGGGCAAGGTAAAGTATGCCATCCTTCAAACGGGATGTAAAGTCATCGGTCCACTGTGCACTTAAAAAAAGATCTTTCTAGACTTCTGTGTTAATCAGCAACTAGAAATTGTTATTGTCCATGGGACAAAAACGTATGGCTTCCCCACTCGCCCGAACAGACATAATTGACGACTCTAGGTCCAACCGTTCTCTATTGATCTGAGATCGTTTTGATATTCAATATCCCTGTGACTGTATCTACTATCTGTATCAGTAAGGCCACATAAAAAAATATGTGTGGTTTAGGTAACCCGACCGACCCCATTTTAAGGGGCCGACCCTAAAACTTTTTATGCAAAAAATTAAAAATTGAAAAAAAAAAAATCAAAAAATTAAAAAAAAAATAAAATCAAAGGACTGAAGGTCCTGAGAGTCGCCAAGATTGAACAGTGTCTATATCAATATCTTGATGAGGTTAAAGGTTTTTAAATATTGAGAAAGTAAGAGATTTAAAAAAAAAAAACTTTTTTCAAAAACGGCCGTGCAAAAGACGGCTGCACAGTTGGCTGCCTAATAACTTCCCCTCTGGAAAATAACCGATAGTATGAATCAAATTGAGTACAATGTACAATAGTATGAATCTAATTGAAGGACGAAATTTCGTAGGAGTTGTCGTTCTTGAATTCATTCTATTTTTAGAAGCAACAACGCCTTGATAAATCTGCTAACATACCAAACAAAGGAAACAGACCTATGATTTTCGAAAAATCGATTTTAGCAATTTTACGGGAATTTTTGACACAATTCCGTGGGGCCGGGAGGAAGGTTAGAATTCCGTGAAATTTCATCTCACGCTGTGAGGTATCACATGTATGCAATAACTACAATATTTACTGACATTTAGTTCCCAATTTGTTATCTGGGTCACACGTCATGAGCGGCACATCCGGGTAACTCCATTCATGAAATATATATATGCGTGTATTATTGCGCATAGTATTTAAGTTCCTTTTTCAAAAAAGACACGTATATACTGTATACAATGACAATTATTCACAGTCAGTAGTTATATTATTCGCTATATATAACGTTCATGTCAGTCACCTTATGAAATTAAGTTATACTTGATGCAGTTAATGGAACTACATTCTCGAAGCACCCAATCCGATTTTTTTGGTGTATTAATGCGCATAATATTTCGGTAAGCCTACAAAAAAAACATGTTTATACTGTATACAATTACAATTATTTCATTATTTCACAATCAGTAGTTATATTACTCGGTATACATAACGTTCATGTCAGTCACCTTATCAAATTAAATTGTATTTGAAGCAGTTAAAGGGGACTACATTGCTTACAACGGTAAAGCGTCTCACCCGTTTAAAACTCCCTATTCCGAAATTGCACTATTTACATATACGATATACACGATTCCAATGAGTCAGCCATGCTGACGCATGGCGACTCAATAAAAAATAAAAATATAGTTTTAAAAAAATATATATATTAAAAAAAGAAAAAGAAAAAAATAATAATAAAAAATAAAACAAGAAAAAAAAAAAACTTATTGATAATGCCAAAAAAATCGAACTCAAGGTATAGTAATTTAACACATTAACTTCATTATCAGAATTGAATTCATTACTGAGAAAAAAAAAAGAAGGAAAAAAAAGAAAAAAAGAAAAAATATACCTACCCTACCGTATTTTACCTTGTATAGTATGCACCCGTGTATAATACGCACCCCCTTCTCAGAGGTCAAAACTGGGGTAAAAAAGTTGTTTCCGTGTATAATACGCATCCAAAATATTAGTTGTCCTAGATGAACCATTCAACGAAAATAAAAGGTTAAAAAAAAAAAAAAAAAAAAAAAATCACGATCGAGAAAATTAGCGTACAAAAGAAAATATAATTACTTCAATCATTAATTGCCAATCTTCAGGGGAGTACCTATCTTGTATCATCTCATCAAAGAGCCAATTATAATGCCGCAGATAATTGTCCGTAATCCGATAATTACATCTACTAAAACGCAACAAAGTCGTTGGTTACCGTAATCCATTACGCCGATTATACTAACAATGTGTATTCACGGGAACCAGAGTTTATCATAAGTGAATCAGACGTGTAACGCGTGATCAGTTACCTGTACCCCGTGGCTAAATCTGGTAAAGGTCACACGGCGTGTCAAAGTGCATCCTCAGAAATAGTCTATACTCGCGGCAACTTCAAAGGATTATAAAAATAGAATTACCCATTTTACCCGTGTTTATAATGTGTCTGTACTGCAGCCGAGGTGCGATATTGTTTGACCCAATTATCAATCATCAAATGTGTACCGGTAAGCATGTTTTCACAAGCATTATTGAATAATTGCCATTTCAAAGTAGGGTGATTCTGCCTTTCTACGCCGTCTAAAATATATGTATTTCAAAATAAAGCAAAAACTTCATTAATTTTTTATAAAATATTAAATAAAATCCTATAAATATTAGAATAGAATAGAACTGTAACAATACTCCATGTACCAGTCTAAAGTCTAAAGAGCTGGAAGTCACGTGATATTACGTCACGCGATATAAACAACAAAATGGAAGGACGATTTTTCACACAATTTATTGAAGTTTTACAACCAACATGCAAACATTTATACAAAAACAAGCATCATAATACACTTTATTCATTTATAATTCGAATTAAGTCAATATATTACTTATATGAAGCGAGTAAATTACGAAAAAATTGTGTATTATCGGTATTCACAATTTTCTGTCTCGATGTCTGTTCGTCGTCAAGGTTTTTCTTCCCAGGGCCAGACATCGATTTTCTGCAAGAAAAAAAAAAGTTCTTTTTATTGTTTCCTTATATTGTACGCACCCCCCTTTCGGAAACCGTAAAAGTGGTAAAAAAACTGCGTACTATACAAGGTAAAATACAGTATTTCTTTTGCCAGTGTTACCTGAACCACACATATTATTTTGTTTGGCCTAATATCTACTTGTCATGACCTACCATCCTTCCAAGTTTGAGGACCCTAGGTCCAACCATTCTTATTGATCGGACATTGTCTAGTTATTGATCGGGAATCGTTTTGATAGTTGATAGTCAAGATCACCGCAATGGTGACCTTTGACCTAGTGACCCCAAAATCAATAGGGGTCATCTTCCAAGTTTGAGGACCCTAGGTCCAACCATTGTGTAGTAATGGATCGGACATCGTTTTGATAGTCACGGACACCGCGACCTTCACGGTCACTGCGACCTTGACCTCTGACATAGTGACCCAAAATCAATAGGGGTCATCTACTGGTCATGACCAACCATCCTTCCATGTTAGAGGACCCTAGATCCAACCATTGTCTAGTTATTGATTGGACATAGTTTTGATAGTGAAGGTCACCCCGACCTTGACCATTGACCTAGCGACCCCAAAATCAATAAGGGTCATCTACTGGTCATGACCAACCATCCTTCCAATTTTGAGGACCCTAGGTCCAACCATTGTGTAGTTATTGATCGGACATCATTTTGATAGTCAATGTCACCATGACCTTGACCTTTGACCTAGTGACCCCAAAATCAATAGGGGTCATCTACTGGTCATGACCAACCATCCTTCCAAGTTTGAGGACCTAGGTACAACCATTCTCTAGTTATTGATCGGACATCGTTCTGAAAGTCAATGTCACCACGACCTTGACCTTTGACCTAGTGACCCCAAAATCAATAGGGGTCATCTACTGGTCATGACCAACCATCCTTCCAAGTTTGAGGACCCTAGGTCCAACCATTCTCTAGTTATTGATCGGACATCGTTTTGATAGTCAATGTCACCGCGACCTTGACCTTTGACCTAGTGACCCCAAAATCAATAGGGGTCATCTACTTGTCATGACCAACCATCCTTCCAAGTTTGAGGACCCTAGGTCCAACCATTCTCTAGTTATTGATCGGACATCGTTTGTGACACAGACAGACAGACCTACAGACAGACAGAAAGCACAAAATCAATAATTCATGCCCATAAGTATTCCCCGGAAGAGAGCTGCTTTATTGATCAGAATATATCATGTGCAGTATCAGCAAACAAACAAAGTATATTTGAAGATGGGAAAATCAGTGAATGCAATATTTTAACATTC
This sequence comes from Cyrtodaria siliqua, assembly GCA_037043455.1. NCBI lineage: Eukaryota > Metazoa > Mollusca > Bivalvia > Adapedonta > Hiatellidae > Cyrtodaria > Cyrtodaria siliqua. Next base: position 34,066 of record JAWPHD010001395.1, on the reverse strand, counting down.
AAGTCCAATTTGTCGCGCACCCCGACTTCGAGACCAAAATCCTCGGAAAACTATTTGTTGTTTTGTACTGTACCGTTAATTGCAAATGTAAACTTTTGTTTTCAATTTCAGAACAGTGGATCGCCATTTTGAAGCATTCGCTGTAGAACAATTGTAAAATGAAACCTGATAGTCTAAAAGTAAGCTACTGGCAAAGACACTGGCAAAGTTAAGTAAAGATCCGATTAATATTGAAGGCCCTAGAGTGTTCACAACGCAGAAAATGGCATTTTTCAGAAAAAACAAGGGCCATAACTCTAGTGTTACTGACCCAATTCAGCTGATTTTCGAACTTGTCCAAGCTATAATTAGTATTAACAATTTGTGCAAGTTTGGTAACGATCAAATAATAAATGAAGGTGCTAGAGCGTTCACAAGGCAGAAAATAGCAATTTTCAGAAAAAACAATGGCCATAACTCCGGTGTGACTGATCCAATTTGGCTGGTTTTCGAAACTGTTCGAGCTTTAATTGATATTAACAATCTGTGCAAGTTTGGTAAAGATCAAATAATAAATGAAGGTGCTAGAGTGTTCACAAGGCTTAATATGGCTTTTTTCAGCAAAACAAGGGCCATAACTCCGGTGAAATTATTCTGATCTGGCTGGTTTTCGAACTTGTCCGAGCTTTCATTGATATTAACAACCTGTTAAAGTTTGGTAAAGATCGGATGAAAAATGAAGGCCCTAGAGTTGTCACAAGACAAAAGTTAACAACGGACGACGGACAGACGACGGACGACAGACAACTCGCCATCCCATAAGCTCTGCTGGCCTTCGGCCAGTAGAGCCTAAAACCATGGCCACCTTATTAGTGCAGAGTTTAAACATTGTAAATCGAGTACTAAATGAAGGAAATCAAAAGACTTTCTGTACAGGTAAGTTTCTAGATTATTTACCCTTGACTGAATTGAATAACGAGTTAATTGAGATGAATGTGTAACTAACCACTCCTGCCAGCATCTTGTAGCTGTATCTTAAGTAGCTCCATAGGCGTGGTAATGATGATCTGACACATGCCTGCACCTCCACCAGCAAGTATCTCCCGTGGCAGAGTCAACACATTTCTGAATTAGAATATTTCAATCATCAAGATAATTTGCATTTATGGAACATAGACTCTAGAGTCACAGATTGTCTGTGGAACATAGACTCTAGAGTCAGATTGTCTGTGGAGCATAGACTCTAGGGTCACAGATTGTCTGGGGAACATAGATTGTCTGTGGAACATAGACTCTAGGGTCACAGATTGTCTGGGGAAACATAGACTCTAGGGTCATAGATTGTCCGTGTTTCTAGAGTCACAGATTGTCTATGAAATGCAGACTCTAGGGTCACAGATTGTCAGTGGAATGTAGACTCTAGGGTCACATATTGTCTGCGGAAGATAGACTCCGAGTCATTCAATCATCAAGATAATCTGCCTTTATGGAACATAGACTCTAGGGTCATAGGGTCAAATAACATAATATATGTGGTTCGTATTCCATGCTAAACAAAGAAGTCAATGACCTTGAATCTCTATTGATATATTTTGATAGCTAGATCAGACATGGGAACCTGTGAAGTTTTATGGAAATCGGACCAGCGCTTTAAGAGAAGTAGTCGCCACAATTTTTTCCTATATATCTTTATGTAAACAAAGACGGCTGCTGGCAGCCATGTTTGACATTGAATCGAAATGGATTTGTTTAGGACCAACTACATGTCATGCCAGTCATTTTAGTAAGGTTCCAAATCAATACCATTTATGGTTTTTGGAAAGTAGTCGTATTTTTATAATCTAATTTTAGCCTTGGCGGCCATCTTGTATTTACCGCTGACCTGAATTTAAGCTAGGAACAACAAGACATCAAGAGCAACATTTCTGCGAAGTTTCATGAAAATCTGTCAAGTAGTTTCAGAGGAGTAGTCGCCACAAGTTTTTCCTATTTAACTATATGAAAACAAGATGGCTGCTGGTTTGACATCGAATCGAAATGGATTTGTTTAGGACCAACTACATGTCATGCCAGTCATTTTAGCAAGGTTCCAAATCAATACCATTTATGGTTTTTGGAAAGTAGTCGTATTTTTATAATCTAATTTTAGCCGTGGCGGCCATCTTGTATTTACGGCTGACCTGAATTTACGCTAGGATCAACTAGACATCAAGAGCAACATTCCTGTGAAGTTTCATGAAAAATCTGTCAAGTAGTTTCAGAGGAGTAGTCACTACAAGTTTTTATTATATAACTCTATGTAAACAAAGATGGCCGATGTTTAATGTCGAATCAAAATAATGTTTGACAAGGGTCAACATCATCTCATGCTGAACATTTTAGAAAAAGTCCAATATCAATATCACGTATAGTTTTCAAGAAGTAGTTGCTACAAACTTGTTTTTCAAAAATCTATTTTTATCCGTGGCATCCACCTTGAATTTCTGGTCGAGCTGAACAATCAGACATCAAGAGCAACATTCCTGTGAAGTTTCATGAAAATCCATCAAGTAGTTTCAGAGGAGTAGTCGCTACAAGTTTTTATTATATAACTCTATGTAAACAAAGATGTTCAATGGCGAATCATAATAATTTGCGACAAGGATCAACATCACATCATGCTGATCATTTTAGAAAAAGTCCCATATCAGTATCACTTATAGTTTTCAAGAAGTAGTCGCTACAAACTTGTTTTTTAACAAGAGGTCAATGACCTTGAAGCTCTACTGATTGATTTTGATTTCAGGAAGTAGTCGCTACAGACTTGTTAGGATCAATTAGACATCAATAGCAACATTCCTGTGAAGTTTCATGAAAATCCGTCAAGTAGTTTCAGAGGAGTAGTCGCTACAAGTTTTCATTATATAACTCTATGTAAACAAAGATGGCCACTGGCAGCCATGTTTAACGTCGAAACAAAATAATGTTTGACTCTGATAACCATCATGTCATGCTGATCATTTTAGAAAAAGTCCGATATCAATATCACGTATAGTTTTCAAGAAATAGTTGAAACAATTAAAGTTGTTTTTTATAAATCTATTTTTATCCGTGGCGGCCTTCTTGAATTTCCAGCCGATCTGAAATTTAGCTAGGATCAATTAGACATCAAGAGCCACATTCCTGTGAAGTTTCATGAAAATCCGTCAAATAGTTTCAGAGAAGTAGTCGCTACAAATTTTTATAATATAACTCTATGTAAACAAAGATGGCCGCTGGTGGCCATGTTTAATGTCAAATCACAATAATTTTCGACAAGGATCAACATCATATCATGCCGATCATTTTAGAAAAAGTCCCATATCAGTATCACTTATAGTTTTCAAGAAGTAGTCGCTACAAACTTGTTTTTTAACAAGAGGTCAATGACCTTGAAGCTCTACTGATTGATTTTGATTTCAGGAAGTAGTCGCTACAGACTTGTTAGGATCAATTAAACATCAATAGCAACATTCCTGTGAAGTTTCATGAAAATCCGTCAAGTAGTTTCAGAGGAGTAGTCGCTACAAGTTTTCATTATATAACTCTATGTAAACAAAGATGGCCACTGGCAGCCATGTTTAACGTCGAATCAAAATAATGTTTGACTCTGATAACCATCATGTCATGCTGATCATTTTACAAAAAGTCCCATATCAATATCACTTATAGTTTTCAAGATGTAGTCGCTACAAACTTCTTTTTTAAAAATCTATTTTTAGCTGTGGTGGCCATCTTGAATTTCTGGCCGATCTGAAATTTTGCTAGGATCAATTAGACATTAAGAGCAACATTCCTGTAAAGTGTCATGAAAATCCGCCAAGTAGTTTCAAAGGAGTAGTCGCTACAAGTTTTTACTATATAACTCTATGTAAACAAAGATGGCCGCTGGCAGCAATGTTTAACGTTGAATCAAAACAATTTTTGACAAGGACCAACATCATGTCATGCTGATCATTTTAGAAAAAGTCCCATATCAATATCACTTATAGTTTTCAAGAAGAAGTCGCTACAAACTTGTATTTTGAAAATTTATTTTTACTCGTGGCAGCCATCTTGAATTTCCGGTTGACCTAAAATTTTGCTAGGATCAATTAGACATCAAAAGCAACATTCCTGTGAAGTTTCCTGAAAATCCGTCAAGTAGTTTCAGAGGAGTAGTCGCTACAAGTTTTCATTATATAATTCTATGTAAACAAAGATGGTCGCTGGCAGCCATGTTTAAAGTTGAATCAAAACGATTTTTTACAAGAACCAACATCATGTCATGCTGATCATTTTAGAAAAAGTCCCATATCAATATCACTTATAGTTTTCAAGAAGTAGTCGCTACAAACTTGTTTTTTAACAAGAGGTCAATGACCTTGAAGCTCTACTGATTGATTTAGATTTCAGGAAGTAGTCGCTACAAACTTGTTTTTTGAAAATTTATTTTTAGCCGTGGCGGCCATCTTGAATTTCCGGCCGACCTGAAATTTTGCTAGGATCAATTAGACATCAAGAGCAACATTCCTGTGAAGTTTCATCAAAATCCGTCTAGTAGCCATGTTTACGTCGAATTAAAACGATTTTTGGCAAGGACCAACATCATATCATCCTGATCATTTTAGAAAAAGTCCCATATCAATATCACTTATAGTTTTCAAGAAGTAGTCGCTACAAACTTGTATTTTAAAAATCTATTTTTAGCTTTGGCGGCCATCTTGGATTTCACATCAACATGAATTTTCGCTAGGATCAACTAGACTTCATGGGCAACATTTCTGTAAAGTTTCATGAATATCCATCCAGTAGTTTCAGAGGAGTAGTCGCTACAAATAAAAGTTTACGGACAGACAGACGGACGGACGGACGATGGACTCTGTACCACGGAATTAGCTCTGCTGATCTCTGATCAGATCAGTCGAGCTAAAAATCTGTTTTCAGCCATGGCGGCCATCTTGAATTTCCGGCCGACCTAAAAAAATTCTGGGATCAATTAGACATCAAGAGCAACATTCCTGAAGTTTCATAAAAAATCGTCAAGTAGTTTCAGAGGAGTAGTCGCTACAAGTTTTTACTATATAAATCTATGTAAACAAAGATGTCCGCTAGCGGCCATGTTTAAAGTCGCATTGAAATAAATTTCGACAAGAATCAACATCATGTCATGCTGATCATTTTAGAAAACGTCCCATATCAATATCACTTACAGTTTTCAAGAAGTAGTCGTTACAAATTTATTTATTTTAAATCTATTTTTAGCTGTGGCGGCCATCTTGAATTTTCGGCCAGCCTGAAATTTTTCTAGGATCAACTAGACATCAAGAGCAACATTCCTGTGAAGTTTCATGAACATCCGTCAAGTAGTTTCAGAGAAGTAGTCGCTACAAGTGTTTACTATATAACTCTATGTAAACAAAGATGGCCACTGGCAGCCATGTTTAACATCGAATCAAAATAATGTTTGACTAGGATCAACATCATGTCATGCTGATCATTTTAGAAAAAGTCCCATATCAATATCACTTATAGTTTTCAGGAAGTAGTCGCTACAAACTTATTTTTTAATAATCTATTTTTAGCTGTGGTGGCCATCTTGAATTTCTGGCCGACCTGAAATTTTGCTAGGATCTATGAGACATCAAGAGCAACATTCCTGTAAAGTTTCATGAAAATCCGCCAAGTAGTTTCAGAGGAGTAGTCGCTACAAGTTTTTACTATATAACTCTATGTAAACAAAGATGGCCACTGGCAGCCATGTTTAACGTCGAATCAAAACAATTTTTGACAAGGATTAACATCATGTCATGCTGATCATTTTAGAAAACGTCCCATATCAATATCACTTACAGTTTTCAAGAAGTAGTCGTTACAAATTTATTTATTTTAAATCTATTTTTAGCTGTGGTGGCCATCTTGAATTTCCGGCCAGCGTGAACTTTTTCTAGGATCAACTAGACATCAAGAGCAACATTCCTGTGAAGTTTCATGAACATCCGTCAAGTAGTTCCAGAGAAGTAGTCGCTACAAGTGTTTACTATATAACTCTATGTAAACAAAGATGGCCACTGGCAGCCATGTTTAACATCGAATCAAAATAATGTTTGACTAGGATCAACATCATGTCATGCTGATCATTTTAGAAAAAGTCCCATATCAATATCACTTATAGTTTTCAAGAAGTAGTCGCTACAAACTTATTTTTTAAAAATCTATTTTTAGCTGTGGCGGCCATCTTGAATTTCTGGCCGACCTGAAATTTTGCTAGGATCTATTAGACATCAAGAGCAACATTCCTGTAAAGTTTCATGAAAATCCGCCAAGTAGTTTCAGAGAAGTAGTCGCTACAAGTTTTTACTATATAACTCTATGTAAACAAAGATGGCCACTGGCAGCCATGTTTAACGTCGAATCAAAACAATTTTTGACAAGGATTAACATCATGTCATGCTGATCATTTAAGAAAATGTCCCATATCAATATCACTTATAGTTTTCAAGAAGTAGTCGCTACAAACTTGTATTTTAAAAATCTATTTTTAGCTTTGGTGGCCATCTTGGATTTCACATCAACATGAATTTTTGCTAGGATCAACTAGACTTCATGGGCAACATTTCTGTAAAGTTTCCCATATCAATATCACTTATAGTTTTCAAGAAGTAGTCGCTACAAACTTGTATTTTAAAAATCTATTTTTAGCTTTGGTGGCCATCTTGGATTTCACATCAACATGAATTTTTGCTAGGATCAACTAGACTTCATGGGCAACATTTCTGTAAAGTTTCATGAATATCCATCAAGTAGTTTCAGAGGAGTAGTCGCTACAAATAAAAGTTTACGGACAGACGGACGGACGGACGGACAGACGGACAGACAGACGGACGACGGACGCCGCACCACGGCATAAGCTCTGCTGATCTCTGATCAGTAGAGCTAAAAACCAATTTTTAGATTTGGCGGCCATATTGGATTTCACATCAACATGAATTTTTGCTAGGATCAACTAGACTTCATGGGCAACATTTCTGTAAAGTTTCATGAAAATCCATTGAGTAGTTTCAGAGGAGTTGTCGCTACAAAAAAAGTTTACGGACAGATGGACGACGGACGCCGCACCACGGCATAAGCTCTGCTGATCTCTGATCAGTAGAGCTAAAAATCAAATTTTTATCCGCGGCGGCCAGCTTGAATTTCCGGCCGGCCTGGAATTTTGCTAGGATCAACTAGACATCAAGTGCAACATTCCTGTGAAGTTTCATGAAAATCGGTCAAGAAGTTTCTGGTCCGATCTGGCTGGTTTTCGAACTTGTCCGAGCTTTAATTGATATTAACAATCTGGTAAAGTTTGGTATAGATCAGATGAAAAATGAAGGCCCTTGACTTTCTTGTTGGTGCTACTCCTCCCAAACGCCTTGTTGGATTTCGACAAAAACTTGGCAGGAAGCATCGGTAAGATGTCTAGTTGTGCATATATATCGCCCTTTTGTTCCAGTTCGCTGATTTTTGATGGAGTTATGGCCTTTTGACATGTTTACCTTAAATTTCTTGTCGGCGCAACTCCTCCTAAACGGCTTGTTGGATTTCTACGAAATTTGGCAGGAAGCATCAGTATGATGTCCAGTTGTGCAAATCGCTGTATATCACTGAAATCTTGGACAAGTTCGAAAACCACCGAGATCTTCTAAGTAATGACAGAGTTATGACCAAAATTACTTTCTTGCAAAGTGTTTTAGTTTTTACATTCTTATAATATTATATGTATCAGTATGCATAGCTATGAATCAGCGCCATTCCTTTTTAACCAATAATTTAGGCTGTATATTTTTTTAGTTTTCATACATTTCCCCATGGCTGTGGTTATTATTTCTTGTAAGAATAAGTTTGTACGAAAAAGTTTGTGGGTATCTCGTTTTTCATTGTTGCTTGCAGGCCAAAATAGAGAATTGACAATTGTGTTTTTTTTGGGGTTTGCAATGATAGCTTGTCATTACGACAACATAACTTGTCCAAAATTTCATTGATATACCATGCTTTGCACAATAAGACATCATACTGAGGCTTCCTGCGAAATATTGTAGAAATCCAACAAGCCGTTTAGGAGGAGTAGCGCCGACAAGAAATTTAAAGTAAAAATGTCAAAGTGCCATAACTCCATCATAAATCAGCAAACTGGAACAAAAGCGCGATATACACAACTAGACATCTTACCGATGCTTCCTACCAAGTTTCGTCGAAATCGAACAAGGCATTTAGGAGGAGTAGCGGTGACAAGAAATTAAAAAAAAAATGTCAAGGGGCTGTAACTTCATCAAAAATCAATGAACCGGAAAAAAAATGCATTAGGCACAACAATGCTTCCTGCTAACACGGCGTTAACAACAAAAAAAATAAAACAAACAAGAGGCCCAAGAGGGTGGATGCTCTACTGGCTAACACGGCTCTTATAACATCAATGAAGCCATTGACTGCCATTTACGTTTTTTTTGAAAGTTTCGGGCAAAAAACAGCTTTTTAACTAAATCAAGGGCCATAACTAGAGAATATGGTAAAGTTTGGAAAAGATCAGATTAAAAATGAAGGCCGTACTGTATTAACGAGGCAAAATATAGCACTTTTAACTAAATCAAGAGCCGTAACTCCTCTGTTACTGGTCTGGTCCGACTGGTCCAACATAGGGCTAAAAAAAAAAAAAAAAAAAAAAAAAAAAAAAAAAAATAATAATAAAAAAAAATAAAAAAAACATAAAAAAAACAAGAGGTCAATGACCTTGAAGCTCTACTGATTGATTTTGATTTCAGGAAGTAGTCGCTACAAACTGGTTTTTTGAAAATCTATTTTTACCTGTGGTGGCCATCTTGAATTTCCGGCCGACCTGAAATTTTGCCAGGATCAATTAGACATCAAGAGCAACATTCCTGTGAAGTTTCATGAAAATCCGTCAAGTAGTTTCAGAGGAGAAGTCGCTACAAGTTTTCATTATATAACTCTATGTAAACAAAGATGGCCACTGACAGCCATGTTTAACATTGAATTAAAATAATGTTCGACTCGGATAACCATCATGTCATGCTGATCATTTTAGAAAAAGTCCCATATCAATATCTCTTATAGTTTTCAAGAAGTAGTCGCTACAAACTTATTTTTTAAAAATCTATTTTTAGCCATGGCGGCCATCTTGAATTTCCGGCCGACCTGAAATTTTGCTAAGATCAATAAGCACATCAAGAGCAACATTCGTGTGAAGTTTCATGAAAATCCGTCAAGTAGTTTCAAAGAGTAGTCGCTACAAGTTATCATTATATAACTCTATGTAAACAAACATGGCCACTGGCAGCCATGTTTAACGTCGAATCAAAATAATGTTCGACTTGAATAACCATCATGTCATGCTGATCATTTTAGAAAAAGTCCCATATCAATATCACTTATAGTTTTCAAGAAGTAGTCGCTACAAACTTGTCTTTTGAAAATCTATTTTTAGCCATGGCGGCCATCTTGAATTTCCGGCCGACCTGAAATTTTGCAAGGATCAATTAGACATCAAGAGCAACATTCGTGTGAAGTTTCATGAAAATCCGTCAAGTATTTTCAGAGGAGTAGTCGCTACAAGTTTTCATTATATAACTCTATGTAAACAAAGATGGCCACTGGCAGCCATGTTTAACGTCGAATAAAAATAATGTTCGACTCGGATAACCATCATGTCATGCTGATAAATTTAGAAAAAGTCCCATATCAATATCTCTTACAGTTTTCAAGAAATAGTCGCTACAAACTTATTTATTAAAACTCTATTTTTAGCTGTGGCGGCCATCTTGAATTTCCGGCCGACCTGAAATTTTGCTAGGATCAATTAGACATCAAGAGCAACATTCCTGTGAAGTTTCATGAAAATCCGTCAAGTAGTTTTAGAGGAGTAGTCGCTACAAGTTTTCATTATATAACTCTATGTAAACAAAGATGGCCGCTGGCAGCCATGTTTAACGTCGAATCAAAACGATTTTCGACAAGGACCAACATCATGTCATGCTGATCATTTTAGAAAAAGTCCCATATCAATATCTCTTATAGTTTTCAAGAAGTAGTCGCTACAAACTTATTTTTTAAAAATCTATTTTTAGCCGTGGCGGCCATCTTGAATTTCCGGCCGACCTGAAATTTTGCTAGGATCAATAAGACATCAAGAGCAACATTCCTGTGAAGTTTCATGAAAATCCGTCAAGTAGTTTCAGAGGAGTAGTCGCTACAAGTTTTCATTATATAACTCTATGTAAACAAAGATGGCCGCTGGCAGCCATGTTTAACGTCGAATCAAAACGATTTTCGACAAGGACCAACATCATGTCATGCTGATCATTTTAGAAAAAGTCCCATAGCAATAGCCCTTAGAGTTTTCAAGAAGTAGTCGCTACAAACTTGTTTTTTAAAAACCTATTTTTAGATTTGGTGGCCATCTTGGATTTCACATCTACATGAATTTTTGCTAGGATCAACTAGACTTCATGGGCAACATTTCGGTTAAGTTTCATGAAAATCCATTCAGTAGTTTCAGAGGAGTAGTCGCTACAAAAAAAAGTTAACGGACAAAAAAAAGTTAACGGACGGACAGACGGACGGACGACGGACACCGCACCACGGCATAAGCTCTGCTGATCTCTGATCAGTAGAGCTAATAAAAAATTAAATAAACAAGAGGTCAATGACCTTGAAGCTCTACTGATTGATTTTGATTTCAGGAAGTAGTCGCTACAGACTTGTTTTTTGAAAAATTATTTTTGGCCATCTTGAATTTCCGGCTGACCTGAAATTTTGCTAGGATCAATTAGACATCAAGAGCAACATTCCTGTCAAGTTTCATGAAAATCCGTCAAGTAGTTTCACAGGAATAGTCGCTACAAGTTTTCATTATATAACTCTATGTAAACAAAGATGGCCGCTGACAGCCATGTTTAACGTCGAATCAAAACAATTTTGACTCTTATAACCATCATGTCATGCTGATCATTTTACAAAACGTCCCATATCAATATCACTTATAGTTTTCAAGACGTAGTCGCTACAAACTTCTTTTTTAAAAATCTATTTTTAGCTGTGGCGGCCATCTTGAATTTCTGGCCGATCTGAAATTTTGCTAGGATCAATTAGACATTAAGAGCAGTATTCCTGTAAAGTTTCATGAAAATCTGTCAAGTAGTTTCAAAGGAGTAGTCGCTACAAGTTTTTATTATATAACTGTATGTAAACAAAGATGACCTCTGGCAGCCATGTTAAACGTTGAATCAAAACGATTTTTGACAAGGACCAACATCATGTCATGCTGATCATTTTAGAAAAAGTCCCATATCAATATCACTTATAGTTTTCAAGAAGTAGTCGCTACAAACTTGTATTTTGAAAATTTATTTTTAGCCGTGGCGGCCATCTTGAATTTCCGGCCAACCTGAAATTTTGCTAGGATCAATTAGACATCAAGAGCAACATTCCTGTGAAGTTTCATGAAAATCCGTCAAGTAGTTTCAGAGGAGTAGTTGCTACAAGTTTTCATTATATAACTCTATGTAAACAAAGATGGCCGCTGGCAGCCATGTTTAACGTCGAATCAAAACGATTTTCGACAAGGACCAACATCATGTCATGCTGATCATTTTAGAAAAAGTCCCATATCAATATCACTTATAGTTTTCATGAAGAAGTCGCTACAAACTTGTTTTTTAAAAACCTATTTTTAGATCTGGCGGCCATCTTGGATTTCACATCAACATGAATTTTTGCTAGGATCAACTAGACTTCATGGGCAACATTTCTGTAAAGTTTCATGAAAATCCATTCAGTAGTTTCAGAGGAGAAGTCGCTACAAAAAAAAGTTTACGGACAGACGGACGACGGACGCCGCACCACGGCATAAGCTCTGCTGATCTCTGATCAGTAGAGCTAATAAAAACAAGAGGTCAATGACCTTGAAGCTCTACTGATTGATTTTGATTTCAGGAAGTAGTCGCTACAGACTTGTTTTTTTAAAAATTATTTTTAGCCGTGGCGGCCATCACGAATTTCCGGCCGACCTGAAATTTTGCTAGGATCAATTAGACATCAAGAGCAACATTCCTGTGAAGTTTCATGAAAATCCGTCAAGTAGTTTCAGAATAGTAATCACTACAAGTTTTCATTATATAACTCTATGTAAACAAAGATGGCCACTGGCAGCCATGTTTACCATGGAATCAAAATAAAGTTTGACTCGGATAACCATCGTGTCATGCTGATCATTTTAGAAAAAGGCCCATATCAATATCACTTATAGTTTTCAAGAAGTAGTCGCTACAAACTTATTTTTGCAAAATCTATTTTTAGCTGTGGCGGCCATCTTGAATTTTTGGCCGATCTGAAATTTTGCTAGGATCAATTAGACATTAAGAGCAACATTCCTGTGAAGTTTTATGAAAATCCGCCAAGTAGTTTCAGAGGAGTAGTCGCTACAAGTTTTTACTATATAACTCTATGTAAACAAAGATGGCCGCTGGCAGCCATGTTTAACGTCGAATCAAAATGATTTTTGACAAGGACCAACATCATGTCATGCTGATCATTTTAGAAAAAGTCCCATATCAATATCACTTATAGTTTTCAAGAAGAAGTCGCTACAAACTTGTATTTTTAAATTTTTTTTTAGCCGTGGCGGCCATCATGAATTTCCGGCTGACCTGAAATTTAGCTTGAATCAATTAGACATCAAGAGCAACATTCCTGTGAAGTTTCATGAAAATCTGCCAAGTAGTTTCAGAGGAGTAGTCGCTACAAGTTTTTACTATATAACTCTATGTAAACAAAGATGGCTGCTGGCAGCCATGTTTAACGTCGAATCTAAATGATTTTCGACAAGGACCAACATCATGTCATGCTGATTATTTTAGAAAAAGTCCCATATCAATATCACTTACGAGTTTTCAAGAAGTAGTCGCTACAAACTTGTTTTTTAAAAACCTATTTTTAGATTTGGCGGCCATCTTGGCTTTCACATCAACATGAATTTTTGCTAGGATCAACTAGACTTCATGGGCAACATTTCTGTAAAGTTTCATGAAAATCCATTCCGTAGTTTCAGAGGAGTAGTCGCTACAAAAAAAAGTTACGGACAGACAGACGGACAGACAGACGACGGACGCCGCACCACGGCATTAGCTCTGCTGATCAGAGTCTACTGATCTCTGATCAGTCCAGCTAAAAACAGATGTCTCCCCCACTGGGGCAAGGGCCATAAATCCGCCAAAATTATTCAACTGGAACACAATGATGATTTGCGCAACTAGGCTTGGCAATGATCAACTCTACCAAGTTTCGTTGAAATCCAGTCATGGTGAAGCTATGTGCAACTTGGCTTGGTACTGATCATCCTTGCCAAGTTTTGATGTCTGACCAGGGGTTCAGGAGAACTATTCTGGACAAAGTTTATATATAAACACTTTTAAAGGGCCATAACTACGCCAAAATCATTCAACAGGAACATGGTGAAGAAATGCACAACTAGGTAGCAAAGTTTCGTTGAAATCCGGCTGCAGGGGTTCAGGGAGAACTAGTCTTGACAAAGTTTGTACATACAGACAAAAGACAAACAACAGACAGCACAAAAACAATATGTCTCCCCTCCACAAAGTGGAGAACTGCAAAACAAATGTAATACTCATAATTTTTAAAAGTTTTGAGTATTTGTAGTAAGTTGATGAGTAAAGATACTCACAATTTCAAACAAGAGGCCCATTTCGCGTTTCACGTTTCAGATCGGAGACAGTAGGTTTCATTGCTAGAAAAATTTAACAGTGTTGATATATAATTTGGAGTTTGATGATTTATCAATTTAAATACCAAAGCTGCATGATATTTACATCTATCTTGAAACGAAAGTTGAGAAGAAGTTGTATAAAGATCTTTCTGTTTTTATTAACAGTGGTCATATTTGTTGACAGATTTGGACGATTTGTATAAATCAACCTGAGAGAGGACTATGTAAGGATGCTTCCTGTGAAGTTTCGTCAAATTCTACCCAACAGTTCATGAGAAGGAGTTGTTTGAAGATTTTTCTACTTGGTAACGGCAGCCATATTTGTGATGGATTGGGATGATTTGTATAAATCTGAGAGAGGACCATGCAAGGACGATTTCTGTGAAGTTTCGTCAATTTCTATCCCGCAGTTTCAGAGGCGATGTTGTTTGAAGCAAAAGCTAACGATAGACGACGGCCATTAGAGCTAATATTCAAGGGCCATAACTCTGGTGGTTCTGGTTCAATCTGGCTGGTTTTCAAACTTGTCCAAACCAAATTGACATAATATATGCTTGTCATACATATGGAATTCATATTTATATGACCATCATCGGCATGTACAAATTTACATTGACTATGCCCCAAGTTTCATAAAGATCGGATTATAAATGTTAAATTTAGAGCGGAAACCGCAAAAATCAACAATTTTTCAAAAATCAAAGAGCCATAACTCTGACATAATAGGTGTGATGTGACTGGTTATCGACCTTGACTGAGAATATTATGCGCATAAACACTGTCCCCAAGTTTCACCAAGATTGGATTATAAATTTTAAAGTTATTGAGCGGACACCGCAAAAATTGTCAATTTCAAAAGGCCATAACTCCGGTGTTTCTTGAGCAATAGCATTGGTTATCAAACTGACCAAGCTATTGTGGCCATAAACACTGTTTCCAAGTTTCATCAAAATTGGATTAAAACAAGAGATGTTTGTAAAACACATATGTCCCCCTTGTGGCAATTGATAACATTCCTTGCAGTTTAAATTGTAGTGGTGAAGGTTGTTATTTAAAAAAAACACAACATACAAATCTATGTTGTTTCATTGGTAATGAAAAGCAATATTTGAAGACAAGTTTTATATGATCTTCTTGATAAATACCATGTCGCGAAGACAATCTTTTTTTAGTGATTTTTTTTACAAGTTTCATTACCATGACAACCACATTTCTTATGCGAACCTACCCAAAACGGGAGGTGCACAACTAGGCCATGACACAAACAGTTCTGCCAAGTTTTGAATTTGTTGTGTCAGCTATTCTTGAGTTATCGCTAAGACAAGCAATTTTTAGTAATTTTTCACAACTTTTGTTACCATAGCAACCACATTTCTTAAGCGAATCTACCCAAAAAGGGGATGCGCACAACTAGACCATGACACAAACATTCCTGCCAAGTTTGGAGTTTACAGTGCCAGCTGTTCTTGAGTTATCGCGAAGACGAGCAATTTTTTGTAATTTGTTACAAGTTTTGTTACCATAGCACATTTCTTAAGTAAATCTACCCGAAAGGGAAGGTGCACAACTAGATCATGGCACAAATATTCCTGCCAAGTTTAAAGTTTGTAGTGGTAGCTGTTCTCGCGTTATTGCGAAGACAAGCACATTTTAGTAATTTTTTACAAGTTTTGTTATCATAGCAACCACATCTACCCAAAAAGGGAGGTACACAACTAGACCAGGACACAAACATTCCTGCCAAGTTTTGAGTTTGTAGTGCCAGTTGTTCTTGAGTTACCTCGATGACTAGCAATTTTTAGTAATTTTTTACATGTTTTGTTACCATAGCAACCACATTTGTTATGCGAATCTACCAAAAATGGAGGTGCACAACTAGACTATGACACAAACATTCCTGCCAAGTTTCGAGTTTGTAGCGGTAGCTATTGTTGAGTTATCGCGAAGACAAGATTTCGGGACCGACCGACCAACATTTGCAAAGCAATATGCCCCCTCCTTCTTCGAAGGGAGGCATAATTACTCCAGTTAAATGGAGCAGACACCGTCAATTTTCAACAATCCAGGGGCTATAACTTTGGTGTTTCTTGAGCAATAGCAGTGGTTATCGAACTTGAGCGAGCTATTGCGGCCATAAACATTGTGCCCAAGTTTCATCAAGATTACATTAAAATTGCTCCAGTTATGAACACCGTCAATTTTATCAATTTTCAATAACTCCACATTATGTGTGGAATGTGGCTGGATATCGAACTGGATTGAGATAATATGCCCATAAACACTGTCCTCAAGTTTCATCAAGATTAGATTATAAATGTTAAAGTTACTGAGCGGAAACCTCAAAAATTGTCATTTTTCAAAAATCAAAGGGCCATTACTCCAGTGTTTCTTGAGCAATAGCATTGGTTATCGAAACTGACCGAGCTATTGTGGCCATAAACATGGTGTCCAAATTTCATAAAGATTGGATTAAAACTACTCCAGTTATGGAGCGGACACTACATTGCCCGCCTCTCGTCGTGCGTGATCACACAATACGTCCCATCAAGACGGGCGTATAAAAAATACTGGCTTGTAAATAGTAGTGGTGTAACAATGCAGCAACTGCCATTGTTATTGTCTTAATAGCAATGCATCAATGCCAAAATGAATTATCGATAACATTTGCCAACAGTCTGATGTACTACAGATGGTTTTCAGATGGTCATCAAAATATAATCTGGTCCATTCAATACATCACTCTTGAGTGACCATAAATCAATGTTTCACCCCTCCCACACCTACCTGTAACATAAACAAAGCAAGTGCGAGTAACAGCATTAATGGTTAGGTAGTATAGATAACCGGCTTACCTGTGTAGGTCTAAACGCAATAAGAGCATGTTATGCCATATAATTTATTACACACAAGTTAAGTAATACTTACTTGTCATTCTTAAGAGCATGTCTGAAGAAATCGTTTCCTACAAGCTTGATAACTTTTTCAGGTGTGATCAGCAGCAGGTTGACCCCAGAACCTAGGACACATGAGAACACAAGAATATTCCAAAA
Organism: Cyrtodaria siliqua; assembly: GCA_037043455.1. NCBI lineage: Eukaryota > Metazoa > Mollusca > Bivalvia > Adapedonta > Hiatellidae > Cyrtodaria > Cyrtodaria siliqua. Next base: position 17,260 of record JAWPHD010001395.1, on the reverse strand, counting down.
TACATCCATAGAAGTTCAATAACATGCAGTTTGTTTATTAAACTCTTTATTTTTTTTGTACACTCAACTCTGTCCACTGAAGTCCGAATGGGTTCAACCCTCTCTGATATTCATGAACAGGAGATGGGTGTTCCACAGGGCAGCATACTCTCTGCCACGCTTTTTAATATAAAGATTAACAGTATAGTAAAATGCATCAATCCAGGTGTGGATTGTTCTCAATCCAGGTGTGGATTGTTCTCTGTATGTTGACGACTTTGTTATATGTTATCGTGCAAAAAACATGAATACTGTTGAGAGACAATTACAACAATATCTCAATAAACTACAGACCTGGTCTGATGAAAATGGTTTTAAATTTTCTAAATCTAAAACCAATTGTATGCACTTTTGTCAACTACGCAAACATCACGAAGACCCTAATCTAACACTGGGCGGTTCACCTTTACCAGTAGTGGATGAGACAAAATTCCTAGGTCTTATATTTTACCGTAAATTAACGTTTATACCACACCTTAAATACTTGAAGGCCAAATGCCTTAAAGCTCTTAACTTACTTAAAGTTGTTGCAAACACTAATTGGGGAGCAGATCGAAAAGTCCTCTTGCGACTTTACAGATCTCTTATCAGATCCAAGCTGGACTACGGCTCAATAGTATATGGATCGACTCGCAAGTCGTACTTGCAGATGCTTGATCCTATACATAATCAAGGATTACGACTCGCCTTAGGTGCCTTTCGTACATCACCAGCCGAAAGTCTATATGTTGAAGCTAATGAACCATCACTGTCTCATAGACAGGACAAATTAGCCCTTCAGTATACCATTACAGATCCTACTATCGACACAGAATCGAAATGAATTTTGTGTAGGACAAACTACATGTCATGCCAGTCATTTTAGTAAAGGTTTCAAAGCAATATTACTTATGGTTTTTGAGAAGTAGCCACCACCACACACACTTGAATTTCCGGCCGGCCTGTTTTTTTTACCAGGACTAACGAGACAGCAAGAGCAATCATTCTTGTAAAGTTTCATGGAAATCCATGAAGTTGTTTCAGAGGAGAAGTCGTCACAAGTTTTTTCTACATAACTTTGTATAAACAAAGATGGGTGCTGGATGCCATGTTTGACATCGAATCAAAATTAATTTTGGTTAGGACCAACTACATGACATGCCAGTCATTTTGGTTTAAGGTTCCAAATCAATAACACTAAGTCTTATGGTTTTTGGGAAGTGGCCGTCAAGAAATTGTATTTGAAAATCTATTTTAAGCCATGGCGGTCATCTAATTTCGGCTGACATGTATTACTAGACATCAAAAGCAACAGTCCTGTGAAGTTTCATGAAAAATCTGTCAATTAGTTTGAGAGGAGTAGTCGCCACAACAGTGCTCCAAGAAAATTAAAATTGAGAATATCCCAGGGCAAGTAGATTTCAAAACTAGGCCTGACTGAAAAGTCACCTGCCCTGATTTTTTTTTAACTTACCCCAAAATTGCTATTACAAATGAATATTTGCCAGTACATAAATGTTGTCGATATTGAATATTTCGCTTTTTTACTTTGTTTTGTTTATATTTAATTTATAATACACGTGATTAGAATCAAAGAATAAGGTTCTATTTTCCTTTATTTTCCTTTTATTTATCCATTGCATCATATAACAAAAACAATATTATTTTCTTTTACATTTTTAGGATCAGCAAATCACGTCAAAAACCGTACCGGGTCCCACAAATTAAACCATCCAAAACAGGTGCGCGTTCCCGGTATTATTTTATTTTTTCCTACAAACTCCCGCAGTGGTTACTTCCCCTTTCTGTTACAGTAATTATTGGCTACAATATCACTGCGTGGAGGTTGGTTTTCCTACTGAGCAATAGTCTTGATCATCTTTGACGCTTGATTGTAAGTACAAACATTATAAGCGTCGCAAAAATCTAGACAAATCGTCGGACTGAGATACTGCGTTCAGTAAAATAGGTGTGGTCTTGAAATATTTGGTACCATCCGCGTGGTGCGCTAAAACGATGTATCTGGTCTATGAGTGATAGCATATGGCTGAAAAAGGTAATACAGTTTTCGGCAAAAAATAACGCTGTAATTGAATTATTAACTAGGCCCGCGTTAACCTTTCGCCAAATCGCCACAGGCAAAAAGTAACCTGAACTTGCGAATGAAAACCGTAAGAAATACACACCAAATTTGCCGGACATTGGCGGTCTGGCGAATCCAAATTTCCGACCGATTTTGTCTAAAAGATCTCGGAAAATCCCGAATTCTAATTCACAAAGTCTTTCACTGTTTATAAGCCACTATCCCGCTGAGTGTTTTAACTAATTAGTGACAATCAATTTAGATCGATAAACTAATTAAGGCAGCGTTTATTGAAAACCACTGTCAGATTGTCGGTGCGATAGACTCCACCCACTGTTCCGCCTCTTGCTGTCAATCAAATGGTTTGTGTCCCCGCGCTCAACATTATCTGTCATATAAAGGCGTGACATTATCCACAGATTTAACTGCGTGATCGAGCCGTAAAACATCAAATAATGTGGCGCCCTCTAGCGACCAAAATGGCTGATCAAAACAGAAAGTTTGAAAATGTTTGCTTACGAATTAGCCAGAGATAATCATCATCCCGTTAGTTTTTCTTCATAAATTGCATTTGTTCAATCATTAATGAATTTCTGGCCGACCTGAAATTTTGCTAGGATCAATTAGACATCAAGAGCAACATTCCTGTGAAGTTTCATGAAAATCCGCCAAGTAGTTTCAAAGGAGTAGTCGCTACAAGTTTTTACTATATAACTTTATGTAAACAAAGATGGCCACTGGCAGCTATGTTTAACGTTGAATCAAAACAATTTTTGACAAGGACCAACATCATATCATGCTGATCATTTTAGAAAAAGTCCCATATCAATATCACTTTCAGTTTTCAAGAAGTAGTCGCTACAAACTTCTATTTTGAAAATTTATTTTTAGCCGTGGCGGCCATCTTGAATTTCCCGCCGACCTGAAATTTTGCTAGGATCAATTAGACATCAATAGCAACATTCCTGTGAAGTTTCATGAAAATCCGTAAAGTAGTTTCCGAGGAATAGTCGCTACAAGTTTTCATTATATAACTCTATGTAAACAAAGATGGCCGCTGACAGCCATGTTTAACATCGAATCAAAACGATTTTTGACAAGGACTAACATCATGTCATGCTGATCATTTTACAAAAAGTCCCATATCAATATCACTTATAGTTTTCAAGAAGTAGTCGCTACAAACTTGTATTTTGAAAATCTATTTTTAGCCGTGGCGGCCATCCTGAATTTCCGGCCGACCTGAAATTTTGCTAGGATCAATTAAACATCAAGAGCAACATTCCTGTGAAGTTTCATGAACATCCGTCAAGTAGTTTCAAAGGAGTAGTCGCTACAAGTTTTTACTATATAACTTTATGTAAACAAAGATGGCCGCTGGCAGCTATGTTTAACGTTGAATCAAAACAATTTTTGACAAGGACCAACATCATATCATGCTGATCATTTTAGAAAAAGTCCCATATCAATATCACTTATAGTTGTCAAGAAGTAGTCGCTACAAACTTATATTTTGAAAATTTATTTTTAGCCGTGGCGGCCATCTTGAATTTCCGGCCGACCTGAAATTTTGCTAGGATCAATTAGACATCAAGAGCAACATTCCTGTGAAGTTTCATGAAAATCCGTCAAGCAGTTTCAGAGGAGTAGTCGCTACAAGTTTTCATTATATAACGCTATGTAAACAAAGATGGCCGGGCAGCCATGTTTAACGTTGAATCAAAACGATTTTCGACAAGGACCAACATCATGTCATGCTGATCATTTTAGAAAAAGTCCAATATCAATATCACTTATAGTTTTCAAGAAGTAGTCGCTACAATCTTGTTTTTTAAAAACCTATTTTTAGATCTGGCGGCCATCTTGGATTTCACATCAACATGAATTTTTGCTAGGATCAACTAAACTTCATGGGCAACATTTCTGTAAAGTTTCATGAAAATCCATTCAGTAGTTTCAGAGGAGTAGTCGCTACAAAAAAAAGTTTACGGACAGACAGACGGACAGACGGACGACGGACGCCGCACCACGGCATAAGCTCTGCTGATCTCTGATCAGTAGAGCTAAAAATTGACACATTATATATATATAACACAAAAGTAAATTTGATTGTGCTAGGGTAAGAATTGTTAGAGATATAGACTTGTAAACACAGCTTACACGCAAAATTTGATGTGAAATGGGACACATTTTATGGGCTATCATAATTTGGGTTCCATGGGAGCCCAAGGGTTACAGGAACCAAACTTGCTTATGCAGACCTTAAGATAATGCTATAAGAAAGCCCATGGCCAAATTTGGTTGTGCTAGGGTAAGAATTGTAAGAGATATAGACTTGTAAACACAGCTTACACGCAAAATTTGATGTGAAATGGGACACATTTTATGGGCTATCATAATTTGGGTTCCATGGGAGCCCATGGGTTACAGGAACCAACACTGCTTATGCAGCCCTCAAGATAATGCTATAAGGAAGCCCATGGCCAAATTTGGTTGTGCTAGGATAAGAAATGTAAGACATATAGACTTGTAAACACAGCTTACACGCAACCTTGATGTGGGACGCCGACCCCGTGGTGATTACATAAGCTCTCTTATTCTACGAATAGTCGACCTAAAATTCGTTTGACATGCTGCTTATCTTTCATAGAATATTACATACACCATTTAGTTACGTGCAAAAGTATGGAAAAATGACAGTGTAATTGAATTTTTAGTGTCCGGGCTTTTTTTCATGATTTTGGGAACATGACCCATACCCCTGCAATTGGGAATTTTAGCCGTGTTTTACTCAAAATTGGAAAAATAACATTAGCTAATTTTTACTAATAAGTACTTTTTCAGTTATAATTGCATGGAATTAACATGATTCAATGAAAGAAGGTTTTGCAAGAAAAGGTACACATAATGGAAATATTGAGCTTTAATTCATAATGCTTGAATATGATAAGCAAATAATGCAAAAACTAGTCAACATTGCCATTCTACAACCATGAAGATATCTACTAACTTATGAGAGTTCAGACTCACCATTGTCAGAAATTAATGGTTCAGACTCACCATGGTGAGATGGCGATGTACTACAAATAGCAGTATAGCGCTGGGTTTAGACAAGGTTTCTGTGTCGGGTGCTGGGACTGACTGTGACGACAGTACGGCTTGTTTGAATAAGAAGTCGATCGTTCGTGATTTCCTTTCTGTTTTTTTAAGTTTCTTGATGTAATATACTCGGAATTATGCGACACTTTTCTTCTTTTTTTGTTTATCATTGAAATCCGAATCCATCAGACACTTTGTAAATATTGTATTTCCTATTTAAAACGAAAAAACAACCGCCTACAAGATCAGATAATTGACCCCTACGATAAATTCCGAAAATATCCGAACACACAAACAACTTCCGGCAGATTCATACTCCATATTTTTGTACCTCTACCCACCATCTACAGGGCCACTGGGTATGGAGCCATCATGATAATGTTTCACTTGAGACATTATTACAACAAAACAAAACAAGAGCCGTCGGAGAACAGCGCAGCTTGACTATTAGATTTTTCAGAGAATAATGAATTATATAGCTAGTATATACCATCAGAAAACAAGGCTAAAACAATGTGGGGCGGGGTTGCGGGGAGCAACATATATGTGTAAGAAGCTATGTGTATTCTAGTTTCGAGTGTGTGGTGGGGAGTGGGGGTGGCGGGTGAGGGGTGCAGGGGCAACATGTGTAAGAATTGACAAAAGCAACACAGAAATATGTAAAAAAAACCAAAAAAAAAACCATTCGAGTGTGTGTGTGTGTGTGTGTTGAGGGGCGATGGGGTTGAGGGGCGATGGGGGGGGGGGGGTGGGGGGTGGTGGAGGCAGGGGATTGGGGTAGAGGGAGCAACATATATGTGTAAGAAGCTGGGTTGGGGGAGAGGCAGGGGATGGGGGTAGAGGGAGCAACATATATGTGTAAGAAGCTATGTGTATTCTAGTTTCGAGTGTGTGGTGGGGAGTGGGGAGTGGGGGTGGCGGGTGAGGGGTGCAGGGGCAACATGTGTAAGAATTGACAAAAGCAACACAGAAATATGTAAAAAAAAAAATCAAAAAAAATATCGAGTGTGTGTGTCTTCAGTGGGGGGGGGGGGGGGGGGGGGGGGGGGGGGGGGGGGGGGGGGGGGGGGGGGGAGAGGGAGGGGATGGGGGTAGAGGGAGCAACATATATGTGTAAGAAGCTATGTGTAAGAATTGACCAAAACAACACAGAATTATGTAAACAAAAAAATTAAAAAAATCTAGTTTCGAGTGTGTGGTGGAGGGTGGGGGTGGCGGGTGAGGGGGGCAGGGGGCAACATGTGTAAGAATTGACAAAAGCAACACAGAAATATGTAAAAAAAAAAAAAAAGATTTCAAGTGGGGGGTGGGGGAGGGTTGGGGGTGGGGGGGAGGGGGTGAGAGACGGGGATGGGTGGGGAAGGGGGCAACATATATGTGTAAGAATTGACTAAAACAACGCAGAAATATGTAAAAAAAAAAAAAGTTTCAAGTGGCCAAATCAAAGAATCGACCAAAACACGGGGAAAAAAAAGAGTAAAAACAAGAGGCCCAAGAGGGCCTGTGGACGCTCTACTGGCTAAAACAGCTCTTATAGATTTAGATAGATATAGCTAGATATAGCTCTCTTCTCCGATAGATTTATCAAAGGAAAATACAATATAGCATTTTTCAACAAATCAAGGGCCATAACTCTGTTATTACTAACAAGATCTAGCTGGTTTTCGAAATTATCCAAGATTTCATTGATATACCACGCTTTGCATAACTAGACATCATACTGAGGCTTCCTGCCAAATTTCGTAGAAATCCAACAAGCCGTTTAAGAGGAGTAGCACTGACAAGAAATTTAAAATAAAAATGTCAAAGGGCCATAACTCCGTTAAAAATCGGCGAACTGGAACAAAAGCGTGATATGCACAACTAGACATCTTACCGACGCTTCCTGCCAAGTTTCGTCGAAATTCAACAAGGCATTTAGGATGAGTAGCGTCGACAAGAAATTTTCAAGTTAGTGTCAAGTAATTAAAAAGATAATGAAAATAATTGAAAAAATTAAAAATTCAAATCAATCCCAAAAAAATAATATTAAAAGAATAAATGAAAAAAATTGAAAAAAAATTATGAAAAAAAAATAATTGAAAAATATAAAAAAAATTGAAATTAAAAAAAAAAAAAAAATAAAAAAAAAAATAAATAAAATATTTTTACCCCCGGGCACGTCCAAATTTGACACCAGGGTCACCATTTGAACAAACTTGGTAGAGGACCAAATGTAATACATGAGAGCTCTGTGCCATGGATTATAGTCCCTCCACCTACGACAGGCGTCCTACCCGACGATTATAGGCACAATGTCTGGACTTTTATCTGTGTGTTGCTGAGTGATGTGATGATATGTCTACTTGAAGCAGCGAACTCAATGGTTTCTTTATAGTGCTGCCACACTGGAATGCCACGCCGTAGTAGACATGGTACCCCCACCCAACCAGTCACATTATTCTGACACTGGTCAATCAGTCGTAGCACTACCCATTATTTGCTCGTCAGGCAAGGGTTACAAGTGACTACTCCATTTTTAAAGTCTTTGGTATGACGCGATCAGGGGACTCGAACCCAGGACCTCCCGAATGCAAGGCAGACGCTATAACCGTTACACCACAATGCTTCGGTTGGGGCCAAATGTGACCAATGGGTCACCATTTGAACAAACTTGGTAGAAGACCATAAGCTTATAGCAAATGCAAAATATTAAACCTCTGGCTCTTGCAGTTTCAGAGAAAAAGATTTTTTAAGTTTTTCCCTTTACATGCCTATGTAAAACATGTGACCCTTGGGGCGGGGTCAAATGTGACCCAAGGGTTTACAATTTGAACAAACTTGGTAAAGGACCATAAGCTTATAGCAAATGCAAAATATTAAACCTCTGGCTCTTGCAGTTCCAGAGAAGATTTTTTTCAGTTTTTCCCTATACAAGCATTTATGTAAAACCGTGTCCCCCGGGGCGGGGCCAGATGTGACCCCAGGGTCACCATTTGAATAAAATTGGTAAAGGACCATAAGCTTATAGCAAGAGCAAAATATTAAACCTCTGGCTCTTGCAGTTTCAGAGAAGAAGATTTTTTAAGTTTTTCCCTATACATGTCTATGTAAAATATGTGATCCTTGGGGCGGGGCCAAATGTGACCCCAGGGTCACCATTTGAACAAACTTGGTAAAGGACCATAAGCTTATAATAAATGTAAAATATCAAACCTCTGGCTCTTGTAGTTTCCGAGAAGATTTTTTAAAAAAAATCCTATATAAGTCTATGTAAAACTGTGACCCTCGGGGCGGGGACAAATTTGACCCCAGGGTCACCATTTGAACAAACTTAGTAGAGGACCATAAGCTGGTGCTACATGTAATACATGAGAGCTTTGTGCCATGTGGTTCCAGAGAAGAAGATTTTTTTCAGTTTTTCCCTATACAAGCCTATGTAAAACTGTGACCCCTGGGGTGGGGCCAAATGTGACCCCTGGGTCACCATTTGAACAAACCTGGTAGAGGACAACAAGCTTATAGCAAATGCAAAATATTAAACCTCTGGCTCTTGCAGTTTCAGAGAAGAAGATTTTTTAAGTTTTTCCCTATACATGTCTATGTAAAACATGTGACCCTTGGGACCCGAGGGTCACCATTTGAACAAACTTGGTAAAGGACCATAAGCTTATAGTAAATGCAAAATATCAAACCTCTGACTGTTGTAGTTTCCGAGAAGAAGATTTTTAAAAAAAATCCTATATAGGTCTATGTAAAACTGTGACCCCCGGGGCGGGGACAAATATGACCCCAGGGTCACCATTTGAACAAACTTAGTAGAGGACCATAAGCTGATGCTACATGTAATACATGAGAGCTCTGTGCCTTGTGGTTTCAGAGAAGAAGATTTTTAAAGTTTTTTCCTATATGTCCATATGTAAAAAAATGCAAAACCTTAATATACAAACTTTGGACCCCCAGGGCACGGCCATATTTGACCCCGGGGACTTTATTTGAACAAACTTGATAGTCTAGGCGTTGGCGATCATTTTAAAGAAAAACTGTTGAAATCTGTCCAACGGTTCTGGAGAAGATTTTTTAAGGTTTCGACCATATAGGGTAATGGCAGCCATCTTGGATGTAGCGCTGACCTAATTTTAACAAATCTACAAAGCATTCATCTAAGGATCATCCATGTGAAGTTTGGTCAAAATTAGCCAAGCGGTTTCTGAGGAGAAGTCGTTTGAAGAAAAGTTAACGGACGACTGACGGACGGACGGACGACGGAAGACAGACAACACACCATCCCATAAGCTCTGCTGGCCCTTGGCCAGTAGAGCTAAAAAAAAGGTGTGGATGGGAGGGCTGGGGGGTGTGGGGGAGGAGGGAGCCCATGCCAATATGAGTAAAGTAAGATGCATAATGCTATAAAAAAATGCTATAAAAAATCCCAAACCAAATTTATAGATATATACACGCTTACATGCAAACATAGATCTGCCTTTATTGCACATTTTATGGCCCATCACAATTTGGGTTCCAAGGGAGCCCAGAATTTGCAGAAGACAAAATTACTTACCCAACCCTTTACAACATACTATAAGGAAACCAATTCCAAAATTTAGTTCAGCTAGGACAAGAAATGCAAAACCTGTAAACACAGCTTACACGCAAAATTTGATGTGAAACAGACACATTTTAATCAGAATTTGTGTTCCATGGGAGCCCAGGGGTTACAGAAACCAAAATTACTTTAGCAGCCCTTAAGATAATGCTATAAGGAAGCTAATGGCCAAATCTGATTGTGCTAGGGTAAGAATTGTAAGAGATATAGACTTGTAAACACAGCTTACACGCAAAATTTGATGTGAAATGGGACACATTTTATGGGCTATCATAATTTGGATTCCATGGGAGCCCATAGGTTACAGGAACCAAAATTGCTTAGGCAGCCCTTAAGATAATGCTATAAGGAAGCTAATGGCCAAATTTGGTTGTGCTAGGGTAAGAATTGTAAGAGATATAGACTTGTAAACACAGCTTACACGCAAAATTTGATGTGAAATGGGACACATTTTATGGGCTATCATAATTTGGATTCCATGGGAGCCCATAGGTTACAGGAACCAAAATTGCTTAGGCAGCCCTTAAGATAATGCTATAAGGAAGCCCATGGCCAAATTTGGTTGTGCTAGGATAAGAAATGTAAGAGATATCGACTTGTAAACACAGCTTACACGCAAACCTTGATGTGGGACGCCAACGCCGACCCCGGGGTGATTACATAAGCTCTCTTATTCTTCGAATAGTCGAGCTAAAACAAGATCGTTTATTTTTCACAGATGATTACATACACCAAGTTATGTGCAAAAATATGGAAAAATGACAAGTGTAATTGAAGTTTTAGTGTATTTGACTTTTTGACCCCCACTGAAGGCCCCTGGGTGCGGAGCCAAAACTACTTTGCTCTTGCATGCAGTCACCATATGGTGAAGTCATATCTTAAGTTTGGTAGAATTCCGTTCACCGGTTTAGGAGGAGATGCGGTAACAGACGGACGGACAGACGGACAAACAGAGGAGATTTTATATACCATTTTTTTTAAATTGCGGGACCTCTTAAAACATGCTCCAGATCCACGTAAATTATGTGTTTATATTTCAAAGTACTCATTTTATTTTAATTTACTCCGTACCATGTACAGACGTAATTTTCCTGTTAGGCTATTCTTTTGAAAACGGTGCATATTTTGGTAGCTTCTTTTTTCGTAGCGTGCAGCATACTTTCACGAGACATTTATACCGATTTTATGAAACAGTGACGCCAGTTATTTACAGCTTTCTCCCTTTGGTTCTGGTTCTCGTTTTGATCATACCGGGCTAATGAGCATTTACCGTAAAGCCGTTATGCAAAAATAATGTACACTTGCCAATGTTTTTGGAGTTTTATAATAAATCTATTGAATAAAACTGCATCCTTATGTGTTGTCTAAAATTAAATACAAACAATGAAGCATTTTGTTTAAAGAAACTAACCCACCAAATAATGGCAAAATTACACTACATAACCATTTATCAAAACTCTATCCGGGTGTTCAGATCATATAATAATGTATATGTGCCGATTAAAAGTATAGGTTTCATCATGAGTTCTTAAAATACCCGAGATTAAATATGCATAAAATTAATTATGAGTGGTAACTCTTAATTCAAGTTGCAGTTTTGGGGTTTGGCCTGGCTGTTTAAAACCGTTTATATTGTGTCTATTGAGTTTGAATTCTCAAAACATGTAAGATATATAAACAACACAGAAATATGTAAAAATAATAATAAACAACAGGTCAATGACCTTGAAGCTCTACCGATTGATTTTGATTTCAGGAAGTAGTCGCTACAGACTTGTTTTTTGAAAATCTATTTTGCAAAATTTCAGGTCGGCCGGAAATTCAAGATGACCGCCACGGGTCATCTTGAATTTCCGGCCGACCTGAAATTTTGCTAGGATCAATAAGGGTTAAGAGCAACATTCCTGTGAAGTTTCATGAAAATCCGTCAAGTAGTTTCAGAGGAGTAGTCGCTACAAGTTTTCATTATATAACTCTATGTAAACAAAGATGGCCGCTGGTAGCCATGTTTAACGTCAAATCAAAACGATTTTCGACAAGGACCAACATCATGTCATACTGATCATTTTAGAACAAGTCCCATATCAATATCTCTTATAGTTTTGAAGAAGTAGTCGCTACAAACTTATTTATTTTAAATCTATTTTTAGCTGTGGCGGCCATCTTGAATTTCCGGCCGACCTGAAATTTTTCTAGGATCAACTAGACATCAAGAGCAACATTCCTGTGAAGTTTCATGAACATCCGTCAGGTAGTTTCAGAGGAGTAGTCACTACAAGTTTTTACTATATAACTCTATGTAACCAAAGATGGCCACTGGCAGCCATGTTTAACGTCGAATCAAAATAATTTTCCACAAGGATCAACATCATGTCATGCTGATCATTTTAGAAAAAGTCCCATATCAATATCACTTATAGTTTTCAAGAAGTAGTCGCTACAAACTTATTTTTTAAAAATCTATTTTTAGCTGTGACGGCCATCTTGAATTTCTGGCAGATCTGAAATTTTGCTAGGATCAATTAGACATCAAGAGCAACATTCCTGTAAAGTTTCATGAAAATCCGTCAAGTAGTTTCAGAGTAGTAGTCGCTACAAGTTTTTACTATATAACTCTATGTAAACAAAGATGGCCGCTGGCAGCCATGTTTAACGTTGAATCGAAACGATTTTTGACAAGGATCAACATCATGTCATGCTGATCATTTTAGAAAAAGTCCCATATCAATATCACTTATAGTTTTCAAGAAGTAGTCGCTACAAACTTGTATTTTAAAACTCTATTTTTAGCTTTGGTGGCCATCTTGGATTTCACATCAACATGAATTTTTGCTAGGATCAACTAGACTTTATGGGCAACATTTCTGTCAAGTTTCATGAATATCCATCCAGTAGTTTCAGAGGAGTTGTCGCTACAAATAAAAGTTTACGGACAGACAGACGGACGGACAGACAGACGGACAGACGGACGCCGCACCACGGCATAAGCTCTGCTGATCTCTGATCAGTAGAGCTAAAAATAAAAAATCGAGTTACGGGTGGGGTGGGGGGTGTAGAGAGGCTGGGGGTGGAGGGAAGGCAGGGTGGGAGGCAACACAGCTATGTGTAAGAATTAACCAAAACACAAAAATATGTAAAAAAAAACAAAAACGGGTGGGGGGGGGGGGGGGGGGGGGGGGTCATGGGGTAGTGGGGTGGTCTACCTTTATTGCATATTTTATGGGCCATCACAATTTGGGTTGAATGGGAGCCCAGAATTTGCAGACAGAAGACAAAATTACTATGCAAACCTTTACAACATACTATAAGGAAACCAATTCCGAAATTTATTTGAATTAGGACAAGATATGTAAGAGATATAGACCTGTAAACACAGCTTACATGCAAAATTTGATGTGAAATAGACACATTTGAAGGGCAGTGCTCAAAGAAAATTATTTTAAGAGACAGGACCAGGGCTTGTTGCTTCTGAAAATGGACAGGCCCCGATTTGAAATGGACAGGCCCTGATTTGAAATGGACAGGCCCTGATTTAAAATGGAAAGGTCCAATATTTTTTTCTTATTGGAAATGTGTCTTTATTCACTTTTATAACACACATTTGTTACGTATGTATTAATCAAGCTCAGAACCTCCTCTGACTATATTTTTCTTTTTGCTACCACTTTATGCTCCCTGGTCAGCAGACTTATTTACCATTTCGTTTAAAATATGTTAGAATAGAATATTACATAGTAATTTATAACCAATGCAAAGGAGAGTACTAGCACTTTCGCCAAACGATAATAATCAGAGCCGACTTGGTGAAATTGGAGCTAAACTTGGAGTCAAAATTTTAATCAGCTTTTATGAGACTATCAGAGCCTCCTCTGGCTATATTTTTTTCTTTTTGTCACCACTTTCTCCAAGTAAAGAATTAGGAGCCTAGACTAGAACTCATTTAAAAGTAGGATTCCAGGAACTCCTTCCTTACACCTTAAATAATGAATAGAAATATACTTTATATCTGTATTTATACATATACAGTATATATTATATTTTTCTTTCCACCAACATGTATTTGTAAAGGACAGTTTTTCTTATTTGATTATGTAAAAAAAAAAAAAAAAAAAAAAAAAAAAAAAAAAAAAAAATCCGAAATTATGTACCATCCGAACTACTATGACACCGCACATTTACGGCCCGAACATTTCACAAACATTCAATCGAAATACCATCAATAACGTTTTTTTTTCATGCATTAGTGTGTTTTTAATGACAAAAATGGTATTTCTTATCACAAAGGAAAGAAAACACAACCCTAATAGCAGAATAATGAGTTTTATGTCAACAATTGTAGACCTCAAAGTTGTGACAAACTGCCGACACGAAGCCAGGCAAAATGTTCGAACTTCTTATTGTTTCAATGTGTGTAGAACACATTTTAATTACTTTATTGCAAGTGTTTTCACAGTTCACAATACACATGGGAGTATTTTGTCTTGAGGAACTTGAGCTTGAGATGTAAAACTGATTTTTTGGGGGATTTTTTTTTTTTTTTTTTAGACAGGCCCGACGGGCTCCTCGTCTGCAAAATGAGACAGGCCCGGAATGGATTTCGAGGAGCCCCGGGCGTCGGGCTATCCTATTTCTTGAGCACTGAAGGGCTATCAGAATTTGGGTTCCATCGGAGCCCATGGGTTACAGGAACCAAAACTGCTTATGCAGCCCTTAAGATAATGCTATAAGAAAGCCCATGGCCAAATTTGGTTGTGCTAGGATAAGAAATGTAAAAGACATAGACTTGTAAACACGGCTTACACGCAAACCTTGATGTGGGACGCCAACGCAGACACGATTACATAAGCTCTCTTATTCTTCGAATAGTCAAGCTAAAAATGTTTAGCTAAGATTGAATTTTTGAGGCACCATGCCCAGTACTGACACGAGAAAGCTGGTACTCATTTGTTTTTATTTTGATGAGTACTGTACTCAAAAACTTTAAAATTATCTGGAGCGCTGCTTTACTTTTCGGCAGTTTATTTTCCATGAAGATCTTCTGGAACTAATTTTATATAATACATGGCATTAATATGTATTTTAAACTCTTACCCCTGTACATTCCAAAGAATCGCTCGTTTTTAAATGTTGTCTTTGCACAGTCAAATCTATAAAGAAAGTAAAACAACATTAATTAGACTCAAATCAACAACATTAAATGGACACACATTAATCTTGCATTATTTTCACCCAAAATTATGTTGAAATAATTAATCTTTTCTTGCTGTTAAAGTGAAACTTAAACTTGAATAAGCACTTTATTCAGTTTCAAAATAACTAATTGCAAAGGAAACAAATCGGGGTTAAATCTAAATGGATAGTATTCCAATTGTGCATGTTTTATTCTTATTTTACACACGATCTAGGACATATTACAGCCATTTATTTACTTACACACGACGTATGCCATGTATCAATTTACACAAGATTTAACTGGAATATCACGTGAAATAAGTGTGCAGTATGTAAATTATAGAGCAGAAATTTCCGAGTTGTGTTTCTTTTTCCTTTAGTATAGATGTGATGATTGACTTTTTTTTGTTTGAACCCCAATCATTGGATTGGCACACACAATATTTTTATTTTTTTGGGGGGATTTTTTTCCTCTTATAAATTGGGAAAAAAAGATATGTTTTGGCATTGGGAATATGACCGAATTTCGGCTATAAAAACAGCCAAAAAAAACCCCTGCACTTGTATGCATGCATGCACGCACGCACAATTTAGCTTATACACAAATAAGTTTATATACTTACAGACTTTTGTAGAGAGGTTTTCCATTAGGCAAGATCTGTTGGTTTTGTAGACGAGTCTTGACAAGATCGATCGGGAAAACACATGTGACACCAACTATCCCCGCTATACTGCCGTTAACTATTTTTGGTATAGGTCTGTTATTGGCGAAACAAAATATGAATTAGCTAGGTCTGTTATTGGTGAAACAAAATACAAATAAGATAGGTCTGTAACTTGTGAAGCAAAATACAAATAAGATAGGTCTGTTACTGGTGAAGCAAAATACAAATAAGATAGGTCTGTTACTGGTGAAGCAAAATACAAATAAGATAGGTCTGTTACTTGTGAAGCAAAATACAAATAAGATAGGTCTGTTACTTGTGAAGCAAAATACAAATAAGATAGGTCTGTTACTGGTGAAGCAAAGTACAAATAAGATAGGTCTGTTATTGGTGAAGCAAAATACAAATAAGATAGGTCTGTTACTGGTGAATCAAAATACAAATAAGATAGGTCTGTTACTTGTGAAGCAAAATACAAATAAGATAGGTCTGTTACTGGTGAAGCAAAATACAAATAAGATAGGTCTGTTATTGGTGAAGCAAAATACAAATAAGATAGGTCTGTTAATGGTGAAGCAAAATACAAATCAGATAGGTCTGTTACTGGTGAAACAAAATACAAAATACAAATTTGATAAACATTTTCTTTGTTATCTACATAACAACATTAAAAGTGATGATCAAAATCTAATAAATAATCTATAAAGCTTGAAGAGAGGAGGTGCAATCCTTCATGAATAATGGATTTTTTTTTTTTTGAAGTGTTAAAGTTTATGAGAAGGGGCTGCAATGGATAATTGATAAGGAGGAACTGTATAAAATTTCATGACCATACATGTAGGTCAATATTTTGGCAGCTAGGTTAAGTTGCAGGTTAAAGTTTTATCAAAAGGGACATAACTCTGCCAAAATTAAAGTCAGAGTTATTGGACATATGTAACAACATTCCTTTGGTTGACGAAAATGTGTGTGAAATTTCATGAAAATAGGTTGCACATTTTTCAAGTAATGGCCAGTTATGAGCTTGGTTAGGTTGCAGGTTAAAGTTTTATGAAATGGAAGTCAGAGTTTCTGGTCATAGGTAATACTATTCCGTGTGGTAAGATGAATATGTGCGTAAAGTTTCATGAAACTAGGTCAAATACTTCTGAAGTTATGAGCTTGGTGATATTGCCGGTTAAAGTTTTATGAAAGGGGTATTCCGCCAAAATGAAAGTCAGGGACATTGGACATATGTAAGAGCATTCCTTGGGTTGAGATGAAGATGTGTGTGTAGTTTCATGAACACATGTCAAATACTTTTCAAATTACGGCCAAGGTTAGGTTTCAGGTTAAAGTGTCACGGACGACGGACAAAGTGATCCCTATGTGTCTGCCATGCTATGCAGGTGACAAAAAAATATAATACGGGATGCAATGCAACAAATCGCAATGCGAAAAAAGATGTTACGGACAACATGATTCCTATAGGGCCCCCACTTCACAAAGTATGATAAGTTGAAGTACATATATGTAAATTAATCCTTGGGGTAAAAAATCTTTTGTTTGTCGCCTTATGTGGCCTTGTTCCAGTATGTATGACACATGACTTTTGTCATTAAGTGTAGCAATGCGAAGTTGCAAGACAAGACATAACAG